>CM060846.1:370355511-370955511 GCA_030762175.1 Metallyticus violacea | reverse complement strand
ACAAAATAAAATCAGTTTTAATGCGTGTATCCTGCAATATTTATGAACAAGCTCGTAATTATAAGTTAAATTTACTCCAATCGTTTCGAAACGTTCCTTGTTTCAAAGGAATAGTTGCGTATTTCTCACTAGGAGGATTATGGAAGAAATACTACCTAAATCCTATGTCCCGACAATGCATTAAAAGTCCCCCATACACCGCACGACCGCTGTGTTTCCTGCCTTCGTCTTGCGACATGAATAGCAGGGCGCAGTATTGCAGGAGGTGTGCGATGAAAGTACTGACAACTGACAACTTACTGGCCGCCATCAAGGGGCTTCGTCATAGGACCCCGCCGCTCTACCAGGTAAATCCGCAGTTGGCATCACGAACTGAATGGACGCCATTCCAGACTTGCCTAACTTAGGAAATTTCCTAGCAGGTACTGGGGTTCAAGCTGGGACATTCCAGTCAGCAATGCTAATTACTAGACTGGAAGTCTCTGTGATTTCACCATTATCACAAAGATGGTATTTAGTGTTTTTGGATACATTAAAATTTTGTTTATTATGATTACTTTTTTTATATGTTATACAACATTTCTGTTTAAAAATGTAACTTTCATGCGCTGAAAAGAGTTACAGTATACAATTGGGCATGTGCAATGATGAGATAAGCTGTAATTGATATTACTCTAACGTGACATGGTTCAGGGTTGCCAACATGGCTATTAGCACTAATAGAGCTTAGACATATGTTTAAACAAATTTATGTCATATCGATAAATGCAATATGGTTTAATTTCAAAACCACCGTGAGGAATATAAAAGTTAAAGTATATGTAATATATTATAAAACATGTTACTTGTACCCGCTTAAAAATTAATAATCTTAAGTTAGGACATTGGTACTGAGTGTTAAAAAATGTAGTTTCTAGTTTGAGCACTTTGTGTTAAAAGAACTAGTTTTAGTAGAGTTGTCTAAAAGATTTGTTAAAACATATCAGCATAACTTAAAACGACATATTATAGACAACAAATTACAGAGAGAATAAAAATAGTAATATATATATATATATATATATATATATACATACAACAAAAATGGTAGAAATATTTATTAAGAAGAATACTATAAAACATTGCTTCTTAACGAACAGTATCAGCATTGGTTCACTCCTCTGACTGCAGGAGAGAGTAAGATTGGCGCCAAGGTCAAGAGAAGGACGCCCAGAGTGAAAGTACTACAGAAAAACGATGAAGTGTATCATCTGCGATGAGTGTTGTTCTTGGCTGGAACACTTCCATAACTGGAATGTGAAACTATTGTAACAATATATGTTTTGCTTTGAGAGTATGTACCTTGGAGAGGCAAAGTGTTCCAAGGTTTGTTTTTCTTGTAATGAAATTCTAGAAGTTCAGAGAGTTATCAAAACAGTGCTGACGAAATACGTTACAGACTTTTGTAGCCTGGGAAATCCTTTCTGGGGAAGTTGAACTAAGGTACAAAAGAGATTATCTGCAGAAAACTGAAATAAACAAAAATCACAGCTAATGAGAACGGAATCTACAGAACAAGTTGCTTACAGAAAAAGAGGAAACTAGAGATAGGTTCCTAATACTCTCGATACTCAGAGGTATCGGTATCAAACGATACTTCTGACATGATCTCGATTCTTTTGCGATACTTTGTTAATACAGTCATATTTAATTAATATTGTCACAAGTAGCAATTTTTAAAGTAGTAGTAAAGAAATACGTGTCTCATTTATAAGGTTTTAAATAGCAGGTATTAAGATATCTGCATTTCTAAACGCGACCATTTATTTCATGATAAAAAGCTTCCTCTTCCTTGTATTCATGCAGATATCTGGCGACAGTAGATATGAGCTTCAATTTCTTTAAAATCGTATATCAAAATAATAAAACTTTCTGAATTGCAGTTTGAAATAGATTTTAGAGTGATAGATATTTTTCTGATTCTAACCGATAATGAAATAAGCTTTTGATCTCTTAAACAACCAAATCAGAAAAACGTACATGAACATTACCGTTCTTCAGCGTCATTGTCAAGAAAGTTGATTTTACATTACTAACCAGTTCATATTTTCAAGTTAGTTGCTATTTTGAAGTGAGAAAGGAAGGTGCATTTTATAGGACATTATAAGTAAAGTTTGAAACGATTTTCAATTGGATTCTATAATTAATAATCGTGCTATGTGATGCATTTGAAAAAGAAAAAAAAAAATAGCGAGAGGAAATTTGAAAATAAAATAATAAATTATCGAGGTATCAAGTAAGAATATTTGGTTTCGACTCGCCTCTTGCAGAAACCTGTAAGCAAATGTTGTAACAATATTGGATCTATGTAATCAGGAATTTTTCTTCATATATTGCGACCAAAATGGTGTAAAAGTTTTAATAATATCTCACGTTTTCTTTGAATTTACTTTATAAAACATATATTTTCATTTTGCCATCGCAAAAAATAGAAATTGCGTTGAACATGTTCACAAATTGTTATATTACTTATTAAACAAAGTAATGTTTCTCAAGAACTTCTCTGTATTGCTTATATGAAATTGATTCTACCAAATATCATATTACTGTAATAATAGAAATTTAAAAAACGTTGGATCTTTTAAAAATGTTATTAATACTTCCCATGGTTACTCAAAATGAAATGTCTTAAATTATTCAGATCAATAAAGTGAACCACAGATATTATTTATTTAGTTGAGTAATTTTAAGGGAAAATGCACTAATTTTATCAAAATATGCGACCTCATTGATAGCGAGTTGATGCATTTTTAAGGTACACAAAAACATAATAATATATGGATGATGTATGGCAATATATGTAAAGATATAACGAAAATCACATTTAAATTTTATGTGATTTTCATGCAGTTAATGCCTTTTTTAACCAATTAGAATTTTATTTGACTGTAAAATTGTTAATTACTATCCCATTTAAAATATCATGAATGATTTGCAATTGTTTCCTATATTAGTTTTAATTTCATCAAGTTTACAATAAAATTTCTGTATCTATGACCTCAATATTCATTCATTTGTATTCAGTGGGCATATTTGTAAATAAACATTTCAATTGTTACCCTGAGAGGTTGTTAGGGCCATTGAATTAGAATTAGAACATGTGAATAAATATTTTAACTACAACATGCGATATCTCCATTATGTTAATCGATGATTTATTTTTCCATTTTTCCATTTTTCCATTCATAAAATGTTCCTTTTAAATATCACATAAGGCTTTCGTTTCCTTTGGGTAAATTCAAAGTGCCTTGTTTCGACATTTTTCAATCAGTGTATTTCAATATTATCTTAAAAGTAATGAGCGTAAATGCAGAAATTGGCTTTTGCACAACATTTATACTATTTGTAATTAAAAATCCTTTCGTGTTAAAAGAAAGATCATTACTCACCTTGTAAACGGCGTCATGGTTGCTCCCCAAGTAGGATGTTGTAGATTGGAGCATAAACCGTCATATCTTCGATATTTCCCCGGCCGACACTCCACATTGGCGAGGAAAGGAGGACATACTTCTCTGATAAGAGTTTTGGATGTGTCAATCAATGGCAGCCCCTTTTCAATGTCCTCGTAACTAAGTCCATATCTGAAACAGAAACATTTTATATCTAGAAGATATGTTATTGAACAATGCGTTGTTGTAAATTATTAGTGCTACTGAAGACGACGAAAAAGATGGAATATATTAGTAAAATCATTTGATTGCTTTGGCTTTGAGATGTATATCTCTATCTTTAACAAAATATTCAAACTAATAAATTACTAAATTAGGTGTATTCCATGTCTTCAGCATCTTGTCCACAAGTTTTCCACTTGCAATGATACTTTCTTTCCATCGCCAAAATATTTTGGAAGTCTTTCCCAGCTTCTTTCACTGCATCAAGTTCTAGGCGAAGAAGTAAAGGATGAAATGCATATCGAGTCGCATGTTTCAACCTAATTTTCTCTTCATACACGTTTATCAACAGCTGCAACACAGTTTCCAGTTGTCCAGGAACGTGTGAATGAGTTTTGAAGATTTCCAAACCCTACAAAGAAACACAACTTGGGCTGAGGAAGGTTTCTTCCTTGATCTTTGTTTCACTAAGCTGCTGGAGACGTTTTTCAGATATTTGTGCTTAGTGTAGACAACAGAAAATATTTGAACACAAATTTTTTCAAGAATAATGATTATTTCACTGAATCGTAAAAGAAGTCGTGTATCAACATGAAACTAAGTATGAGTTTGAAATCTTAAATTAATTTTTGGTACTTCAAAACTAATAAGAATTGAATATTTCAACGACTAAAATGTTTTTCACAAAAGAGTATGACTTAATTTTGGATCTATCCTATGCATTCATCTGGTGAGGCAAATGGACGAAGTAGATTGAAGGAGTCTTCAAATAATTTAAATGAAAGAATATGTTTATTAAAATGTATATTTATTTTTAATGGGTCAAACAGATTACTTCAAATGAAATGCTTTAGCAGTGTGCTAGCCGTTTTAACAAACACGAGTGAACTGGTGGAAGGTTCACGTGACAGAAGGAACTGAAAAGTGACCTTGAGCGCTGTCGGATGCACATTGCAATATTCCTACAAGGAACCAACACCCACCGGAGGTTGCATGCAATATGACGCAATATAACTGCATTCTGTTTCAGGGCACTTGTGTAAGAGCAAGTTGCTCATCATGCTGTGCTAATAGGGACGAGATATTATCCTGGTTTCTTGCTATGGTTGCGAATGTATATAATAAAATTGTTCATGCTTATACTTTACAGAATAAAACTGATGTAAAAATATGGCTGGGTATTGAACTTTTTCCATATGATTTCCCCTTGATGAAAATTCTTCTGAACGTTTCAACATAGAACTGCAATTGTAGTGAACATTATTCGAAATCTCCAATAGATGGAGCCTACAAATATAACCAATTTTTATAAGCACAAGTTGATGGAAGATAAGTGACGAAATCAAGTGTTGTACTCAGAATTCTTGCCCAAGTATCTATTGATAGACGTTTTTGTGCTTTGAGCATAAAACCACTTATTCTCAGAATCTTGTTTCAGAATTGTTGTTGTTGATTTGGTGTATTTATGGACGCTCTTTAACATCTCAGGTCAACAGCGTCCAATTCAAATCAGGGCGTGAAATGGCCGACAAATTTTGCACAGAGGCCTCTTCTTTCAGGCTTGAGGTTCTTTTTCGTGTCGAAACGGGACCCACGGCTTTACTTCCCTTCCGAAGGAAGCCATACTTAGGATTTGTTGCCCCGAAAAAATCCAAAGATCCTGGCCAAATTTGAACCCGCAATCTTGTGTTTAGGAGGCAAATATGGTTACCACTACACCACAAGGACCGACTTGTTTCAGAATGGAACAATATATATATATATATCCGTTCAATGCTCAATCAAAGTAAAACACGCACATTGACACAGTATTTCGAGTCAATTTAGTCTTGTTCAAGTAGAAGCACAAGTTAAAAGAACGGTAAAGAGTAGGCGGCAACTAATGCCAACCGAACAGAACAAAACTGAAGATATAGCAAGTTAATGAACTTCAAAGATCCAAATATTTCAAAAGAAAGAAATCGTTAATGCAACGACTGTCAAGTAATAAGTGCAACATCAAATACAATAATATTCATGTTTCACGTGAAACGCCAATATTATGTAAATTGAAGACAATTATGAAACGCAGTCGAGACCGGGCGGAGAGCGGGCTCTGTGCAAAAATATGGCTGCCATCTTTATCTCTTAAGAGACTTTAAAAGACAGAAGAAGATAGGGTCAATGAGCGTTAATAAAAGGCAGCATTATGAGACAAGGTACGTTGAGCAATCGGTAATGCAGAGTTCGCTTTCACAGATCGTCTATGTATAGAAATTATTCTTTCATACTAGCCGTGAGTGGGACATAGTTGGAGATGAAGAATTAGGCTTGAAATATTCTGGTCAGGGTCTGGATTAGCAGCATATATCTTTGCCTGTCGTACCGACGCTCTAGCCAGCTGAGCTATCGTTTCCTCCTCCAAGTATGGAATCACGAACCGGCCATCTATTTGTAATTTAGTACGTACACTACACTTTTGAAGCGCTACACGAATGGATTTTAAAACTGATTAGGCCCCTTGAGTGAAAATGGTGCAACTTTTACATTTCACTAGATGATTGTAATATATATATATATATAATATCTTGTACCAAACTATTCACCAGTGAGGATTTTTCCATGTTTTAGGTAGTAAATTAAAAGAACACTGTAGCACCGAATTTTCCTTCAGATTTCTTTGCTTTCTTCAGAACAGGATTGACTTGTGTGTTTTGATTTCTGCTTTGTTTCAAGAGTATAAACATGGATCAGCAATTATACCGTCACGGGTGGCCGAGGTTGTTAAGGTGCGGACTCGTGAGCGGGAGGTCTGGGGTTCAAATCCCGCCAGGACCGTCCTCCCTGATTGAGGGTTTTTCCAGGTTTTCCTCAGTCCTCGTAAATGGTAAATGCCGGGAAGGTACCCTAAACTTTGGCCTGGGACGTTTCCTTCCTTAAAATAAATATTTTCCTACTATATCATTTCATCTCGTGTACCATCAGTGTCTATTGCCTGTGGTGCCTCAGCAGTGGAAAAAAAAAAAAAAAAAAAAAAATCAGAGCAAAAATTCACTTAGTTTACTTCTGAAAGGATCCAAAATATTTAGCCGAGACAACCAATCTGACAAATTTCTGGTTCACTGTTAACAAACGCGACACCCAATAAGCTCATAGTATTTTCACACTCACAATCAAGTGAGTTCACTTACCATGTCTGATATCTTTCTAAGCTTTAATGTTCGCTTCCATTGTCGCCTCGGTTTGTGGTAAACCGCGATGTTCGTCTTCACAACTCGCTCGGCCGCGTTTTAATTCAGAGAACCACGTGTAAACCGTATAAAGAGGAGGAGGAGAAGAAGGAGGAGGGGGAGGAGATTCACCAAAAACAGGTTCTAACTTTTCCTTCATTTTGTGATTGATTTTCGTTTCAAAAAATATAATATTTTAATTATTGGTATCTGTTTTTTTTTTTATGAATTTTAGTCGGATTAAAAACCAAACATATATATATATATATATATATATATATATATATATATATATATATATACATATAACAAAGGGAAAAATTACGGATAATAATTCCCGTTTCAGTGCTACCACTTATCATTCATTTACCTTAATTATACCAAAGAGCCCTCGCAAATACTAGGTTTCTGCCTGTTAAATATACTTTCAGCATATTCAGTGCTACATTACTGCTTTTTAATTATATTTAACATCAGGTAACATAAATAAAATAAAGA
Organism: Metallyticus violacea; assembly: GCA_030762175.1. Lineage (NCBI taxonomy): Eukaryota > Metazoa > Arthropoda > Insecta > Mantodea > Metallyticidae > Metallyticus > Metallyticus violacea. The sequence goes on along the minus strand of CM060846.1, from coordinate 370,948,154 downwards.
AATACTATAAAAGTAGAAAATGACTAATCATTACTAACTTAAGAATCTCAAGAAAAGTTGTGCAAATTTCTGTTTCACGAAATTGATACCAATAATTTTGATTTCTCCATTCTGTGAAGATACCATTCCTTGAAAGATGGTCCCAAATTTCTCTTTCCTTATAAAGTAGCTCAAATGTTTGTCAACGTGATAAATCTGCGATGTGCTTTGATCTAACGTGGTGGGGCAAAGAATATCGTCTTTCAACTGGTCACATGCTGGCGTAAGCAAGCTAATAACACAGAAACCGCGTGCTGCAAAGCCAGACGTAATTACTCGCCAACTTGTGCGATGTCTCACATCACCTGCTCAAAAAGAGGTCATGTCCAACGCATCCTTGACCTCTTAAAGGCTTGTGCTCGTTGTATCTTATATCACAGGCCTCGTTCGGCCGTGTTTTTTCGAAGTATGTGACGAGCAAGTTCATAACCTACAAATATTTGTAATTCGAGAAATAGAAATCAATATGATGCGGATTACAGCAAACACATTACATTTGTGCGCTACGTACCACAACTTTGGCCATGACCGCTTTTAGTAGTTAACTGTTATTTAATACAACAGTTAAAATTGATTTGTGTGTCAAGGGACAGGGTTAATTAAGAAAATTTCCTATAATTTTTTATCATAAACCTGTTTCAGGTAGGTATATTGTGAATGAATCCAACTCGCGCACAATAAAGATTTTGTGGCACATTAAGATTTCTCTAGAAACTCATTTGCTACGGCTGAATTTTACAACCACGAGGATCGTAAACATCTGGACAGGTTATTAATGTATAAGACAGTCCGTAGCTATGCGCTAACTTTATGTGACCACGTTTTCTTTACTCCTGAGACTGTGTTAGAGGGCGTTGTCTTATTCTTTAAAGCTTTTAAATGATGTATCACACGTTTTACATTGGTGAATGTGTATACTGCTATTTCAGTGCGTATTCTATTTTGTATTTTTCCCTGTACTGTTCCTTTTTATTAAGATCGTACTAATGTTATTTATTTCTAATTTGTAAGCAATATACTTAAATGAAACATTTTACCTCAAATTTTTCATGTTACTATATGTACTAAAAGGAAATAGTTTACATTTACTTTAGAGAGTTTGGTAATAAGTTAATGTGACGTCAGCTTTTTCTTAAATGCGCACATAGTGGTTAAATAAAGTGCAATAGATCATTTTCTTCATTATTCAAATGCAAGCATAGAAGAAATCAAGAATCTGAAAACGAGGCTCCAATTATTGATTTTATTCGAAAATCTAGAAAAAATGGAAGGGTATCATCAAACAAAATAACTATAGATGAAAATTACAAAAATCCCTATAGATGATATGTGTATTTACAAGAATAATTATAAAACTTGTACACTCACGCACTAGGCATTCCGCAGTTGGCAATGTCCATACATCAAATCCACTTCCGACTCTTTTAATGTCTTTGAACGTTCGCTGTCTGTTGGTCCCACGGCGGTAAGCATTCATTCGGGAACATGTGAGGTAGTTGGTTCTAGATTAACGCATTTTTATGTGTAATCCATACTTAAAATACAAATCACCTCTGAGGAATTTATTAAAAACGTCCTATTAATTGCGTTCTTCTAGAACTGTCATCATTTACATATTGTACACAACTTTAAATCCAACGGTTCAGTTGAGGGAAGAAAAAACAAAAAAAAAAAACAAAAAACAAAAAAACAGACATTTTTTACAAAATTGGCACAAGTCTTGAGCGTTTGCCAACCAACGCGGGCGTCGAAATGTAAAGGGGAAAAAAGTAATACAATCAGAGGCATTGCGGTGCCGAACTTAGCCATATCAATGAGCATGCATTTAGCCGAGGAAGGACGGGAGGATGTTTAGTAATCGAAACGCTCCGATTATAACATTCTTTTTTTTTTTTTTGAGTAGTGTTTAACGCCCGTTTTTACTACTGAGGCACCACAGGCGGTGGACACTGGTGATACATGAGATGAAATGATAAATTGGGAAAGGATATTTTTTTTTTTTTAAGGAAGGAAGCGTTCCAGGCCTAAGTTTAGGTACCTCCCCGGCATTTGCCAGTTATGAAGACTGAGGAAAACCTGGAAAAAACCCCAGTCAGGGAGGACGGTCCTGGCGGGATTCGAACCGCAGACCTCCCGCTCACGAGTCCGTGCCTTAACGACCTCGGCCACCCGTGGCGGTCTTATAACATTCTGAAAGATATATATTAAATACGTCAATTTACTTTTATTAGTACGATCCAATAACCAGTAGCAGAAAAAATAATTTGTTTCTTAAAGTTACCTTGCAAACAGGACAACTTAATTAAATTATAGAAGAATGTGAAACTAAATTTAAGAGGACATTGCTTAAAACCTGCAAGTAATAGGGGATTAGGTTATATTGAATGCCATTATATTATTGCACTTATATTTTCTTTTGGATCTAATGTAAATGTGTATATTAAATATATAATCTATTAATCATTTCCTGCATAGAATCTCTAAAAGCATACTATTATGTAAATCATATCATGAAGTAATTCTCAGTACATCTAATAATACAAAATTGCTCCATAAACAAGTCTATTTTCTGAAATTCTTCATCTCAGTGCGCAGTCTTAAGTAGGACAGATATAGAAACTATAAAAACAGCTCATAGTAATGATGAATTCCTAGCAGTAACTAGGGAAAGTGAAAATATTTCCACTTTGTGTTGTTTGGAAACCTGTAGCAGTGAAAGTTATCTTGAAGATGTTATGGAAGAAGCTTTTGGCCCTAAGCCATGTCATGGTTACACCACCTTCAGATGGAAAAATATATTTATTCTCAGAATGTGCATGATCAAGTTTTATGAACGGAAAATACGTAACAAAACTACCATAGACATTACAAAAATTAAATATCAGACTGGACTTCTATTTGTTGCAGTTAGCAGTGTGTCACTGATTGCTAACGATAAAAATAGTAGGTAGTAGTTTATATTTTCACTTTCACCATAATGGCAAGACATTAATTTGCACTTCTGATGTGTTCACCAGGGCAAGGTAATTGGAATAAGAAAAGTAATGTCGGAGAGTCGATCAGCAGATCACACGCACGCGCGCACACACACTCTTTTAATGCGTGTATGATATACACATTTTTATGCAGCTTTTAAAATATACAAATAATTGATTTTATTTCAGTCATTCTGAAATGAAACTTGTTTCAAAGAAACAGTTCGCGCATTTCTCTCCAGAAGAAGAATCTACACAACGCTATCAATATGCCAATGATAGTAATTAGTAGCTTTTAAACATATTTGCCAAGTAAAATTACATATTAAAATTTTATTTAGAATGTTTACTTTTTCTTTATACATTCTACAAAATTTCTGATCCGCGCTGAAAGAAGCTATAGTATGCACTTGGACATGCGCACTGATGAGATCAGCTGTTATTAATTTTCTTCCAGCCTGACATGGTTCCAGGGCTGCCAACATGATTACCTTTGCTCATAAATCTTAGAATAATATATCTTATAATAGAATAATAGTATATGCATGAGTAAATGTTTAAGAGCGAACCAAGCAAATTTTGTAATTTTGACGAACGCAATAAAGTATAAAATAAAAATGGGCTTCATTCGCTACTTTTATATGATATGAATATAAAAGGATATTAATAAATTAGGGTTAAAATTAATATCGATTTATATCGAACTATTCTGAAATGAATGCCTCCTTTTAGTACACTTGTAACTTTATTGCATCAATTGAGATTATTTAGTTTGTCTATTGTTACAGCACCCACGCTGTAATAAAAGGCTGATTGTCATTAACACCGAGAAAATTTTATGATACGACATATTAATTAATTGGATGAAGAATATAAATGTTGGGAATATTTTAGAAACTTTAGCGTTGGCATGTATTTCAGAATAAGTTCATATTATCAAACTTTACTGATTCATTTGATAGCCTATATTAACTATTAATTTGTTATTAATTATACAGCGCCCACACAGCAGTATATCGGCGGGGGGGGGTGGCGGGGAGTATATTTCCCCTCCGCTGCGTGAGGCTTCAGAGTGAGTTGAAATCTTGCGCTGGTAGCACACCGCCGACACAGTAGCCAGCCTCGCCGGCATGCCGCATGGCGCGAAACCGGTTGCGTGGAAAATTATTCAGCCTGCATTATCGTAAGACAATATTCCAGTGGATGATATAATTTTAGCAATTAAAACAATTTAATTACTTATTTATCAGTATGATAATTTTATTCAACTAATGTCTAAGTATAGCACTCTATTAACAATGTTGACTAAAAACAAAGTTTGTTTATAAAATCAGAATCTATATAATATTACTATTAGCACTATGGCATGATTTGGAAGCCGCCATAAAGAATGTAAAAATTATAAAAACGTGCAATACATTAAAAATGCGCAATTTGTATCTTTGTAATTACTTTAATAATTATCATATTCCGTATTAGCCCCAAGGAGCTAACATTGGATTGTTTTTCCTTCGGACAGGAGTAAAGCAGTGGGTCCCGTGTCGTAGATTTGCGGCTCATAAAAGAACCTCAAGACTGAAAGAGAGGCCTCCGGGAAAAAAATTATCTGTCGTTTTACTCACTGAGTTGAATTATCTGAATATCTGAGATGTTAAAGAGTGTCCTTAATTTTAAAAAAATAATAAATAAAATTGATCATTATAAATATTGTATAATACTCAGTATTATAAAATGAAATTTCTAGTTTGAGTGCCCCATGCTAAGAGAACTAATTATTTAAAAGTTGTTTAAAAAGGTATTTTAGCCAGCATCATCTGTTCTCTAATGTTTAAGGGACTGTTCCCTCTTAAATTCGACAAACTAGCGAAACATTTTAACAAGCAAAGAAGAAAGGTCACCAAATGCCTTGGATGTTATGTGGTCAAATTTCTGCCTCATATTCAAAAATATTAAATAACGAAAATTATTGCGCGAAAATGTCCATGTTCCCTTTGAATTTCCCTTTCATGCTTACTGGTTTCAAATACCCTCACTATTTCAGTTGTGAATAGAACACAAGTTTCAAATACTTTCACCAATCACTAATTTTGACAAGTAAGTTCAAAGCCTCCAGAAGTGCACAGGAATTGTTAAATCTCTCAAATCCATTTATAATCCCCCGTTGTTTATTGTCATTATTAGTTACATTTAAGACTTACATGCACTCAAGGCTTTATGCAATGCCATAGTAAAGAAAAAAGCAACACAAATGCTAATTAGTATAGTAAATGCAGGTTAAAGAGCCCAACAACGTCTAGAAACTAGGAATTATCTGCTTTTTTTCTTGCTTCATTACTTGCTCCTAATTGAGTTATGTCTGCAGGGAAACAAAAGCTTTAAAGTAATAGTCCTTTAATAGGTGTGGGGAAAAATATGCCCAAATAGTTTGCGAATGGAAAAGGGGTTGAAAAATGGGCACCTCAAATATAGGAAAAAGCTGTCTGGCTGCAGGAGATAACTCCAAAGTTACAAATATGTTTATGGATGGTCAAGAGGACTAGAAAAAATAATTTTTCCAAGTAATATTACTTAATCGAATTCTAAGGGCAGTAATCGTACATGAAACTTAACTGTTGTAGTTCACAAAATAATCTACCCCTCCCACGAGTTCACTACTTGTGGTTAAGTTGAAATGCACTGCACTGTCGTTTACATTTGATTGGCTATAAACACATTCACATTCCAACTTATCTATGAAGATAATCGATACCAATGTCTATAACTTCGTAGTTTACGTCTGAGAAGTCGGTTCTAGTGGTGTAGCGGTAACCATCTTGCCTCATAGACCCAAGATCGCGGGTTCAATACCGACCAGCACCGATGGATATTTTCTGGTATAAAAATCCTAAGTATGACTTCCATCGGAAGGGAAATAAAGTCGTGGATATCATGTCGTACATTTAGGGCATGTAAAAGAACCTCAAGCCTGAAAGAAGAGGCTTCAGAGCAAAATTTATCGGCCGTTTCAGGCACTGAATTGAATGGGACTCTGATGACCTGAGATGTTAAAGAGCTTCCGTAATTAAACCAAATAACTAATAAAAACTTTGAGACCTCTCGTTCGCATTCTTCAAATACTTATGTCAAGTTACATATTTATTCGACAAATATTTATTTACAAAATTTTGCATAGCTGTATCAAATCCATTGTTTTGCGACCAGTCTCTCTCGCGTGCAAATGAATGCTAGGGCAACGTTTATCTAAATGTCATTGAATGAACATGCTAACTAAGTTTATTATACAAGGGCACTCGGAAAAGTTCTGGGCCTAACAATGAAGCAATGTGACTTTCCTTGATTTTTATCTTTAAACATAATTTTCCTTAATTGTAGGGATGCTGCAATGCCATTATCTCACGCCGATGACCTGAGATGTTAAAGAGCGTCCGTAAATAAACAAGCCATTATCTATTCTCTGAAGTATTTTGCGGAAAGTCAGCAAAATACTTCTCAAAGCAGCAGTCGCTTCTTGATTTGGCGAAAGATGCGAACACGCGAGGGAATACATAGAGGCCAGAGGAAGCCAAATCTGGACTGTTGGGTGGATCCTCCAACAACTCATACTTCAAATCTCTCGATTTTTCTCATCGGCAGAGCATTTTGCTAGCAGGACCATTGTCTTAAGAAAAATGCAGACTATGTATTTTCCCTCCATTATTTAAATCTAGTTGATTTAAAAAGCTTTCGGTTGCGGTTTTACCCTACAGAAGGTAATCGATTAGTAAACTTTCTTTATCGTCTTAAAAGACTGATGTCATAACAGTTCCTGCAGATGGAACTGCTTTATCTTCTGAACAGGCTTCTTAGGTCCAGTAATAGACCGGCGTACAAAATCAGTTCTGTTGGGTTGTTTTTACACGAATGTATTCTTGATCTGTTGTTAGCATTCGAGGCACCCATCTTGGTAAAGCCTTGTCACATGCAATTCTTCATGTGAAATATAACCTATTCGTTCCTTTGAAAGGTTTATAACCTCAGAAATTTCACTGTTTAACTCACTGGTCATATAATACTATATCATGTATTTGTTAAATGAATTCTGCTACTTTTGCACTTTTTGGATGTCTTTCATGTGGGCCTGGTTCAAGGCTGTGTGGCCATGTGTAAATTCAGCAGTCTATATTTTGAAGGGCAAAAGTTCCGATAAACTTTTATACATTTGGTATGACTTTCTTTTGACGTTAAATTATCTTCTACAAATAATTATTACTGCATACTCAACTTAAACCATTTTATGGAATACCCACAACTCATCAGAATGCTATTATTATTTCACATGAATCCTTAAGAGTGATGGGCGAACTTAAAAACTATTTCAGAAATTGCATGGCTACCTATGCCCAAGGGTGAGAACTTTTCAGACCAGTCTGTGTATTATTTTGTTAAATGTTGTTTTTTATAAACTTGGCTTCCATTACCTAGTTAGTGATTTTAAGTTTATTCTATGGAGAAGAAAAGTGAAAATTATTTGCGTTATATCTGTTATCTGTTGAAACTACGTATAGATACAAAATTCACCTGATATCCTCTCCAGTAAATATTTTAAAAACTTTTGTTTTCAGTTATATTTGTGGAGAAATACTTTAACTAAATAAAAAAAACTTACGTTTTTGCAAGGTTGATGGAAATGTCCAGTAGCAGTTCTCCCACTGTTGCAATCTCTTCTGTTTTCCACACAGGAGATTTCGGTTGGGCAACATCTGCAATAGAGACATCAGACTTAGCCGCAATAAGTAATCGCTACTTAACGTACAGGATGTTTCATAAGTAACTATATTATCAAATGAAAGCAAAGGAAGTTTTCTTAAAAAAGTAATTATTGTGTTTTAAATTAAAAATATCGCGAGAGGCTGTAATAAATTACCTAAATAAATTTCATATTCTTAACTGTTAAATCAACCGTTCAAAATACGTTGATATAAGTTTCAAACTGTTTTACTGACCTCCTTCCAATAGATAGAAAATTAATCAACGTAAACATAAACAACGTGATGCTCTGGGGTATGAAATATGAAAGACTGTTGCTACTAGCTTTGCCTAGCGGGCCAGTCATGACTTAAGTACTTTTAAGAAAAGTAAAAGGTGCCATATTCATGCCGAAAAACTCCCAAGATATGAACTTTCTTTGAAATAGTACATCGGGTTTCCCACTCCTTTTGATACCTGTTCGCCGTAGTAGGTTGAGAAATTGGGAAAAGCAAGGTGGGTGCCGTTTATCTAAAATGCACACATAGCTATAAACGGTAATTATAAAATTTTACTTACGGAGACTGAACATACGAAGCACAATTTTGATTTTGCATGTGTCAAAGGGAATGAAATCAGAGGAGTGGTATTTTCAAATAAGCTTTGATTTGAATCTAACAACCTTTTGTTCAGACCGTTTGAATGGCTAAGAACGTGTGAAGAAAACACATATATATCTAATGTTTTTAATAAAACTTTAATACAAAATTGCACTTACTCAAAAACGTTTTTTAGTAAATTCCAATATATATTCAAGAGCAGTCAGTGCTTATAATGTGCGCACATGAGTGTGAATTGTGTTTGGGTTGTTCATTGTGCGCTTGGAAACCCCAGTGTTCGTGGGAATATATTTGTCACGTTATTAAAATAGTGGAAAGGGTTTAATCTCAGATCGTGCCAACTCCGAGATAATATTATGCAAAGAGATTTGATTACAATTTCGTGGTTGTGAGTATTTACACGAAGTATAGTTTCTCTTCAAGATAGGGAACAATTACGTCATCATTCGCCGTGACTGATACAGATAAGTATATTGCACACTTCCAGTGAATTGCTTACACATGCGCTGGCAGGCGATTCACCTTGATCTCTTCTCAGTGTGTGTCAGACAGGCGCTTATCCTCTACGATCTCTTCCTGCTAACCCAAGGATATTTTATTTGTCAGTTAATAAGAGAACGGCTTCTCAAGCCGGCGTTACCACAAAAAAGATCACATTTTTAGCTACAGATTTATGGAGTACATTGATTATAAATGATGATTTACAAGTATGAAAATGCTACACTCTGTTTTTATGTTCTGAAAATTTGCAGCAGAGACATCGCTGCAGATTATGACATTTTCAAACATCGGGTAACATTCTTTTAGAACCTCGAGCTAAACAAATAACCCTTATAGAAATATCCCTTGAAAGTTCGTATGCTGCTAAATCTAAACAACTGAACATTTTTTGCCAATTCCAACTGTAATATTCGGAAATTAAAGCGTGAGTTAACGAGCAATGTAAATAAGTGACCTATTTTCCGCAGCATGCGACACATATTTTGGAATTTGGCAGCACGTGCAATACCATCCATTGTTTAATAATGGATATTGATGGCGCTCCAACAACAGAGGTCACGTGCACACTATAGCCTATGTAGCCCAATATTGTATGCAATTTTGAAAGTTCTTCAGTTGAGTTGACAGTTAACTTTTTAAATATTGCTTTCATATATATATATATATATATATATAAGTTGTTTAAATAAAAGATTCCGGAGTATTATCTGTGTATCTATAAAATTTCATGATATGTGAGTTTATGAAGATACATTTTAGTAAGCCAGGAAAGCAGAAGCATTGATTAATGAAGGTGCGGGGTAAATTATAAAAAAGTTGAGAAGGAGCTACGCCTTCTTTTAGAATAGGCAACAATTCTTGCCTATCAAAAACTATTAGGAAGAAAGCATTATGATAATTATTCCTATATTTTCATCAATGTAAAATAAATATTATTAGAATTTGGGATCTCCAAAATAATTCACTATTTCAAAAACGCTAATATTAGAAAAAAAAACTTTGAAATTAGGCATTTCTGAAAGGAATACAAACATTCAAATGTACTGTTCCTAAGACCCAACATCTCTGTTTCAATCCCGTCCTGGGTCCATGGATATTTTCGGGCGTAAAAATCACAAGTAATGGCTTCCTTCGGAAGGTTTGTAAAGCCGTGGGTCCTGTGTCTTACATTTACAGCACTATAAAGAAACTCATGCCTGAAAAAAGAGGCCTCTGAGCAAAATTTGTCTATCGTTTCACGCCCTAAATAGAATGGGAAGCTGATGACCTGAGATGTTAAAGAGAGTCGGTAAATAAACCAAATCAACAACAGTCACCTTTCTAAGAGCAATACTTAAATGGTACAAAATAAATTTAAAAAAAACTTATCTGGAAAATGGAATAATGTAAATTTGTGTGAAAAAATATGAGATAAATTTCAATCATCCAAGGAATTCTCTATACAACTTATAAAGCCCATAAATATCCGATCTCCAATTTCATTTAATATTATTCCGTTGGTTATATTGCAGGATCGAAAGTGCGAAGGGAAGTGGGCTGGTGCTCTGTACGGTATGACGGTGGCTCGCGACTTAGATTTCTACCTGTGCGTTTGGTATGGAAGCAGCCCTTCTGAAGGGCTCCAATTCTTTGGAGGGGTGCTCCGCCAGTGTCGGGGTATTCTGCAATGTTAAGAAACACCGGCTACATCCGTGCCTCATCGCCCGTGGATTTTTTAGCAAGGCTGAAGTACCTCAATATCTTCCTCCGTCCTGACCAACCCAATCCAACAAGCTACTCTGTAGAGTTGCACATTATTTTTCTACTTTTAGCACGTATCAGTTCACATTTATAAACGGAGAAGGTACTTGTTCCAGCATCAAGAGACATTTTTGCAAACACGCTCAGAAAGAAAAAGGACAAGCTGAGAATGAAGCTTAATATTTAAGTAATTACAGAATATTTCAGATCGTGACTTTGAACCTGAACAATGGATCGTAAAATGTGTCTGTATATTTTACATTTAGCAACAACTTTTGAAAACAAGGACAGATTGAAAGCTGATACGTTGATATGTTGCATGCCGCATAACAGAGAACTCATAGAAAATTGAGTGCTTTCGAGAGTAATATTTTAATTTGTGTATTTTAAGTAGGGGTTTTGAGCATAAATAATGAATTATATGTTCTTAGCACGTAAAAAGCGTGTACCATGGCTGAAAACGCTGGTGGGCGGGGGTAGTAATGGACGTTTTATTGTACGAAATAAATACATCTGTCGCATGGGCCTTACGGCCGTACATGCTAATGTCGTCCTTATAGCAATCAAAAGGGTCATACTCATACATACGTACATACATATATACATACACATACATCCATACATACACACATACCTATATACACACAAATCTACATGCATACATGCAAATATACAGATACTTCGATACAGTAAGTTTTCTATTAATAATTTAAATACAAATACATAGACATGAATGAAACCCTTACTCTTGAGCCGCCTTCCCTTTACTCACACCCCTGACTTAACACATATCTTGCCACTGTATGCCAAGTGCTTACTCCTGTCTTCCCATTACTCTGTTTTACAAGGTGAAACATGGAAGTGACCATAGTTGCCTCGTAAACCCAGGATCGTGGGTTCGATCCCGGCCAGGACCTATGGATTTTTTTCGGGCGTAAAAAATCCTAAGTATGGCTTCCTTCGGAAGGGAAGTAAAGCCGTGGGACCCGTGTCGTACATTTACGGCACGATAAGGAACCTCAAGCCTGAAAAAAGAGGTCTCTGAGCACAATTGTAGGCCATTTCACGCCCTGAATTGAATGCGACGCTGATGACCTGAGATGTTAAAAACCGTCCATAAATAAACAAAAACAAAAAAAAAAAAAAAAGGAACATCATACTTTCCTCTTTCTTCTTATAAGTAACTACACACATTTGAAACATCTCAACATACTAAGGAAGTTTGCAAAAATTGTGTGCAAAAGAAATTAAGAAAAATTATTGGAACATATAAATAGGACCCATGAGTTTCACAAGTTCACTTTTTGACACTATATGATATAAATACAAGGTGTACCAGAATCGCCGTACATTTTTTCAAGTTATACTTCATGTATTTTCATGGCATGCATGCCATATTGGCTGCATCATGCAGGGGTTTTAGGGATGGGCAGAATTAGACGTTATGTAAGTTTCTTTCGTTTACTTTTTCTGTAAATATGTGCATTGTCAAATATGTATATCTGTAGCACACACTAAATAGTCAGATACAAATGGTTTTTAAATTACCTGCTGCTTTACATGAATCTTTCCAGCTTAGTGTGGAAAATTATTGATACAGCGTAATCTTTAACAACACTCTCATCACAACCAAAGTTTTCAGCGTGTTACTGTCGTATTTAGTTTCATAAATTTACGTTTATGTGTTATTCTGGAAAGCAGGCAGATAACACGAGTTTAAACAGAAATAGCATTATGGTTAAGTACTTCAGTTATCTAAATGATCATGGTAGATTTGACTACATTGCTCACTTGTATCCAGCAAAGGTGCATTCATCGTACATTAAATATGATCGGGATTTTGCACAAATGCAGCTAAGTAAACGTAAACAGGATGTCGTATACACAATTAATGATTGGATAGGCATAATGCAAAACGTATGCAAAAATATTCGATGTAGTTATAGTAGAACAGAACATGATTAAGGGTTTTAAGAAGTTTTTGTTTCTAAATTTAAAGAACCCCTTTTCGATGCTCAAAGCCAGAAAAATGGAATGTGACCCTTAAAATAATTAAATAGAGATCAAATATAAAAACAGGGAGTGAGACATCAAGTGGATTAGTTACAGAAACATTCGTATTAAAAGAAAAAGTAAATTGATGAAACTAGCCTGGAAAGAGCTTACACAAATAAAATTTCTTTCCATGGATATTACAAAACTTTTACTCAATTTTGCCTGAAAAGCAACCTCGTTTTTAAATACTTCTGGACCAGCAGGTAAGAACCTGCTTCCAAATGCTGAGGACTCCGGAAATAAAGCGTGGGATTCAAACTGAACAAAGGGAACTGATGTTTTAGCTGAATGTTGTTGCTTCTTGTGTAATATTATTGAAAAACTAAATACTTCTTTATTCAGAGTGACTGTTTTTATTTCCAAACGTCGTTGCATGAAAATGAACTACATTCTTCTTCCAAATCAAAGTTTTAGAGTATCTGCAATCATTGTTAATAGACTAATGAATTCCATAATATAATGCAGTATTTTCTTGAATTTATTACAGATATTTTAATATTTGACGACGTTTGTAAGTAAGCAAAATTTTATTAGGAAAGGATTATGATTTCTAAGTTTCATTTTCAGTTATTGCTGATTTTCCCAAAATACTTGTGTTATGAAAGTCGTGGCTTCAACTTTAGTTCTCATAAAGTTCATTTTGTCAAGATTTGCTAAATAGTTACTGATTACATACTCAACAGAGCAAACCTGGAAGTGTGGAACAGGAACCAAGTTCTCGGAAATAAATTCGGAATTCTATTCGTGCTCTTTTCCCATTACGACTATCAAAGCTTCATTATAAAATAGCACTTTTTGTGCAGTAATCTTGGACGTTTTCTCTTCAATGCATTTTTTATAGGTTCCAACAATGTGGTTGACTCCTGTTATTGTTCTAACTTTTTCAATAATTTGCCAATATTATTTCTCGGGTGTTCCAGAAATTGTGGTCACCACCTTCACAGCCGACAAAACGACCTTCGCACTTCCATTGCTTGTTCACTACTTTGACCCGTGTTTTTACTCCGGCGTGAAATGGATCTAATTTTCTTTCAAGAACACAAATGGGTACAAAAAATCACGAGGAATGACATTAAACACTGAAATGCTCTTTTGCGTGCGTTTTTGATTCATCAAACTCTACTCATTCAATTTTGCTTATGCAGATTTTCGTGCAAGTTGTGTACATTTTAGCTAGCTCGTGTACTTTCTCTAATGGCGGTCATTATCTTGAGTTATTTTAATATCCTTTGTGATGACCGCAACTGGGAATTTGGAGAGCCAGCGGTTTACGCACCGCCATGCTAAATGTATTTATTTAGAAATAACAGTTCCAACTCTCAGGTACAGTTCCCATTAAATTTACCTTAGATTTGATCTGCACGATCGATCACTTGTGAAATAACGGGTCATCCAATTATCTGATAACCGATGCGGCGGTGGGGAACTATATCGGTCGATAAGCCATCTCTCATGGGTAGACGGGCTACATTAGAGGTAGACAGAGTAACACAAAGTCTATTAGAAGCAGGTTAGCGTTATATTGACAGTCTAATAAATTCTGATATCCTTAAAAAGCTACGCACTCACCCATGTGGTGCAAGGAGGTGCTGGAACTGTCTGCCTACATTTTGCACACAATTTTTACGCCTGCTTATTAAATTACACATTGCCCATCTTAATTATCTTTAAGCAATTAAATTGATCTGTAGATGGACGTTATTTATAATTTGTGAAAAGCATGATACTTAAGACGCGATCACCTGCAGTTTTACTTCAAGCAATTTCATGATACAAAGAGTGAACTCATCATTAGGCAGAGTACACATTTGCCATTCAGTATTCTTAAAGAAATTTACTCTAGGATTAGACATGTATTGTTTTGTTCACTGTTTAAACGACACTGATTGATTGGCGTGAGACTCAAAGCCAACATAGAAATTCGCTAAACTTCACCTGCCCGCTCCAACTGTGTAGTCCCGCTGATCTTGAGCGATATCTTATCGAATGATGCATTCCTGGTCGCCGCATCGGTCATCAGATAATTGGATGACCTGTAGAAACATTTTAATAATTGCTCGGAAGTGGTTTTTTTCATCAGTTTTATAGATGTTTAAAATGAACTAGGTGTCGCATCTGGTTGAAAGTTTATTTCTCGTTAAAAGAATCATAATTTCCAAAAGTTTCTGCGTCATTTGATGGAAATTTAGCACACTTTTCAAAGGATCCTAGTATATGTGTAAAACTGCGGAAAATATTCATACTTTTGGATAAGACAGTTCGTTCAAATTGTTAACACATAATAAATGGGAGTGAAAACTGGATAGTAAGAAGATAAGGTTAAAACTGGGTTGGTTGACTTTTGGTTTATTTGATCTTTTGTCAGACAAAAGTTCTAAGCGTATGATTTACTAGCTGCGGTGGACTCCAGAGTTACCGATCTAGGAGGAAGAATTTAGCAATCTTCGTGCACTGAAAACGTGGAAACTCCGAAACAAAAGACAGATGTTACATGCTGTAAACTGTTGCGTTAATTGAAAAGAAACAATGCCGCAAGTGAAGCCATTTCCATGATAATGGCAAAGTGACGTAATGATTCACATTATGAAAATGAGAGCAAATCTACACCCATATTATTAACAGCATAGCGAATTAATATTGTTGTGCTCTCTATAACAACAAACACTGCGGAGAAAAAGAACGTCTTGTGAAACAATTATGGGAATGAGAGAAAGTCTCTCCGTAATAGACCTTATTTCATTTTCTCACTTACACCATGCGAGGTTAATGCGGCGTTTAACACAGTTCCATTATAAAGTTCTTCGGAGCGATGTACTGCGTCGTTAGGAATGCAATTAACAACATGTTGTTTCTTAGTATCATCCGCCCATGAGAGGAGAGAAATTCTGTACGCCCATGAACTAATGAAAATACATACAATCTCTTTTCAACTAAAATATGGTACATATCAAATTTTTTTATAATAAGAGTAATCAAATATATACATGTAGTTTCAACTCACATCATGGAACGTAAGCTAAAAGTACTTGGCACCCGTTTAAATACATCCTAAATGTTTTATTTCCTTATATATCCATAGGAAGGTTTCTAAAACATTGTTTTTTCATAAAAAATACAGGTTATAAATTTGGTAATGACATATCAAAATATTTATGGGCTATTTATACAGTTCACTAATATATTGATTATAAATATTAATAAACTATACTGCAATAATTTCAGAAATTGTAGAGAGATTTTACACAGGCAATTAGAGGAAGGAATTTATCCTCCATAAAGAAAAATAATGGAGCTACATGGTGATAAAGAACTGAAATTATACGCTTCAAAGCTGACTCGTCAGCGAAGATATCCAAAGTTTTAATGTCTAACCATCAATGTTTTCAACATTAAGTAATATAAAATCTCGTACTAAGCTTATAACGGTACATACTGAGCAGCGGTTAATTGATTGAGCTTAGTCCAGCTGGCTGCGTCGTTTAATGGATAAGGGGACGGACGGAGATTTCAAGGATCGCATGTTCGGATCCTGCGATTAGGTTTATACCTATTTATTTATTTTCAGATACGTGTGATAATTAAATTCATTCACATTTTAAAACTTAACTTAACAGTAGTTGATTTATAATTATCGAACGGAAGCTTCATTATTACTGGTGTAGATACTCGTTCTTTAAAAACATAAAGTCATAACTTTGAAATTAGAACATGCAGACCTAGATTCCCTATCTAACATGGCTTGTCTTATACTCTCTACTGTCTCTGTATTTCATTAACACCCGGTATTGTAGGAAGCTTATTAATAAAACTATGCACAGGATGTGAAAGACACATTTTAAAAAATAATGATTAAAACCGTTTCTGAAAAGAGTTATTTTTTTGAGATGACCATTGTTGACATTGCAATCTTTTTTCGTATTCTTCATAACTTTTCTGTGTTATAGCTTCAAATTCGGTTTGAATGTTCCTCAATTGCTGGATACTTCCGAAACGCTGAATTTAAGTAGAAGTACGTCTTATCCGATATAATCAGATGAATGAGGAACTTTAAATGTATGATTATCACCTCTAGACGCTGAATGCTTTAGATGTGCGTCTAAATCTGCAGGCAACATTTGCTCGAGTCTTGTAAGATGCAAAATACGACGTATATTTCTGGCTGATATGTTGAGGGCTTAAGAATGCCGATAAACAGAGCGTCTGGACATTTTTACGTCTCCTACCTGACCCAGATGCTGTAGTTCTCACTTCCTTGAGTCATTTCACGATCGTCATTACTTCATGTTCACTGCAATGCATTATAGCTGAACAAACATTAGCGCTCTAGTAGGTCGTGATCGCTAATGCCGTGAATTTAAAAAAAAAAGTCATCGTTTCTGTCCTTACGTGTGTAATTGCTCTTCTATTTAATTTGAAAATTGGAAACAAATGTAAGTTTAAAAATGTTAAATCTTTGTACCAATATTTTATAATTCTCTCTAGAATTCAACGTTCCCTGTGTATATTACATGTAAAACAAATGCTACAAAGAACCGATGAGTACATAAATATCTTCATCTAACGTAAAACTCTCCAGAAATAGCGCAGCACATGCACTGATATACATGTATTTTTTATTAATATCTACTACCATATATGAGTACAACAAAGTATATGAAGTATAAATATACACATTTACGACGTTCTGGAGTGCGATCTGGTTCTGTTGGGGAAATAAGGTTGTTGGAGGTTAAAAGGGGAAGGCTGTTTACGTACTGTGTCGGTAAGGTATGTTAATAAATAATTTCAGCATTTGGAATGAGGGATACTAGTACGAACTAAGAAAGCACATTCTTATTCCGGGGTCCCAGATATCAAATTTCATTGAGATATGACGACATGAGGTATCCCACCCCTTTGGGAGATAAATGGAGAGTTACCAGGGATAGTGTCATATGTAATTCTAAAGAACAATTCTACAACTTGGTTAACTTTTTTGTATATTAAAGGGAATGAAATTAGGAGAAATTGCGTTTTTTTAAAGTAGTCAATGTATATTTTAGCTGGTTTTAATGCTTTTAATTAGAGTGATAAACGAAATGTATATTTTTAAAGGCTCTAATACACATTTATGCAAATCTGGTTGCTTCCAACGCTTATGAAGCAACGAAATTTCTCCAAATCTCGTGTATCAACTTGGACGACGATACGGCAATTGTTCAAATCTCAAATCATCCGGTTTTACGCAAATGAAAATAAGAAGTGGTCCTTTTTAAGTGCTCCCACTCTCTACCCTAATAAACAAAAGAAAAACCTGAGTTGATTACTCTTTCTGGTGCTCCACCACTACTCAAGTTTAAAGTACACCTGCTTTGGATAGATACTTTAGAGATACTCAGTTTCCAGCAACAACATGGCAAAAAGGAAAGATAGCTGGCCATATTTTGGATGTAAATATCTATGGCGTTTCTTTGCACATTCACGTAAAAATCTTTTTAATGCTTCCTGTTCAGAATATAAATGCAGCTCCAATTAAGGAATTAAATGCTAAAAAGCTTTCCACAATCACTGCTTTATAGGCTTTCACTAAGAAGAACTTTCCTTATTGGGTGTGCTGCGTACAATTAAACGTCTAAAATAATTGTTTCTCAATGTAACAATAATGAGTGTTGTGAAGAACCAGTTTAACTGAAATCTCGCTGTAAACTTTTCTCTGCAATTCTTATTACGGTTGTAGCCTGTTTATATTATACAAATAATAAAACTGATTTTAAGGTAGTAAAATAAAATAATAATATGAGAGAGCGCAATATTAAACTAGCAAATTTCAGTTTTATAGTCCATGTTATTTTGCACATATTTCAAGATCTTTGATGACTTATAACTTGCAGGCCTATTGATTAATTTATAGTACTCAAACAAGCGTTATTTACATCTATCTGATCATTTCAAAAACAGCTATCTCACGGCGCTATTATTGGCTACTAACAACAATTACAGAACGCGCATGCGCGAAATAATAACATTAGTGTCCGGTGTACGCATGAGCCTAACTCAATAGAGATCCAGTTAAATAAATTTGCAAAAAAAAAAAAATAAGGTGAAAAGAAGTCCGAAGAGGTAGATGAAAGTTTAAGGAATGGGTTAACCAGGAAGCGTGAAATTAGTAAAATATATACTTTTTTATTTTTAGGCTAAAATATCCTCATTCCTTAGTAAATAATTTGGTTAAAACAATGTTAAATACCATGTGTCTTTGTAAGTCTATTACTAATTCCGTTTCAAAGTTGGAACATCCTAGAAAAAATGTCTCCACTTCGTTATTATATTCGCTGTTCTTCTTACCGATTGCAGTTACTCATTTGATTATTTTCGTCGATTTGTTTATAAAGAAAGAGAGAATGTTAATAGCAGTATTAGGTTAAGAGGAAACCAAGTTTTTCATAAACATAAATTAATTTGAATTCTAACGCAACCAAATCCAACCTTGTAGAGATTGTATATTTCTTGTGAGTGAGGAATTAAAAGAATGGTCTTCTGAGCTAATTTTTGTGTAATAGAATTTTCATTCCTTTCCTTAAAATGATGGCGTTAAAATTAAGCGGAGAAAATGTTCATCTCTGCAAACTTAACTCTTTCAGCGAATGTAACACGTGATGGATTGTGCTATTAGTAATAGAATATTTTAACTTTGTGTAGCATTTACTTGACAAACTATTTTTATAACACAAAAAGGTTCTTATTCGCCATTAGGCAGATTATTCGGTATAAAATATGGGGGCAACACAGATTACTGTTATTGCTGGAAAATATAGCCAGTCGTTGGTTTGGTTTATTTACCGACGCGCTTTAACATCTCAGGTCATTAGTGTCACATTCAAATCAGGGCGTGAAACGGCCGATAAATTTTGCTCAGTGGCCTCTTCTTTCAGGCTTGAGGTTCTTTTACATGTGGTAAATCTACGACATGGGACCCATTGCTTCCAAAGGAGTCCATACTTAGGATTTTTATGCTCGAAAAAGATCCATCGACCATTGCCAGGATTGGTTGTGTCTGCGAGTATATTTAACCCTTTTAATGTGTTTTCATTTCATAAAAAATTTAATACCATAAATATGTCACCCAATTATAAAAAATATAACACAAAATTGCACAATATATAGGAAAATAAATCCAGTTTCAAGGTCTAAAACACCGCCACGGATGGCCAAGGTCGTTAAGACGCGGACTCGTGAGCGGCAGTTCTTGGGCTCGAATCCCGCCAGGACCGTCCTCTCTTGACAGGTTTTTTCCAGGTTTTCCTCAGTACTCAAAATGACAAATGCAGGGGACGTACCTTAAACATAGGCCTGGAACATTTCCTTTCTTTAAAAAAAATCCTTTCCCAATCATCAGACTGCCACGGGTGGCTAAGGTCGTTTTGGCGCGGACTTTTGAGCGGGGGGTTCGAATCCCATGAGTACCGTCCTCCCTGACTGGGGTTTATTCCAGGTTTTCCTCAGTCCTCATAAATGGCAAATGTCGGGAAGGTAACCTAAACTTAGGCCTGGGAAGCTTCCTTCCTTAAAAAACCTCCTATCCCAATTTAACATTTCATCATATGTATCATCAGTGTCCAGCGCCTGTGTTGCCTCAGTAGTAAAAACGGGCGTTAAACACAATTAAAAATATATAAACAAATTTCACAAATGTGGAATATGAAGAAAATCTTTCTTTAGACTTTTTGCTATTTACACAAAAGATGTACTTAATAAATTAGCGTATTTTTGAGAGCTTTTTATGTGGTGCTATGTTCGTTATATTCAGTATAAGAACTAGAATGACTCGATATTGAGCATAGAGAATTTTACTTAGGTCTAATCTTACAGTTATCTGTGGTACTAGCAAAATACCTTCAAATTAAGCCCCGGTAAAGAAGACATGAATAACTGTAACCCTTTTTAATTATTGTATTTTAAACAACTATGTCAAAGAATTGGTTTTACTGCTCTAAAGAAGGAAACGTGACGATGAGGATTCTGGAAGGCAGGACTAGGAATTAAATGCCACCAATCAGCTACACTCCGCTTTTATTTAGAGCAACTTTCTGTAACTTAAAATTATGCTTTGGGCTATCTATAAAAAGAAAAATTCTAGTTTTGAAGTTACTTACTTATTCTTTTCCTAGCCTGCAGATAAGCCTGATTCACGGCGTCGTAAGTAATGCACATGTGCTGCCCTCCATAGCCGCTGTAAACAAAACAAAAAGCAAACGCTGTGATTCTTGTGTTCTACATATAATGTACCTAGAAACAGAAAGAATGGAAAATAAATAATAAATGTACAGTAAAAAAAATAAGATTAATCATTTTAAGCGTTTGTGAATGAAGTATATGCTTAATTTGAATTTCGATAAGGATATGAGAAAATGTTTCACCATTGCAGCATTAACGTCTTCTAGATTTTCTATTAAAGGAGCATTTCAGTCAAACTACCGGTCAAAAATATGATGGAAATTGGTGCTCTGGCTTATTCCTCTTATACACTTTTCATGATGTTCAGTGTAATTGCAAGTTATTAAGCTGAAGTTTAATTACTATAAAATATGCTCAAAAGTTATTTTTAAGGAATTTCGACACAGAAATAAACTTGGTGTTTCATATTTATATTTAAGTTCTACGCACAAATCACAAATGGAGAAAACAAAATTTTCTTTGAATAAAATAACCACAGCTGAAGGTAGTACATTTAGTTACAATTTATAGTACACTTTAGTCGACTAATTACTGCCACATAAATCCACAAATCTTTAATCATTTATTCATTAATTCCAAGATAGTAATACGACAATGATGGTAACCGTTTTGAAGCAGAGTTTTGTACAAGCATAATTACAAGGTTTGTAAATAAAAGCGCAGCTATTTAACGTAAATTAAATGTGAAAATATTTTGAAAATATAAGAATTTTAAATGTAAACCTACTTTAATGAACAACCTATAATGTCACAGAGAAGTTGTTGGTAACTCCATCGAATTATTTTTAATAGTCATCTAGCTGTAAGATACTTCATTTGTGTCTCGCAACAGTATGTTACTATAACAACAATATAATTTGCTCATCAGTTTAATCAATCCGCGTATTATGAAAACTATTTTATCGTTAAAGTTGAAGGAGATAAATATATAGCGACAAAAATGCATACAACAGAAGTGTATAAGAAATATCAATCACTGTAATTTAATATATATGGGAAACACCCCTAACATCCAATTAAGTATAAATTTAACATTTATGCTCCGAAATTAATTTCAAAAAATATTTGTTGTATTTGTGCAGAAGCACAATAGATTTTCATAAGAAATTCTAAAATGTTTAAGAGAGTAATGCAACATTTATTGAAATATGTATTGTTAACTTAAATTCTGACAAATGACAAATTCATATGATGAAGTGAGAAGTCTATGGATTGAAATAGGATATTTTCTTGAAAAAAAAATGTGTTATTTTTAACTTTGATTTTACTATTCACAGTTTTATAACAATGATTATAAATGTTTTCTATTTTCTTATATAAAATGCTTTCACATGTTAAGATTTCATGTGCTGAAGTTATGGTTTACGTTTGATTATATAAATGTTTTATTGTAATTTGGTTCGTTTATTTATAAACAATTTCTTTATCCATTCTTGTCTCCCGATTCAAAATCTTTCATCAATTCTGCGGTTACAGAGAGAATATGTCTACGGATCTACGCCCATATTAAGCACATGAACCTCTACATGTATAAACAGTGAATTTGCACTGTGACACGCTGTGCTGACACCTCTAGCAGGGAAAGCTATAAAGTGGCAAGTGAAACAAAGGCATGTTCCTTTACTATACGTGGCTAGGACTTTGGTACAGAATTCTAAAGAACCGTGTTTCGATTTTGCATAGTGACTTGCGAGATTTTGCTGTCCACTTGAGATCTCCCCGTTAGGCCACGCGTGGTCTGTGTAGGCGAACAAAAACTTCCTGCTTCGCACCAAAACTTTCGTTTTTCAAAATACTTTTGATGTTTCTACATATCATAATCCAAAGGTCAGTTTGCAAATAACAGATTTGCTTCTTACTACTTTATTTTTCTAAAATATTAAGTTAAAACTTCCTATAATTTCCTAGAAAGTTACTAGTTGCTCGTTTCTGTGTGAAATACGTAGAATACAAAGAAAATATAAAACAGCAACCCGAAAATGTGCATAATAAATCAAATATTCTTGAGAGCCTATGGTGGCTAAGCAATTAACTCTAAATATATTTGGATCATCTCTGTAAATACGAGTACGTTAATGGCGGCACTGTGTAAACTGTACAATTTTTGCATACATTTCTAAACAGAGTAACAACAAATGTGGTAATTGTGGTACCAAGAATCAAAGTACATATCCCATTTATTTATATTTTAATTCACACATGGTTTGTATGTTCTATCTTTTATAAAAAGTAAATTGTACTGCATTAAGATTACATACAGGTTAAAACGTGACAGTTTAAATGTGCGGTACCCTTGAGTGTAAATATTATTCAACGTTAAAACATTCCTCAGGACTATATAAAGGCATACTTAATAACTGCTGCTTCATAAATAGGACAAACAGTTTATCCTTCTTACACGAATCCATACTTTTCATTTTGTACACTAAACTCAGGCTTTTTTTCAATATGAAGGTTCTGTTTTGATCTCTATTCCATAGCTACCTCAGACTTCAATACCCTATTGTATATGTGAAAAAGTCAAGTTTTAATCACTGAAAGTGTCTTTATACCCACTTTCTAAGCACTTGTTCAAACAAAGACATTTGTCCTTATGAATACGCAAATAACGTGAGATTATTTGAGTTATGGACCGGAAAATGCTGCTGCGCACTGGGAGGAAGCATTTGCTAAGGCCTCTAGTGCATATGCAAGTAGCAGCTTATAGTTAGTTTGAGGATGGTTCTTAAGGAAGAAAGGTGAGATGAAATACAGGAATTTCCCACGCAGATACTGGCAATGTATTGACACTGAGGGGCATCATTTTCAACATTTTTCTTATCAAAGATTAGTGCTTACTATTTTTATTTTTAAATAAAGTACTATTATAAATAATAAAATAAAACAGTAACTTTACTCGCATAGACTACTATTTACTGGGGTGACTGCACTTCCCCAGTAAGCTGCTGCACTCATGTTGCCCGGAACTCAAATAATCTCACTGTTTATCATTATATTTTTCCAAAAGTTTAATTTCAGTTGAGTTTAACGTAATCGCTCTAGAATTTTGTCTTTCTAATTTCAAACATAATTACGCTTGTTTTGCGACAGTTAAAATAGTCGTGAAACGTGCTACAACGCACCTAACATAATGCAGCAATCAATATCATTATTAGTAATCAAGTGTTGATATCTCTGGCACCAACATGTTTTTTTATCCCTTTGGCTTTTATTTTTATTCTTGTGCATTCTTTAGAATGGCTATTTTTGTGTATTAAATCCTGTTTTCTAAATAAAATATTAATACCTTGTTCTCAATACATAAAATATTTTTTCTAATTGCTGCAGCAATAAACGGTTTTGAACAATCCTAATATATACTTCGAAGTTTAAAAATGATTGACACTGTCCCATTATTCTGGCGCCGGGATACCCCCAAAGAATGGTTTAATATGTAAATATGGAAACTGCCATAATAATGGCAAATGTGCATAGAAATTGGAGGGGGATACTTCTAACTTATTGTAATCCTCGTCGCAATACGTTCCTGTGTAAAAAAAAATGTTGTTGCAGTCATTTATGAACGCGATATATGGCATTCAGTAACAGCAGCTATAACAGACTTTGGTATCTATAACTATTTTAACAATCAATTAGAAAGTTGCGTGTAAAATTTTAATCCTT
Organism: Metallyticus violacea; assembly: GCA_030762175.1. Taxonomy (NCBI): domain Eukaryota; kingdom Metazoa; phylum Arthropoda; class Insecta; order Mantodea; family Metallyticidae; genus Metallyticus; species Metallyticus violacea. The sequence goes on along the minus strand of CM060846.1, from coordinate 370,923,622 downwards.
CTATTTGTAAAGGAAATTTGTTTGCAGGAAAGTTAAAATAATTTAACTATTTGGTCTTCCTAACACCATTTCACAAATATATAAATTAATTAATTTATTTTAAGCTGTGTAGAGTAATTTTTCAATTAGTGGTTCATTATTAGGCCTGCATAGGTTTTTATTAGCATAATTATAATTCTGTTACGGTAATGCTGTTATATATATTTGTATTTTCCGATCTACTGATTATATTAATTAGATCTATTGCTGTGACATGGACAGAAGAGAAGCCATATCACAGAAATGCATATATTAAATTTGTTACATTAACCAGAGAGATAATTAGGGTTCTACTCTTTTAAAAATGTGATTATTATACTACTAATTTTAGAATGATTTCGTTCTATTTTTCTATAAAACAAACTTATAATTTCAGATACTAATTTAATTCCTATTTTATTTTTAGATTGCTTAATTTATTGATGTTTTTCTTAAGGAAACTACATTTTATAATAAACTAACATATTTTATCAGCATCATATTCATCTGTCTAATCATAAAATATTATTTAAAAGATATTTATTTTCTATTTGTAAATAATTATGTAATTCTTGTACGTCATTTAACACACTGTGATAAAACAAGTGCTGTCTAGCATTCATATTAGTATTGTTCTATAATAAAAACTTGAAACAATGATAACAACAGTTTCTCAGTTACTTGTTTTGCAAGATGGCGATGTGAAGGCTGTGCCAAGTAAGTATAATTGTGAATCGCATAACCCTGCCACTAATCAAGAAACCTTGCACCCTTTAAATCTTGAGCTTCGACAGACACAAAGGTACATTACCGCAGTGGCGTGACTCGGGTTCGATGTTATCGTGGGATGGGCCAACTCACGAAAACAAATGCTTAGCCATTGTCAGTGAAAGTAAAACACTTTATACCGCGCTGTGGTCATGACATGACGCATATGATTTGATTCTGCTATACCTTATTATCTTAAGTATTTACGGTTCATAATAGTACAAGCATATGCCTTAAATGTTAAGTGATGCAGATTGAAGTCGAAACTCTTTGTGATATCCGCCCTGTTTTTGCTAAATTTGCTTTGGAAAGCAACAATGGTAAACTGTGACTTGTACCAACAAGGAATATTTATGTATAACTTTTTATTTTATATTAAGACGAGTGGTCTGCAAGTGTATATATGTTTGTGCTTATATAAAGACGCTTATGTATGTTACATGTACCTCGCCTCATTACGGTACCCAATGGAAGTTTATATATCGTATTAGAAACCGGTTGACCTTCAATGGACGTGTGATTCCGGTAAGACGGGGGTTAATAGTGTTTATCACGCCAACTATTGCAGTTGCATTTCCGTAGGAAGTGCATGTTTAACTTTCCATTGCGTGTTTGTGTGCCGAGAGTGAGATATACGCTAGGACAGGGTATATTTATTTATGATTGTTACGTACAAAAGAAATTGTACAATTAGTGCAAGAGAGACTTTTCAGATTGGTGAACAGATTTTGAACCCAAAATGTTTCTGTTGATAAGAAGTCGAGGGCCAAATATTATGGGTTTTAACAGAGGAAAATGCTATCGATTAGAAACTTCTGCTCGAAAGTCTGCCCGGCAAGTTGGTGTATCTGTCGGCAGTGCGTATAAAACCACTCAGCTGATGCATTTTCATCTATATAAAGCTAATGCTGTACCTCATATAAAACCCGTGGAGGAACTGAAACGAAATATCTGGTAAGCGGTTTACAATATTCAAGAGGGTGAATTGCCGCGTGTTTCTCAAAATCAGTTCAAAATAATTCAGGCATATCTCACAGCGAAGGGCAGGTACTTTGAGAATCCATTACGACGGTGAGTAGATATTAATTACTATTTACTACTAATAAATAACAAAAGAAACAAAAAGCGCGCTATGAGTTCCGTACAATTTCCCTCGCCATGTGACGAGGCTGTTACGCAGTAATTTCCTGTCAGGATTATCAATTTCCGATTTAGTGGAATGAGGACTCTGCAGGATATATATGACAACATCGTTATAAATGGAAAACCTTTATTAATTGCGATACGTTTCATTTAAATAAAACTTATCTATTGAAATAACTTAGTTAGAAAATATTTATTGTTATAATTGGAAGATAAAATATTGCTATTATTCTTCTTCTTCGCCATTTTGATGTAAAAAGGTACTGCTTTCTTCACTAAAATGTGACGAAATATATGTTAGTAAAAATATTTTACCAATGTGAATGTTACAGAGTGAATGGTTTTCACTAACTTGTATTTTAAGTTTTGGTAAAAGTGACAGCCAAACAGTGAGAAAGTCGCAGCTACTATAAAGGTGCGCAAGAGATGTGAACACTCAATTTTATCTTTCTATAGACCATAGTAATCAGTAAAAATGATAAACTTAGTTCATAACTTGACAACATAGATGCTAGCATTTTTTCTGTTGCGCTCAAGAACGGATTTGTGTATATGTCAGGGGGAATAATGTGGAGGAATACATTAGGCAGGAGCGCATACTGAGAACTTGGAGGGGAGATTTATCACTCGGGGGTGTGGAAAAAGCTGACATTGGGAAGAAATTCTTCACTTCCCCTTGAATATTTCGAATGTAATGGAACATGTGGCGAGCATATTATGTTTTTTTTTTTTTGTTTTCATAGACCCAAAAATCTACGCTACTCAAGCTATTTTAGGTAATAGAGCAACGAATTATCACAAGTAATATCACAAGAGGGCCTGGGATTGCCGATAAATTCACGAACGCAGTGAGAATTAATCTGGAAAGCTCAGGCCCTCGAGTTATGTTTATTAGGACTATTTCATTAATACAATAAGAATTTTAATATAATTCCTGTAAACTTGACTTACCATATTGTAATAATGGTACATTTGTATTATAAATACTTAACCTTTTCAAGTCATCTAGCAACAGACGAATGTCAATTGTCAGTAATGCCCATACAGAAGAGCCAAATATGGGTTTTTGGACTATTTCATAAATACAATAAGAATAAAGCTAATACATATTTGAAATCCGAGCATGAATTATTAACAATTGTATAAAATGTTGAATTTATTATGGAAACCTACCTATTCAGGAGCCGTGTAAATGAAATAGACATAAGTCGACTACTACAGTCGTTATTGCTCGATTTACTAATACCAACTAATAAAAACAAAACAGAGAAAACATTTGGTCATTCTGAACATTTTCGATTTGGTTTATTTATTGTCGCTCTTTAACATTTCATGTTATCAGCGTTGCCTTCTAACAAGAGCGTGAAACGGCCTACAAATTTTGCTCAGAAGCCTCTTCTTTCAGGCTTGAGGTTCTTTATCGTGCCGTAAATGTACGACACGGGACCCACGGCTTTACTGCCCTTCCGTTGGAAGCCATACTTAGGATTTTACGTCAAAAAAAATCTATCGGTCCTGGCCGGGTTTGAACTCGCGATCTTCGTTTTAGGAGGCAAATGTGGCTACCACTACAACACCAGGATCGACATCCATTCTAAACAATGTTTTATTAAGATTTATGGTTGCTTAGGCAGATATTGTTGCATAATTTAAAAAATATTTCAGACTGTTTGACTGAGCACCCAAAAACAATTGCTTGAATGAACACACGTGAAGTCAGTTAAAATTACAATTACTGAAAACACGGAAAAGTGTTGCGTGCTCAGGAATTATATTGTGGAGGTATAGAGTTGGCTACACTGACCACAAGACAAATCACGTCGTGTGATAAAGCCGATTTGATAACTTTTTTCAATAATTTCACAGTGATATCAGGTGCAATTGCTCAAATTTAAAATTTTTGTTTCGTTTCATTGGTCGATTTTAATAAAATCAAATATATTCTTTCTAGGTATTTATTTACTTATTGTCTGAAATTTTTTGGGGCCTTGCGGTCACGATGAGCATTAGAGGGGGCTCCGGAAATTCTGTGTGTTTGGGGATTTGGTAAAATTTATTAGTGTTCTCGGTGATTATGTACAGCTTAAGTACACGAACATGAATGTAATTATTTGAATTAAAAAACATACCAAATGTTGATATACATGAAACCAGTTCTTAAAGTAAATACTATGATTCAATCTGTATCATAAAATGAAAAACAAGCAGCGTCTTTCATTAATGCAGATAAGTTAAAACTCGCTAACATTCCATACTCCTGCGAGCCTCCACTGCAACTTGTCAATAAAAAACAGGAAGAGGACGGGCTATAATGCCCTCATGCACTAAACGAGCAATGGAATTATAAGTGACTACCACACATTTTAACTTTAAAATGCAATTTAATTTTATTTGTAGAAAACAACTTCAAATTATCAGTGACATTTTACGATAAGATATTAAAACTATTGAACCAGGTTTATAAATACGTTTTCCATAAGTTCTTAATTATAGCAATTTTTACAGAAGCTTTACAAAGTGTACATTGGTAAAATTTAATAAGAACTCTGGTTCAGTGCACATAACACATGACAAAATAAGCTACACATGTTTCATAACAATATTATGAATCATTACACTTCACTAGACAGAAGCATTTGCCAATTTGACACCGACGAATTGCAACTCTGCTTGAACGACAAAGGAAAATTTGAGTACTAATCTTCAAAGACTTTTTAAATTACCCAGAGTTCGTATTATGTAGGGGCACTAAACTTTATAATAATTGAAAGCACGTAGTTTTGCCTTATTATAATTGTATAGCATGATACTTGGTATGAACACTCCCGGGTTGCTATAAGAGGTTTCAACACAAAGTCTTTGAGAGTATTTGTACTCTACCGTATATTTGTGCACAAAGATGTCCGCTGTTAAACCGTCACAGACCGTTCATTAGTACAAAGGAACGTTAATGTAGTGGCAGTCCATGATGCTTCGAGAGAGAAACATTACAAATACATTAGCAGAATATGCTCAGAATTGCATAAGTGTGACAGAACGAAGGTAAGACTTGGGGAAAACCTTGAAATCGGTGGTCATTTGTCTCGAATGGGCATTAAAACTGCATGCAATACAGCAGCTGAATCTATATGAACTACAGTAAGTGTACTTTCTGGTATATATATATATAAAGAGTGTAGCAGTTACAAACTGATGTGAGATACTACTTGTTTGAATGAGGTACCTGAGGCTATTGCCACTAGATGACAACATTAATTAGGTGACATTCAATACCAGACAATATATGTTTACAATAGCGAAAGAGCAGTTGCAAGATGGCGGCGCCTCTGGGCGAGTGTGCAACCCTCGAACAATGCTTTGTTTTGGGATTTCTGTGAACAAAAGACATGGAATCAAAGAATATTCATATAGGGTGAGGACTGCCTGCCACGTCAAGCTGTTACAACTAGTGCAGAATTTATTTGAAGAACGGTCAGGTATCGAAGACAAATACCGCGTTACAGTCGCGAATTTGCAACGTGTTGAGGACAATCCAGCAGATAGAAGGGTAACTATAGACACTATAGCCGCTGCTATTGCTTGTTTACATGGCATGTCCTACCTCACGTGCATGACGGGTTAGGTTTTCACAAAGTCTGTAAATGATGGGATATCACATAATCGTGTGAAATCACTAAATGCAAAGGGGTCTGATATTACAGTATATCAATTGCCATCACGATGGATACGAAATGTCAGCCCGAATCGTCACAAGTGATGAGTCTTGAGTTCACCATTACCAGTCCGAGACAAAGCGTGCGTAAAATCAGTGGAAACAACCTCAGTCGCCTGCGAAAAAAAGTTTAAAATGACACCATCCGCCTGGGAAAGTGATGCACACAGTCCTGTAGGTTCACGCAGGCATACTGTTCTCCACATTCCAGCCTCAAGGACAAACCATAAATGCCGACTTCTATTGTAACATCCTCAGGAAAATTGGTGAGGTCATTGAAAGGAAGCGACCAGGACTCCTTTACCAAAGGCGTGTTGCACTTGCATGACAAAGCGCGTCCTCATACTGCCAACAAGACAAATGAGACGCCGAGAAATTTAAAGTGGGAAGTCCTCAACCGTCCTCCATATAGCCCCGACCTTGCTCGAAGTGACTTCCATTAGTCGACGATGAAGCTGCAGAAGAGGAATCACCGCTCGATTCCGACAGCAGCCCTAATAATTTTGTGGATTTAAGGGTGTTGTGAAGCGACGGATAAGTGCCTCAATGTACAGGGAGGCTATGTTGAGAAATAAAAGCATTTGTAAGACAGTAATCTTGTTGAAGTGCATTATCCATTTGTATCTTACTTCCTGACTTATCATTGTAGCTCTCAACTGCAACATCTTATTTTCAGATGGATTATAACCTCTAATAATTTATTGTATTTATACAGAATAGAAATAAATTTTGCTCACAATACACAAAACATGACATTTCTTTGTCTGTACGCAGTGATATACACAACCATCTCGATTTCATGAATAGTTTTCAATTGCAATATTATATTACTTCCAACGCGAATGACAGAATAGAGAAACTGGTGAAAGAAATCAGCGGAAATAGCAGCCTGCACTCTTATTTGGTGGAAGAGGTTGAACTGCTAGTCGTAAACTTGAATTTTATTGCCAGTAAGGAGAAAGCAGACCGAAAATGAGGGGTCAAAAACGTGTAGCTGGAAGCATTTGGACAAACGAGTAAGAACTAATGAAAGAAAATTTAAAGGGCACAAATTTATACTGACTTACTTAATTATACAACTGCTGGAATATGAGAAGAACTAGTATCTGGATGGATTACGTTTTGGAAATATTTTATGGTTCTTTTAAGCACTCAAGTTGCAACAAAAAGCATAACTTTTGAAATCAAGTCCGACATTATAGTATTTTCTAGTATGGAACATTAGCAGGTGTAGTTTAGTTGCTCATTGTATGTTAATATGTCTAATGGATGTATACCGCCATGAATGTAAATCATACCTTTACTCTCTGTAATTTCATTAAGTGACAGGGACTTCCCTGTCTCTATTCCTTGGACCGCAAGTGGATCCCAGCTTCCATATTCATCATCATATCTCGAAACGAGGGCTGAATCAAAGTAATGCCTTCAACGTCATTCGATGGCAATATTTAAGCAAATGAAATGCAGAAATAATTCTTATAACGTACCTGTTAATTACATGGAACTAGGTTTTGATACAAAGGTATGGTTTTTTTTTTTTTTTTTTTTTTTTTTTCCTGTAGTCAAATGATATCATTGCAATTCACATTTTAAGTATGATTTTATGGTGCATATAAATACATATTTAACTAGAACTATTAAAGACATCACAGTTTTAAAGGTGTTCTTTCATAGAATGTTTTTAGCTGGAACTAGCATCTATGCATAGAGTTAGCGCAAAATATCCACAGTAATTCAGTCTTGAACTTCAATACAGTGCGAGTCGCTGCAAGGAAAGATAAACATAGCTTGCAATTCCAATCCAAACCATTATATAAGTTGCCTATTGTGTTTTCAGATGAAAGTCTTACACAGACTTTGGAGTGTAAAGTTCTTCTTTTTTTCTTTTTAGGAATGGTATCGTCAAACTTGAAAAAAAAAATGCCAAAATAAGAGCAAGTCTAGGTAATACATTATGCAGTATTCAAGGAATGAAAAAGTTAAATATTAACGACATGAAAAAGTATTTTGTTTTCAAGCGTATGAAAAAAAATCGGTACTGCTAAACGGTTCCAGTGATTTAATATCTCAACTCCAATAAGTGAAAGGATATGTTAACGATGAGATCCGCAAAATGTGTTTTACCAGCATTTTTTGAGTAGGAACACATTTTGTGCGGATTTCATCTTTAACATGTCCTTGTGCTTATTGGAGTTGAGATGTTAAATCACCGGAAACGTTTATCCTTGCCATTTTTTTCATACGCTTGACAATAAAACACCTTTTCATATAATTAATTTTCTGTCAAATTTACCATGCTTTGTGTGAAGCTTCCCTAGCAGATGACATTTTCCTGTGGAAATGAACAATCTTGCTCTATGGAAGTTCTTTAAAGAAATATACACAACACAAAGTGCTTGACGAATCAATTCTGCGCAAAAATTATGTAATGCAATGTTACAATGAAACTGAAAATATATGGAAAATGTTCAAGACAATTTTGTACGGGTATCAGTGCAATATAACATGATATATTTCCACATTTTATAGTTCGTTTGCTTAAAACGAACAATTTACTTCTTTTCTGCTCGATTTAGAAGAAATCGAAGTCACAAACAACTCTGACTTGCAAAATTGTTCATTACTTCAGCAAATTATTATGTCAAAATGACATTCAGTTAAAGTATTTCCCTACCAAGTACGGCAAAGCTTTACAAATAAAATCCTCTGACATAGTACAGTGGGTTCTTTTTATTGCGAACGTGAATATTTTTATATATTGGATAATTTGCACAAAAACTTATTCCTATTGAAAACAAATTTAAAACTTTCCTGTTTAATTTGAATTTTATACCTTTTATTTGTATAACTCTAAAGAAGAATTTTATTTAATTAAAAACCAGCACTTATTTCTGTATTCTAATTAATGCTGTGTTAAATATTTTTATTAGTTACCAGACAAATAAATGGGATAATTTCAATAAAGTTCAAAACTCACGCAGCCTGCATTGCATTAGTGAACCAAAACCCTCATGATGTACTGGCTGTGCTGCCTATCCTTACAGCTATAGCTATTCTTCTTGCAACATACGAAAAATGGCTTTAGCTTATAACTTGCGACTGAGACGTTTTCGTGGCCGGGGTTCCTCATTTCATATTGACGCATTTCTCTTTCATCATCAGATCCCTAAAATACCTGTGATATATGAATTAATGAACTTCTGTTTTATCATACGATGCAGAACATGAATTATTTACATTGTCTTATTTTACATTCCGTAAAATGGAAATGAAATGTGATTCACACATGAAAAATAAAGCTTTGCTTTAGATGTCTGTTATTTATTTTAATATATTTATGTGTAATGGTAATGAAATACTTTAAATGTTACAGTTTTTACATTATACCCCTTGTACGTATTTATTAACTGCGATTGGATTTACATCTGATGGCAATGAAGAATATTGAAAATACAGTTATTATTTACAGTAAAATAATTAATAAAGATACCAGTTAACTCGATTAAAGGAATGAAACCCTAGAATTAAATATATGAATTTAATTAAAATAAATGTTGAAATAATTTTGCAATATTTACATGCCAGTTAACTTATAAAGTATATTTCACCTAACTAAAACATATAAATCATGTTAGATACTTATCAGCATTATTAAATACGTCAAACTAATTAAATACATGTCAACTTAATTTTACACTTATTAACTTAATTGAATAAGTTTCACTTAACTAAAAGCATGTCAATCTAGTTAAATACAAATCAATCTGGTTAAATAATCATCTAATTAAATATAAGCCAAGTTAATTTTACACATATTAACTTGTTTAAATGCATTTAAAAATTATCAACTATTGTGTATGTTAAAATAGTTGTCCTCGTTAACACATAGGAGCACAAATCTTGAACTAATCACAAAAAACGCTGTAGAAACTCCCAGGACAGGTTAAATAACCTCTTTTACAAACAAGATCAAAAGAACGCGAGTTTGTGAAATTATTTCCAGACTCATAATGCGGTCTCCTATGGAAGAAATAGGAAAATAAAAACCGCAAAAATCAAATCCTCTTCAGAAATATTTCTCGTTGTGCAACAGTTAAGAAAGATGACATACAACTTATGGAAAGATATGTGTGACAGGAAATAATGGTCAAGTATGTAAATGGAGGGAAATGGAAGGAAATTAGTGGAAGAATAATTGAGCAAGAAACATCTGCGGCCGAGAGAGATGGAGAAACGACCAATTAAAAATAAGTTTCACTGCAGATGTACGTCATTCTACATCCGGTTCCCCTCTGCCTGTCTCTGGAAGTTGTTGATGGTGTAGGAAAACATTCTGTCATTACAGTACATGTCTGCAGTCTTCACTCGTCACCAATTACTTCACTAATCTGTCTCTTCATTCCTGTAGAGCTTCTTGATGCTCCGAGTCGGTCCTGAGGGTGTAGTGCTTTCCATACTTGCCTCCTAAGCTCAAGATCGCGGGTTCAACCCCGGGCAGGACCGATGGATTTTTTTTTTTGGCGTAAAAATGCTAAATATAGCCATCCTTCGGAAGAGAAGTAAGCCGTGGGTCCCATGTCGTAGATTTAGGCACGATAAAGAACCCCAAGCCTGTAGGAAGAGGCCTCTGAGCAAACTTTGTCGGCCGTTTCATGCCCTGATTTGAATGGGACTCTGATGACATGAGATGTTAAGGAACGTACACAAATAAACCAAATTAAAAAAAAATTATGCTCTGGAGATTCTACATTTCAGCATTGCAGCCCAAACAAAGACGCATTTACAATCTCGGGAAGACTGCTAACCTTGCTGGGGCTCCAGGAGTCGCATGTGTAAATAAAGATTTTTAACAAATTGTATAATTACATTACGTAGACAGATATACACCTGGGGAGCAGAGATCGTGTCACATTCTCGCGTTTCTGTAGTATTTAACATAATTATTATATGTTAATGAGCATGTGTTACAAGCTTTAGCTGTTTCCCATCTGAGAAAGCACTTGCCACACCCTCTGTTCTATTGTATGATGTCAGTAATGTTAAAAGGCTATCTCATCTGTTTATTAAAGAAGTGCAGTATAACTCACAGAACTGCAGCTGTTTTTCGTTACCATAAACTTTATTCCATTATTGCGCCCCAGAGAGTATCAAGTTTGAAAGGACTGGTATGTAGTTCATACTTGGCACATTTAGGAAGAAGCTAACAAGAATCTTGGTATTCGATTTCATCCCTTTAGCATTCATGTTGCTCAGAAGCTGTTTCCTCGAGACAAGACAACTCGAGTAGAGTTTTGTAGCACCATCAACAATGACGATGGTTATATTCTGAAACATTTTTGCTGAGCAATAACTGATTGTTATTGGGCGCCAATAGGACAGCCACTACTTTCCTAAATTTACAGTCTGCTATGCCGTGGCAACATTTAAAATTGTTCAATCATTTTTGTAACATATGTGAAACCGTAACATTCACATCTGAATGTGATGTAGCCATTCTTCAAAATTTGCACAGCAAAGGGTCGTTTGGAAGCCGATCCTAATGAAATTCACCAACTGATTTGTGATTCGAGATCCGTTGGTTGACCAGCACGGTCAGCAAATTTCCTTCTTGGGAAGGGTACTGGGTCTTTCGTGGTTTCGTTTTAAGGTAGCAGGAGGGCTGGCAATCAGAGGGACAACTCCCGACAAAGCAGATATATCTCAGATTCAAGCTATAGCAATAAACACGTAGCACATGACCGGAGATGCTGGAAATGTTGTACTACTACATATGCACACTTCTGGCATGGTTTTAGAAATTTATTACATCCCACGCACCGGTTCATACTCTGAAATTCAGTCAATTTAACCTTGAAAACATACTATTATACATACATACTATTTCACTATTGTCCACGGATTGCAGGCAGGTGATTCGGATATTGAGGTAAAATTTGTTATTAGATATTTCGAAACTTTAATATTAGAGTAGTTAATATTCTTTACTGCACGTAGTCCTACTTCTATTCAAAATAATCGGCTTTGGAATACAGAAATGCATAACCAGAAAATCGTGTAAGGTGTGCAGTACAGCATACAAAATAATGGGACCTATCTTTTCTAGCAATATCATAAATGCACAAAAATACAGGAATGAAATACTAACAGTATGTAATTTATAATTATGGGGAAAGTTGAAAAATGAAGCGTATGAAACAAACCTCGTTATTCAAAAACCGAGAGAAAACATCAACTGTCTCAATTTCGGAAGATCAACTGATGCGTGTGAATAACAATTTTCTAAAAGCATATCAGACATGAGAGGATAACGCAGGATATTTCCAACATATCCTACCATAAGGCACGTGCTTATTTTCATTGTAATTGCGAGAACTTGAATCAGTTGCGCGGATATTACATCCGATTCGTCGAGAGTTCCCGCCCTGACTGCCGAATCGTTAGCTGCCGTGAAACGGACGAAAAAACCATGAAAGTCTTGGTAGAAATCGCTTTGAACATATTGAAAGAATTTATTGCGCTCAGAGCACGTATATTTTTATAAGCAACGTAGAAACTTCGCATGTATGTATTTTCTTCTTATCAGAAAATTATTGCTGGTATCATGCTTCCCAAACAACCCATTTGCGAACCATGCGCGCGGGCGGCCTCGTCGATTCGTAATATCAGCATATATTAAAAGATTGTTCAAAATTTGTTTAAAAAGCATGTAAATAATATTATTATTATTATCCTAGTATATGATATAGCAAATATTAAAAGTAATTTGCGTCAATATTCACGCATTTCTGACATCTTCTGGTTAAATTAGCATTCATAAGCATATGTCCTATTTCCGGAAAGGTTCGAAGTTTTACTCTCAAATTGTCTTCAAGTTCATCTATAATGTGTAGGTTATTTTTATGGATTCTATTATTTAGAGTTCCCTTAAATAATGGTTTCACGAGCCAGATCTGCGGAACGTGAGGGGTCAAAACCACTAAAAATTTTTGTTTCATCAAAGCTTCACTAAGAGCCCCCAAAGAACACGGCCATGAGTTGTGGCACAATCTTGTTTAAAATATCCATAGTGTCTCTCATTGTTCGGATGATTTTCAAAATACTGTATTACCGCGCGAATCTCTAAATTCACAGTATTATGAGATTGTGTGTCCTGTTTGTGTTCTTTGTAGTTAAAGCACATCAGAAACCATTTGAACCATACAAGAGAATTTTGTGAATCAATCTACCATTTTCTATGCTTCAGTGCCTATAGTTTTGTGAGTAAACACAATCATGAAATCAATAGAACATTACTAACTGCTACTGAGCAATATTCTGCAGAAGTCAATTGCAGAAATTCTCACGACTTATATCGACAAGCGGTTGTAATTCTTGGACAACTATTCTGTAAGGTTTATATTTAACAATGCTATGAAATCTCTGTTTCTTGTAATATACGCCATAGAGACGTTCTAAAATTTCTCTAATCACAGCTTTCTTGCATTAGGAATTGCACGACGTTCTTATACAGTGTCTCCTTCAGAACTGGAACAAAATGTTCAAAGCTGTGTTACATTAATTGCATCTATATGAACATTAAAATGTTTTGAAGTATATAAACAGATGCTCAATAATATCTATAAGAAAGTCATTTAAGCTGCAACTAATAAAAAGACGGCCTTTTATAGGCTACACGGTGCTCTTTTGCTATATGTTGTCTTATGATTGAACATAGTTTGCACATTACACACCATTCACTTGTGAATTCATAAGTTCAATAAAAGATATTGTTTACGCGAATATTGTGTAAGAGCAGATTCGAAACTTCGTCTATTATCCGATGATAATAATTCCAAAGTAATTTGGACAGCATCTTATATTCTAATGCATTTGTCATAAACATCCTTTTAATAAGAAGAAAGTTGCAGTGTTACCCATGAAAATTACGCTTTTGCCTAGTACTTGTGTATTTTTACATCTTTAATGAATAAGTATTTATTTTAATGTAAAATTACATAAAAGGAAGCATATACTGATAAGGTAGTGTTAACTTTTTTATCAAAATAGATCTGTACATAATTTTCTATTTACACCAGATTATTATTCATATTACTTTCTTTTCAAATATAAAACACCTTTGGCTTCAGCTAAGTTTTCCAGAAAATCAAAAAGTATTTTATATTACAAGAAAAACGTGCATAATTAGTTGTTTTCAAGGCGACTTGAGATATAATATAATACAATGATGAGACGTGTGCTAATGATTTTAGCTTTGATATAATATACTATACATTCTTTCCAATTTATTGTTTGCCAATTTGAAGACCTGGAAATTTGGTATCAACATACTTGTCTGGTATATATCATGAGTTTCAAAACGGTTATTTTATGTACATTTAATGAATTTTCTTCAGAAATTGCCTACACACTGCACTACACGATGTTGTTTTCAAATAAGCGTCTTACACAAGTTTGTTTGTGGGGTGGCATTTCAACACACTAAAATTATCCACACACAATGTTTAAATTACTTGTGCATTAAGAACATTAACACACTGCAAGCAAAATACCACTCACTATGTGACACAGCGTGCTTGGCGCCTGAAATATTATGATCTTGATCGGGGCGATTACGAATCGGTGATTCAAGAGGTCTGATAGGTTGGGTCGGCAGATGACTGTCTGGGACGCACGGTATAACGAATCAATCGGCTATAATCCAACCTATATTTCCCAATAATATTTCCAACCTATATTTCCCTTCACAAGGAGAATTATACATTGATGAACTGAAATTAAATATTTTGAAGTAAAATTTAGGAGGCGAAAATCAGAGAGAAAAAAGATGTTAGAAGAAAAATATCATATTTTTATTTTCTTTTAGTTTCATTATTTTAAATGTACTTATAGTTCCCATAACACGCAAAATAAATTGACATATATTTTTCTATTATATGAATTAATGAAAGTGATATAGAAAACAGAATTAAAATCTTATGTTCGTATAACACCAGAGAACCGAAAGAGAGAAACTAAATGGTTTAAATTTTGATCATGTTGATCATAGTAAACTGTTATTAAATATACTTTGCTTGTTAGATCTCTGTTAAAAACGTTTTAAAATTTAGGTTCAAGTTTCCTATTAAATATAATATACACTTGTTATTAATGCAATTCTAGTATGCTTTTCTTGGAAATATTTATCATAACTCTAGCAGTTATTTCTTAAACCCACTTCAAGTTTAAGGATTTTCTGTCACTGAAAAACAAATGACATCATTTTGGCATATGAAACAGATACACTTGAATCGGTAGATCGGAAAACAATTTACATAATAGGGCATGACTGTGAAAGGGTTCTGTACAAGTTTAGCCTGTTATTTCTAGAACATTTTATAATAAACGTGACTTGCATTATTTATACGCTTTAGGATTTTATGGGACAAGAAATGCAGACTTCATATCCGTTGGACTTTCCAAAAGTACAGCGGATGTCTTCCCGTAATTAAATCTGATCCACTTACCACAGTAATAAGGCAACTGTGGTTTCTGCATCAATGTTCTTTGTAATTATAACTTGTTGATGTTTTAGAATACATCATTTAAAAGGACTATGATGTTGCTTTGTTTAAGTTACTAATAAACAAAATAAAAAAACATGTTAATGAGTTTTTGTTGCCAGGCAAAAATAAAATACATACATTTTTATGTTATTCGTTAATTTTAAAAACTTTCATTTCAAACATTTACTGGCTCAAGAAAAATAATTTTGTAATTTTTAAGAATAAATATTTAAATTTGGTGTACTGTTGGTGCTTGTTCCGAATGATCTAGTTCATCCCCTGAAGATCTTTTTCTAAAAACAGTAAAAATCAGCAATTAGGGTGCTGTAATCTTATAAATGTAACGCAGAATAGGTGAGCTCAAACACAACTAAGCTCTTTCAGAGTAAAAGATTTATATATTCCTTTCTGTATAGAATGTAATGTCTGCCGATTTTCACACTGTTCAAAAGCCATAGAAAATGATCTGAGCGGTTCTGCATTATCATGAGCTATTTTTGGTATTCGTTTGCAGCAGAGCACAGATCGCGCTAGACCAAGGTCACGTCAATCTCCTGTCATTTAGTACTAATATCTGCACATGGAAAGTCGCAGTTTGCTGTTAGGAGAGCAACCGTTTTATCTCTCTGTGTAATAGCTAGTTTGCGGTTAATAAATTGGTATAAACCAAATCTGTGATATTACATGTTAGTACAGACCGTTAGAGAAGTAAATTTTACTGTAGTGTATTATATCGAAATTTACTATTGGAACAGATAAAAAATAAAGTCCATAGGAATAACTTGGAAGCAGAGCGGTTGCAAGCGAATAGAAATTTCAATAAAATGTGTAGGAAAGTGTGACTGCAAGCAAATCCTATAGACATGCTAGTGTTCACGATGACATATAAATAGTATTGTGTACATGTTATTGATCAAAGTTATGCGAGTAGAAATGCCACGGACACTGACTATCGACGGAGCCGGTGCTGACGGTAACTGTGCGGCTTACGTTCAGTTGCGATGCAGGGAAAAAAAGATCTGCAAATTGTATTTATACTAAGATAACTGTAAACCTACTGCATGAGTAAACAATTTGCAGTTTTTGTCAATAATTGAGGAAAATACTTTATTGAGCAAGTGCAGGTAACGTGTATGTTTTGGATTAAATAATATACTTGTTATATTACACGTATTTTGGCTTTACTGTAATTTCTCACAAGAGTCTTCCCCATTTAGTATGACGAACAGATCTGTCTGGTTTAGCTATGTTTCAGAATGAAGGATCAGCCTATGTCATCTTTAGAATAACTGATTTTTTTATTTGGTTTATTTACGGACGCTCCTTAACATCTCAGGTCATCAGCTTCCCATTCAAACCAGGACATGAAACAGTCAATAAATTTTGCTCAGAGATCTCTTCTTTCAGGCTTGAGGTTCTTTATCGTGCCGTAAATGTACGACACGGGACCCACGGCTTTACTTCCCTTCCGAAGGAAGCCATACTTAGGACTTTTACGCCCGAAAAAATCCATCGATCCTGATAGGGATCGAACTTGGGTTTAGAAGGCACTACATCACCAGGACCGACTAGAAGAACTGGTTTTTAGTATGTTTGGGGTATTTTAAACATTTTTGTCAGGTTTTGGACAAATGCTGTTTCTGCAACATCAATTTATGTATTTATTTTTTTTATTCTTACCTTCTATGAGTAATAAGCTTACAGAGAGCAGTAATTGGACTGTACAAACGGCAGCTTTACTCAGATGACTCTATATAAGCATAAAGGTTTGGTTTCTGTCATTTTATTTTGAACTTTTCTAATTCGTATGCGCAAATAGTAAAATATGAAACAGTTTGTATACAGCAGCAAATTTAAAAATAGAAATATTTTCAAAATTATGTTGTATCTCTGCAGAATATCAAATTATTTATATAGACGAAACGAAAACTTATTAAAATACGATTGGCCTTCTATTTCTATCATACTTGAGGATTAACCTGCCTGTTAGCTACCATAGGTTTTATTATCTTTTCCAAATGTAGAAAGATATAGCGTATAAAGAAATAAACTAAACGGTAGCTTGCCGGTGTACAGATGAAATATCGGCTGACATGCCATGTTCCTGTATGTCGTTTAACCGCAGCTATAAAATCACTCACGTAAACAAAGAATATCACAGCAAATCATGTCTGTTTACTGCTGCACTTCTTTCACGGCATTTTAGATGTAAAAACTTCCTGACATAGAATCCTAGAACTCGAGTACAAAAAGGAAAAGAAGAATCGTGAAAGGGAATACAACAGAGCAGTACAAGGCACGGTGTGAGTGATTGCTTTGTTTCACGTTTTCTATTTGCAGTACATGTGAGATGAAAGGCAAATGCATCATCCTAAGTTTATAGCCAAACACACAAAACATCTAACAAATCGAGTTCGATCTCGTAAATTCTTACTTAGGAGTATTCTGTACATCAATTTACGCTTAAGATTAAACCCGTAAAATGTTAACTAGGCTTTGAATAGGAGAGAGAACTAATTAACAGAAAATAGTTACAGATTTGGACAGGTGAAAAATACAGAAATATTTGGCATGTCATTTTCAAATTAGATAGTTGAGAGGGTCTACTCAGGGTCTATTGGAAGTGGTTATGAATAATAAGCAACAGAAATTATTAATAGGAAAATGGAAATTTATAAGTACGTATATGACATAAAACGGTATGAAATAGACTAGATAAACAATGATGTAATGAAGAACACTGTTAATTATTTGGTCTAATCACAAACTTTAAGGCACAGAAAATATATGTATAAAAATAAACAAATTTATCTCAATATCATTAATTTTATATTATATAAATTATGCATATATCGTATTTAATCTCAAAAGTTTCACCCCTACACTGTAAGTACAGCCTCGACCTTGAGTGAAGGTATATACGACATTCATTAACGTGTTGTTATTTTATTATATGATTTATTATGTCTTTGCCATAAAGCCAGATCCTGTTGGAAAGCTCGTTTAGCTCCCTTGAAGAGAGATTGGTTGTGGAGCTTGCAACTGGTTCTAGAACATTATCTACGTACAGATAGTTAATATTTAATTAAGTCCGTAGACGAACGCAACACGCCCGGGGCCAAAGTCTAGTCAATCGCCGGCTCCAACCGTGAGCAAGTATTCCTCGTCTTTTTACTCTCACAACTTTGATCAATAACATTAGTTTTATTTCATAATTATTACTAATCTGAGTTATAGATGTTCGAAGTGATGTTCGTCTGCAGTCATAAATGATATCTTTTATTGAAATTTGTATTCATTCACATCAATTCTGCTTCCGATTTTATTGTAATTTCTACACGATATTTTATTCCTTTGCAATAGGAAATTTATTTTTTCTCTTTTCCAGTCGTTACATTTCACTATAACGTTTATTCCACTAATACAAAACTTACACCAATAGCCTGTAATAACACAGCCTAAGCTTAACTCTTAACCTCATATTAAGCTATAATAACACAAAGTACTTGATCTGGTAACGGCAAACAGCAACTGACTGTCCACGTGCAGCCTTCAGCACAGAAATTGCCTGACTATAATTGCCTGGCTGTGTGACCTTGGTGCAGCGCGTGCTACGCTTATTTGCGGACGCAAGTCAAAAATAATTACCGGTAGTTCTGAGTGTTCTCTTTGACGAAGGGAATTCAGACCATCAGGGCTGCTTGCTTAAATTTAATAGCATGAACAGATGAACATTTCCAATGTCGTAAACGTTCAACATCAGAAAAAGAAATACCTTGAAGCCAGCGGTCTCTGCACTCTGTTCTTTTTCTGCTTGGCAGTGAGAAAATAACATGCAAGTTGTAAGTTTATAATCCTTCTTGAGACCCTTAGTAATTTTTAATTCTGGGACCTACATCTTTAGAGAAATCCTTGTGCCAGCATGGGCTTCTCTAAATGAAAAAGGTTCCGGTTGTCTGTTTTGAAAGCAGTTCTTGCATTTTTGAAAGCGGCATGGTTAACATTGCACTATTAGTTTGAAATTTGTCAAAAGACTTGGGTTGAAACGTTTGTAACATTTTATCTTTAATAATAAATGAATAAATTCCTGTTCATAAATAATGTAGTTCTGAAGTTGAGTGTATTAAGCACAATCCACGAATGGCTAGAGAAGTGTCGATAAGTGAATAAGCGAAAAGGAAAATATCCTACTTCAGTCGGAATGTGTTTTTAATAACAGTAATTACATTTTGTTGACCGTTATTAGGAACACAGAAGGGTGGATGACTTGCTATTATACCCAAGATGCCGGATATAAGTTAATTATTTGCAACCGTATGGTTGGAGGTAGTAAATGTTTACGATAGTATGCTTGTCAAGTGTATGACTAGGTTGTATTAATTTTAATGATAAGGAACATTTGATACCATAACAGAAACCGCAGGTAATTTCTAGCTAGCTTCCTTAGTCATTCTAATGCATGTGAACGGTGCTGGCTAAGAAGAAGGTCGCCTAATCCTGGCTTTGTATTTCCTGACTGACCCTGATAAATCTCTTGAGTATAGGATGCAGTTTTCAGTAGAAGAAAATGTCGTTTAAGAGATCTGAATAAAAGAAGTCATCTGTCGCCCTCTCTGCTATCGATGGGATAATCTTTGAATGTGTTTTGAATTACCAAACATTTACTGAAAATATATAGCGTCATCTTCGTGTCACATACCTAGAATGCCTTTAGATGTTTGTGTAATTTATTATGCCTCTTATCGCAGAAAAGCTGAAATCGTGATCACATAATGATACATATAAACAGTTGAATAACAAGCGACGTTATCTGTGATCATGATAGATGCTCTCCAGTTGCTTGGTTTTACCTTCACAACTTAGTTTTCTAAATTTAAATGAATAACCAGCAGATTATGTTCTGTTCTCAAAGGAAATGAAAACAGGTTCGCATAACAATAAATAAAACAAATGGGAACGTCCAAGAGGAGAAGTTGACCGGATTATAAATATGAAAGTACACACTTCCAGGTTTTTACCTCGTGCAAGGTCAGTGTGTTATTCGACATTTTCAACCGTATCTGATGCTTCTAATATTCTTGCGCATGATAAACTGGTAGATCAAGTTAACATGTGAACGAGGTTGAACTAAATGGGAAGTTAAGACAGTTTTTGCCTTCCTGAAAGAATTGCTGCTCTCTGAGGTTAAAAGATTGAGCAATTTTATCACATAAATTGGGCATTGCTAATAAGAAGGTGATCTAAAATAACTCTTAGATTGTCTTGAAATTAACTAGTCAACAGATTATTGAATACACTTCTGTCAACGATTAACATTTTCATGAAGCTATCACAGCAAAAAGCCCACACACAGCCATCTTAACTTCTTCCTTGGATGTGGCGTGATGTCAACAAAGATGTTCTTTGGAAAAGATGTAAATCACGGAGCGTTAAGTCTGGATGTCGTAGTGTGCTGAGATTAAAGTTGGAAGCGTTAAAAAGTAAATTTGAATATTGTCCAATGTTCGTGGATGACACTATCTGCGTCCCATAAAACGTTGCAGCATATTTTGCAGCTAAAGTTTGTGATTTAAAATTGTTTTCCTGGGAGGGCGAAAACTTATTTGGGTAATCTATCGATTGAATCCCGGATTTGTGAACACGATATTTGTTCAACGTAAACATAAGTATATTAAGCATCCGAGCAGAGTGCTAGTATATTCATTTCAGTACTACCATTAGAATAAATAAACGCAATGAACCAATGATTTAATACAATATGTTAACTTATATTATATGTACATTCCATACTAAAATACAATATAAATATATTTTTCAATACAATAAAATACAAAAATAAATACAAATAAAATAAAATGCAAAAGTAGAAATGTCACACAGCTGGAATCCCTCACACTCTCCCCTGTTATCAGTCTTTTCATATCTGAATTGTCTCGCTTTCATCACAAATTTACCATTTCTGTCCTCCCCTATATAACTGCAAGCGGAGAACAAGTCCATCTCCCTTTATTCGATACGGTAAAGAATGTGGTAGAATTTTTCCCTCCATTCTTCCGTACCTTTAAATGCATACACTATTCCTGTGCCTCACAGACGAAGCAAATTCCCAACCCATTTTCGCCATCCGCCATGCTCCTAGTAGAAGCCACGTGAACCCCTGGCTAGTGATTGTGCTTTGATGTGCTGCTCCAACCCACACCCAGATATAACTTCCAGAGAAACCGTCTCTCTGCATTGCGCAATTGTCTGCTGCCTATCCATAACCGTCAATCGTTCCTAAAATTTCTCCACGCACTTTATTTCCCTAACCCGCTAACTAAATGAAGCCGGGATCTTTGTTTCCAGTCCCTTTCTTTGTGCAATGAGTACGGGTAAAGGGGACAATCTTAAGGGTTATTGCTACATTTTGTTTATTAAAATATTCTTACCTGACCGTAAAGATTCATGAAACCATTACTGTTATTAAACTTTGTGTACAACAGATAACAACTTTACACATTTTGTGATGCTCTTGCATGACAGTTTTATGTATAAATTACTTTGAAATACAAATAATTAACTGTATCCAGAGTTAAATTTATTTTACCTACTTACTTCATCGATACGAATTGATTTCATTTCACACAAATGTTTGACGTATCAAAGAACATCGAGAAGATGAATAGAAAAAATTAAATGTCGAGGAAATGATCCAAGCAGCATTCTAACATCGTTATTCCACTTTTGCAGCTGACTCCACATAAACAAACTAATCACCAGAAAATTATGATTTTTCAAAAGCAACCTAATTACATTTCATTAATTCTGAGGACATTAAAGTATAATTATGTCGTTATGGCATATAAAAGGTTAGTTTTATGGGCAACGTGTACATGTCCCCATTTCTCAGCTGCGAACTGTTCCCCCGATCACGGGCGTCATTTATACATGTATAGATGGACGTCATGTTTTCTAACTTTACTAAATGCAAATCTGGAAGATTATTGCAGGAAATATTATTATAATTGTAAAAAATAAATAAATAAATTAAATGCCATTACGTTCGAATGAGTTTAAAAATGATTAATTTCAAAATGTTTGAATAAGAGTGCCACATTATTGTTATATGCACTTGCGTGCATATTATTCTTTGTTAGTTATGCCACTACACACACACACACACACACACACACACATATATATATATATATATATATATATATATATAGAGCATTGAAGAAGGAGACTTTATGTACATACATATGTGAAAACGAATCCTTGCAGAAAAGCGGTAAGGCGATTGCAAGAAAATATCCTGGCAATCGAGTTCCATGTAGAGAAACGGTTTGCCAACTTGTTAAAAAGTTACGAGAAACACAAACTCTCAATGACAAGAAACGTTTTCCGAATCGCCGTGTTATTACGGAAGAAAAATTAAAGAAATACAGAAATTTCTTACGCCGATGACGGCAATGCATTGCCTCCGAGGGGCATCATTTTCATGAACTCTTATAACACAGGTTAGAGCTTATTATTATAAGTTTTAAACACATTATCATTTTGGACTTTCATTAGAAATATAAATACTAAAATAAAAAACTGACTTCGTGGAACTAATCTACCTTGTTTTTTTTTTTTCTTGCCGCTTTCTGGCAGACGTAATTTAAATAACCTCTGTGTACAAGGTGTGTTATAAAGATACACTACAGGAACTGAGAAAAATATTACACAGCAAATATTATAATTGCATGAGCGGGGTCGGGCATATTTGCTAGAAGAACTACACGAGAATTGACCAATTACCCGGACTTCCCATTTGAGGCGAGCGCGTCGTTAGTTGCAGTTTTCTGCATCATTATTTATGACAGCTACTTATGTTTTTGTGCTAAGATTCTTCGAATAAATTTTGTAAGAGATTTTCTGCAAGCGAAATTCAATGTCATGCAAAGATTCCTCGAGGAAACTCTTGTGGTTTTATTGGCTTCGTTTTCCAAATCCTCTTTATTTCCCGAAATTCAACTATTTTTTTATATTTAATGAGCAATAAGCAATGAATACCACAGCGAAGGAAACTGATGAAAGAGGAGAATAGTATGTTTATTTCATATTCAGAGATACACACATTCTTAAAACGAATGCAATTTACTGCTACTTAATGATCCGCGGAATGGTATGACCTCCATTCGTTGCATGTGTTCGTGACAAATGGTAGAGAGAAACCCCTGTACTAATGTCGTTCAGTACACTAAGTTCAGACTCTTTCAGTTTATTGGAAGATAATAAATTTGCTGTAATAATCTTAAAGTTATTTTGATTGAAACTTTCATGGTTAGTCGAAGTCGCGAGGTGTGTACCATTGAAGAGCTCTTTTGACTAAAAAGCTTTCACATTTCCAAAATTTCTAATCACGCAGAGCCAAAACAAAACATTCTTCCTATGAAAACAGCTACTTATCACTGATACACAAGCAAATTTGATTTCCACATCCCTTCACCTGCATTCACATAACTGTTATTGTCGGTCGTTTGGAACAGGTTTCATTATACGTAATATTTCACAAGAGAAGAGCCCTGTGGGGAGCGGAATGTTTAGAAAGCGTGGTGATAGTTGACTGCTAGGGATAACCTTCGAACTCCAAATCCACTGGCACCTGTAGAGGCTATGAAGCAGGTGCTTTCTCCGAGTTCCATTCTGGCAGTGAAACTGTGATGTGATTTAATAACATGAAACCCGAAAATGATGGACACTAGCTGGTATTGCCATAGAAACATTAGGATAATGTATTAGAAGTACGAAATGTTCAAAAAAATGATCTCGCCATTTATTTAATCTGACAATTGACTTTTCAGTACTATATATGTTGCAATAAATAAATCTTTTTCTCAGACTCGTTAAAGAATATATATGGCAATACGAAGACTTTTCAATAAAGAATAATTATAAATTTTTACAGGCATAATTTCTTACGCTAAAATTTAACTAGAAAACGATTTGTTAGCTTAATGCTTAATGTACACGTGGTACTAGTTTCATCAATGTCATTTCTGTGAGATGTGCAAGGGGAGAAATGTTCAGTTCCGCCTGTAGCAAAATGGGGGTGACACGCAACGAACAATACGCTGCTCTGCTATTCTGCTTTCGTGTCAGGTCTCTTAAATGTTACAAGAGGCCTATGGAGAGTTGGTTCTTCCTTGTAGCACAGCTCAAAGATGGGGAGATAATCAATTTCAAATGAACGTGAAACTGGCACTGTAATTTGTGCTCTAACGGAAGAAAACATCAACACCGTTGCTATATGAGAGAGGGTCTTTGAATAATATTCACAGAAGTTCTTAACATTTCACAGGATGCCACCTACCCCACGGTAACTGAATCTGGGTAACTGGCATATGAGACATTTTTGTGCACAATGGGTTCCGAGACTGCTGATACGCGAACAAAATAACGTTCGCTGCATGTAGTTGAAGACGCGGAGTTTCTTTCCAAGGCAATCACCGCTGAAGAAACTTGGCTACATCTTTTCTATCCTGAAAGTTTTGTGTGGAAATCGGCATCATCACCAAAACCAAAATATTCAAGGAATGGTTTACCAGCATGTCGTGCCTGCAACACAACTGTAACTGGGCAATACTACAGAGATGTCCTGAAAACTCTTCAAGACCATATCACACGCAAAAGACAAATTCCCGAGAAATAAGTTGGAGGCTGCACCATGGTAATGCACGACCGCACATCACAGCAGTTCTTGCGGAATATCGGGGGCAGGAATAATAATGTATATTAATAATATGCCAGTTAATCAACTATGGCATAAGCTGCACCAAAAATGCTCAAATAATCAAGCCGAGCAGTTCGCCATTTTGAGAGCCCTGGAACAGTTGGGAAATATAGACAATGTAGCCTTTAACAAGCGAAGAGTGGCAATGCACACTAAATTTCATTATCACCCACAAAAACATAGTAATCTCTGTGAAAGAATAACGAAGAACTTACAATTACTCCAACAAAAAACATGGAAAATAATTTTGACTTGGATTAAAGCACACGTTAGCAATGAAACAAATGAAATAGCAGACCGACCGTAAGAAGCAGCGAAAAGCAAGAACCTGCCAGTGGATTATCAACTCATCCCAAAATGTGAAGTGAGGAATGAATTAAGAGAAGAAAGTCAGCGACTATGGGAAACACAGTGGCAAATGACAACGAACGGAGCAACTACAAAATCATATTTTCCCACTGTAGCTAAAAGGTTAAAAACCAACCTCCTTCTAAGCCCCAATATTACAGCGATCCTCTCAGGACAAGGGGTTTGGAGCCTACTTTCACCGCTTCAAAATAGCAGAGAATCCATCATGTAAATGTCAGGATGGTATACAAACGGTGGAACACATGGCATTGCAAAATCTTGGAAGAAAGAGCGAAACATATTCCGAAAATATGTAGCAAAAGTTACTAGGTGATGGCCAATAGCGAACTTCTTCTAATTATATAATAAACAGTTTAAACTTTTGTAAACAGTATGCACTTTTCAAATTAACACCAATTGACTAATAGACTAGAAAATGTGGTTACTAAGAATGTTAATGAAATTAATGTAAGAGCACATATAGAACCAATTTCGACAATTTTCAAAATATGGTGATTAGGTTAGAATAAGAATGTAAATGTTAAACAATAACATTAAGGATAACATGTAACAGTGAAACGATAGCAATATATGTAGTAGTATTGCTAATTATTATAGTAATTGAGCATGCAGTAAGTGAAAAAGATTAAACAAATCAAATGAAGTATGTCTGTCACCCTCTCTAAGTCCGGAGTTAGCCCCGTGTGACTTCCCCGCCCCCAAATTAAAGAATTACCTTTGTGGGAGATGTTTTCCATGATAGAAGCCGTGGTGAAGAATGCAATGGCGATTCTGAAGGATCTGTCAAAAAATACTTTCCAGACTTTGAAGACTAGCAGAAACGCTGTGACAGGCGCATTGCGTCCAACGGGGACTACCTTCATAAATACCATCAAAGGTAGTGTAAAAATATATATGATTATTCTTTATTGAACAGATTCATATACTTGAACACAGTAATTCAACTAGCTGCTGTTAATCCCTCATCTTTTTTGGCAATCATAAAACGAATAAAATATTTCTCCCGGAGTATGAGAAATATAAAGAAATAATTCACAATGAAGTTGCACATAAAGTGAAGTAAACTTGAGATCAACTTATGATGGAACTATTAAAATTGCACAGTAAACGTCCTACAGGGCTCTTTTTCGATAGATTCGTGCCGCTGCACACCGTTAGGATGCGTTTCAAGACTACACTGTGTCACCTTACAAACTGACGTCGTTTGTTTCAAATTCAAAGACAAACAGTTGAGATAAACCACTAAATCGTACCAGTTGAAGGTTTTATTATTGTTGCCGATGCGATATTATCCGAGGACTTTAGGAAACATGGTGAGATGTAGGTAGAGCTTTTCTTGTGAGATAAATTATTTTAAAATATCTAAATACAATTTATGTAACATTTTAAAGTTATTATTTTATTTAAATTGATTTTAAATTGTTCATACACTTCTATTGTGTAACATTAACAAGAACACTAAATAAAATAGTAAAATCTGCAGTTTGTATTTTATCCAAAGATACTATTGTTACAATTGATACATAGGGTCTGTTACCTCTCATATCGTAATGATAGAAACATATGAATTTAGTGTAAATGTACACACAGAATCCTAACTTGAATGTCATTGAAACATTTTTGTACATGGACAAAAGCGATACGAATGTCATTGCTGAGGTTTTCCTGTGATGGATGCCACTATTTTGTATACGTCTGCTTTCTTGCGGTAACAACGCTGCGATTGTCTAGCTCTCCCAGGATTAAGGTCGTAGGTTTAAAAGAATCTGTTTGAATGAAAGATTGCTGTTTCATTCGCTGGTGAGGTTTTCTTCAGTCTCGTTTAACTCTTTTCCCCCTTTATGTTGGAAACATCCAGTCCAACGGTTTACAGTCTTCGCATATCTCTGGATATCATTTGCTATGTCATTTACGTCGGTCCTGGTGGTTTAGTGGTAACCATACTTGCCTTCTAAACCCAAGATCGCGGGTTCAAACCCGGCCAGGATCGATGAATTTTTTCGGGCGTAAAAATCCTAAGTATGGCTTCCTTCGGAAGGGAAATAAAGCCGCGGATCCCGTGTCGTACATTTACGGCACGAAAGACAACCTCCAGCCTGAAAGAAGAGGCCTCTGAGCAAAATTTGTCGGTCGTTTCAAGTCCTGAATTGAATGGGACGCTGATGTCCTGAGATGTTAAAGAGCGTTCGTAAATAAACTGAAATGTGTCATTTATAGGATGGTCTGTTTCCCACATTCCCATGATAGTTGATGTGTCACTTCTGACGCATAACGTATGGTGTTTTCTAAAATGTGTACTTTACCGAAAACATACACAAACAAATTGAATGATATCATGATAACAGGGTTTATACGCGATAACTTCTGTATATCGCCATTTCGTTTCATAAGCGAATTTCTCGTAAGACGATAATATTTAAGTCGGAACGACTTCGAATCGGCATTACTAATGAACGGCAGTGTGCAATATATATAATTTTTGAATCTGTAGTGTTTGATGTTGAGATACTGCAATTGACGAAAATAACGGACCTTGCAAGGTTTATAAACAGAAGACTGTGAAAACTTTACAAAACAGATGATAAAATTTAGAGGAATTATCTTGTCGTTTCCCATAAGACACACTTGTGCATTTCAATGAATTAGGTGCCAGTTATGTGTAAAAAAGTAACAAATTACGACCGTTTTCCCGTGTGTATGGCTCTTTGACTGTCTGAAGGATTTTTTTTTTAAAATCTTGTTTAGAGTCAGCTGATTTAAATTTTTAAACATTTTAAAGATGTTTATGTAAAATTTCAATAAGTTCTTTCCATTAGTTTTAGATTTAATAAATATTGGAAAATTATCAAATATTAAATTTTTATGATGGAACTTTTAATGTGAATACTTAAAATGAAAGAATTTAGACAATGCTCATGGCATTTAACTTTAATAATATATTTAAAATAGATTATTTGTTGTAAATTTTAATTTTAATGATTTTTATGTTAAAATATATCTCAATTTTAGTGCTGTTGGTAATTTGTCCGAAATTTTTGAGTCGTTTTGATGAAAAATCACACCATGTGCGCTGAAAAACGTGAAAAAAATTTAAATAATAAAACCTATCTGCATATTGATTGAAATTTAACCCTTGCTAAACCCTATGGAAATGAACTATTTAAAACTGAAAAAAAAAAAATCAATGTCTGTATAACTTTACTTCATGGAAAAATATCTTAGGATTATAATGAAATTAACATGTTGCCAGATAAAATGTAAGAGTATAAAGTTCTATTTAAAATTAACTAGCACTATAGCGAAATCCCCATCTATTACTCTATTTATAATTTCTCTATCAGAGTTAGTAGAGTTAGAGTGGGTGTTTTAATACTTTATTTTTCCCCATTTTTATGCGAAAAACTAACGAGGGTGTGTTCAGAGATTTTGTTTTGCGCATGCACTTAGCAGCACGATTACATAATCTAGCAAGAAATAAGATTGTGATTACTCCAGTTTCTGGACGACCTACGCGCAGCGAGACTAAATGGAGAGTTTATTCACCCGCCTTTGTTTCTTTTCGCTCTCTCTTTGAGGTGTCATTCAGATTTTAACGGTGCGTATAACCCTCAGATTGTTGCGTGTATTTGACTTTATTATCAAACATGGCGCAAGACACTGTGGGCGTGCATACTATAGAACGGGGTTTGATATTCATTCGTTTTATTTCATAAAAATAGAATTGTAATAAGAGGTGAATTTGATGACTTTGTGAAAATATTAATGTATTTTAAATAATGCTTGAAGCAGTCCTAAATATGTGTTTTTGAGAAAAGGCATTGTTAGGATTGAAAATAATGTCAGTTACATGTATAAGAATTGAATAAAAGTACGTTTTTCCATGAGTTTTTCGTAATTTGATAGGGGAACATTTTAATAAATAAAACACAAATAATCCACAAGGAGTGTTTTTAATTACCTGTACTCTTTAACAGATAACTTAATACGTTTCTGTCAACGATGCAGACAAATTTAGTGAAAATGTACGGGTCACAGAGTTATAGTAATGAAGCTTGTTTTTTACAAACTACAATACAAAATATATACACGGACTCATCCCAGAAAAAAATAAATCAAAAAATAACGGGCTTCTGCTAGAAAACGAACGGCAACATTTTTATAGAAGCAAAGGACCAAATGAATTTGAGATGGCTGTCATGAACTGGGGTTGTAAACGGAGAGTGAGTTTCGCTCCTGGCGTATTTACAAGCTATACCCCTTAGTAAAACTGTTGAAACATTAAATCTACAATCATAGAACCATTTAATTTTATTAAAAATGGCTTCAAAATAACTTAAAACGTGTTATTTTACTCGAATCAAAATGGCAATTGTCAAAGAAAATTTTAGAGATACTGTTGAGGTAGCAACGTTGCAATTAATGCCTGAAAACAATAAACTACTCTTTCTTTCGAGCTGAAAGCAATAAAATGTCTTTTCCAGTTTGAACTACAATGAACACTAAACTTTCTCAGAAAATAACGGAAATAGATGCACTTTCCTCTAATGATCTGAGAAACTGTGTCTATTTGGAAGGATCACCGCTTGTTCACAAAGATAGCAGAAGGTCCTGTATATGGAAGGGGAGCAGTATCTAAATTGCACTTTCACTGCCGCAATTGTTTGTACTTTACCTTGTTCCAATGACATACCAGACAGCTATCTCACATCTACCGTAGAAAGATCCGGCGTCGGGGTCAATTGCAAGGATTTGCTCTCAATGATTTGACCATGGCAACATTTCAGCCGGCAGGACCTTAACTTTGACAAGTGACCTTGTTGGTGTTTAGATCACTCAAATGCCGATATGCAGCGATAAAGTATCCGTTTGACTCGTTACAACCTTAAATAACGATGATAGTTTTTCCGGACAGCGGTCTAACACACAGAGACGCATTTAGTAAGTTTATTTGGTTCATGCATCATGGATCAATACGAAAATCAAAGCTGTCTATACTGAACATTTTATACCTCGATGTGCAGTTGTTATTGCAATTATACCATCTCACATGCGATTGTTTTTTCTATTATATGAACTCTTATAACTGAACTGTTTAAGCTATGTGGAACGAAACGTGCTTATTTGTTGTTTCGTTTACTTATAGGTTTGTGTACGTCATCTCTTACAGATTCAGAGCTACTTGCGTTCAAAAATGTTCACTTAATCCTTTCAAAAGCACGCTTTAAACCTGTTGTAGGCTCGCGGTCCAGAAGTTACCAGCACAGCTTTAGAAATTAGAAATATATCATAACCATATCGCATAAATCTGAACATTTATGTTTGTGACTGCATCTACCTCGATTCTGTTACGTAATATAATGCTAATAAACATATTAGTGATCAAGTCTAACATGAGCGTTGTAGTTTTTTTTGCCATTGATACGGCCAGAATGCACTTCTTAGATCTAAAACAGCTTCAGTGCAATGGCGTTGAACCTCGTCCCCGTTTATCCTGTTGGGAACTTTTAATTGTTTTATGTGTGAATTATGTTGTACTTAGATGCGGAGTAAATGTACAGTGGTATTCAAATGCAACGGTTAAGTTAAAGTCATCTGCAACAAGAGGATGCTTGTGCAGAATTACGTGTACTTGCTAGAAGACAATGCTCAGCCATATGCCGCCACGGATAATATGGAAATCGTGCTAAAATTTCACCCTATAGTCGCGGTCTGTCTTCACTGAATTTTAATCAATTCTGACCCTTTCAATTTGTAGAAGGGTAAAAGAGTATCATACATTTATATTATATTATTTATTTATAGGGAAGGAAGTATCTGACCGTTGACGCCATAGCATTGCTAAGAAGGGCAGTAAATTTGGTGAGTGAAATGGATGATTTTAATTTGTTTTTATATGTTCACCATCTGTAACACAGAAACTGGGCTGATGGAAAATTACTTGTAAGATTTCAATAATGGAGAAGGGTATTAAAGTATTCTAGTTCAAATATACGCTTGAAAAATACAAGATAAATTCTATATGTGTATTTATTAATAGAAAACATTTAATGACCATGACAAAACTCTAGCTACTTGGAGCTGTTCTCCCCATAGTTTCTCTGTTCCAAGTTCTTGATGTCTTCGGAAAACCTGCATATTCCAAACTAAACCAAGATTTTCGGGAAGTATTTATGATGAGAATGTAGAGCAATAGGACAACTGAAATTTTAAATTTTCACCCGCATATGTTTAATATTCTGTACAGATTCATCAAAAGCTTTCCAGTCTTCTTTTTGAGTTTCTGATATAGAAATTCCTCAACTTTTGACGAAACATCTATTTCTGAGGTCGAAGTACAATTAACTTTGCAAATGGTAGGTATTTCATTTTTGTGAGCATTTAGAAATATTTTGAAATCTAATGACACAAAAATAAAATCTATAACCGGGCAGATTATTTTGAATTTTTTATCATAATATTCAATGCCACTTTAAATTTAACATGTCATTCAGTCGATTAAATGATGTATATTATATTTAATATGGGAGTAATTAAATCCTTGTTTCTTAATATTGTACAATAAATACTCTAATAGTATTTCTGAGTTGGAGCTAGTATTTTTTTTTTCATTTCTCCAATTTATATTTAAACACCCTATGGGTAAGCGTAGAATTAAAGTTATGTATAATAATGGTCATTTTCTCAGCGCCTCGTTTGGAGAGTGAAGTTTGGATAATGAATTCAAATTATGCTTTTCTTTGTTTTGCTTTCGGGGGTTCCGCATTATTGACCTCGATATGGAAAGAGCAGCCTTGCTACCTGACCTAGGATTATTTGTAGCTTTCCTTGATCATCTCCTTGACTAATGTCAAGTAGCTCCTTCAAAAATAGTCCACTTTCACTTCCACTTATATTTTAATGTTCTGCTGCTGGCTAAAAAATGGTTGACGTTAAGGAAATAGTGCGAAGCGTAGTTATACGTTAAATGATCAATGTTGCAAAATTTTCATTAAATATATATATTTGATAGAAGGTTCTTCCCCGACCTATAGCTTTTAGGATAAGGCACAGGGCTGTGAACAATTGAAAACGAACCAGAATCTTATGACCTGTAATTAATCATGAGAACATGGATAATTCGTAAACCAACAGTGGTCTCAGATAGCTGCATAGCAGTACCTGAATTAACCAAATTAAAATGGCAAAAGAGTTGTCTTCAAAAATCTCAATAATAATGAAAGAATCCCAGCGAACGCTATAATAAGCTTCAAGGCATCTTCAGCATTCCATCTAAAGCCTGGTTACAAAACTGGTTTTATTAGTTCTAATTCATTAGCACTAACTTTTTGCAGGTATGTGAAGCATATTCGAAGTTTGTGCATCCTCAAGTAAAGAATTGGACAAGTTTGGCACCTTCTCTGCATTAAGGTTATATAGAAGTCCTATTATTATGGCAGTAGTTGTGAAATCAGTATTTAGTGCTAATAAAGAATATTTCTTTTTAGATGAAAATATTGTCTCTGTTTTCTACACATCCTGGATGACGATTGAGACCTTGAAAATAATTTATCACTGAAACTTATTCCGCAGTTTCATGAAACATGAATCAATAATTAAATTTTCCTTTCAATCATTGGCCGGTCATTTATATGACCTTTAAAAGTTACCCAAAATTTAGGATGAAAATTCCGACCTACTCATTTAAATTGTGAACATTTATGTTTGCATAATTCATTACATGTACTGAACTGCAAACAGTTAAATGTCATTATTTTGCGTTAAAATATTTTATAATTTAATGATAATAATAATTAAGAAATAAAGAATAAAGGTATTAATGATCATTAATTAAAATTTCAATCGTTTCTGTTTTCCATTTTTTGCTCATAAAATTACCTTATTAAATAACTGCGTATTTGTATGATGTCGTCATTATTAGGGCGATGAAAAAAAGTAGAAAGAAAAAACTCTTATCTCTGGTAGGTAGTCGGGTGCGTTGTCGGATGGAAACATTTCTACATCTATCCTCTTACATGGTGTACAGGTTTTTACCTCATTTCGCTTTATGTAAATGAAGGTGACAATGTGTACGTTCTCAAAGCAAAAGCAACGTCGATTGTCGGCTAGTACGTTCATGTCTGCAAATGATTTAGGAGCATACCAAATTACAACGTGGCTCCTTCTTCGTTGCCAGTTGTGTTAAAATCGTCCTCTATAAACACTGGAGTGAAAAAGCACAAAACTTTATAACCTGAGTTATTAACCAAAATTGCTTTCATTTTCCTCGTACCACCAGGAATGGTTTTAATGCACATTCAGTTATTCTAATTACATTAATAAAATTTTCAAGATTTACTTTATTTCTCAGATTCACTGCGAACGTTCATTATTTCAATTTGCATGCTTATATAACGGTTCAATAATATTGAATAAGCACAACGCATGGAAACCGCTACATAATGACAGAAATAAAAAAATAATCTTAGAAATAATAAAAGAAAGTAATAAATTCCACCTAAATTACAAAACAATGACGTGAAAATTTGTATAAAAAGAATAAGTTGTAAAAATGACAAAACGTGATGTAACAAATTAGCGTTTTTATGATTTTAGTGACTCGTTGGGAATTGGTGTAGGTTAACTGTATCTGTGGTGCACTTATCAAAATCAGAGTACTGCTGTTGATGATGCAGGAGTTGACATTGCATGATAAATTTGGAAAGGCTTTTTTTTTCCCCCCCAGAAAGCACTCCAGTCTTAAGTTTAGGTACCTTCCGGCATTTATCTTTTATAAGGAAAAAGGAAAACATGGGGAAAATCTGTAAGAAAGGGTGTTCCTTGCGGGAATCGAACCCTAGAGTGCCCGCTCACGAGTCCGCACCTTAATGATCTTTGTCACCCATGTAGATGTAAAAGAAGTAGTATAATGTATCAAAGTTATCACGTACCTATTTAATTTCCATAATACCTCATACATTTTTGTATATTTTATAACACTAAAGCACAGCCATTATTACAAAATGTTATGCTTATTCTAATTCTATTTTTATTTTAGTGGTATCATAATCATTTACCAGTTTCTTTCTAGAGATAAAACAACACACGCAAAATGGTTTACTCCAGGTATATTATATGTGTGTATATTATTTGGACAAGTAAATACTGCATTACATGTTTCTATTGCTCCACCAGATTCTAATTTTTTGACGGATGAAGTTTCTGGGAATGAAATTGACGATGGAATTGCAAACAGTCTCGTAAATGACAACTCCTTGTAGATGCAGTGATTCAAACTGCCGGTAGACAAGAAACAATACTCCCAGGTAAAGCCGAAACAGGCAGAATGAACGGAGGCAGTATTTGGAACCTTCATACGAGAGTTTGTTCCTCCAACGTGGAGCTATGAGGGTGGTTGATTTCCTTGGATTGTATGTGCATTGTAATCCCATTTACTTACTTGCTGAAGGCTTAAGACCTAATT
The DNA here is from genome assembly GCA_030762175.1 of Metallyticus violacea. Taxonomy (NCBI): domain Eukaryota; kingdom Metazoa; phylum Arthropoda; class Insecta; order Mantodea; family Metallyticidae; genus Metallyticus; species Metallyticus violacea. The sequence continues at coordinate 370,888,853 of CM060846.1, read as the reverse complement.
CACCAAAATATTGTTCAGCATCGCCTCTGTTTACATGATTGTTGAATGCAAGCATACACAGCTCACAGCCACTCTGTCGATCACGGAATCGTGGCATTACCGATCTGAACTATGTCAGAGAAATAGTACAGATTTATTAAAAAGATATTCTCTACTACTAAAGGGACTAGGTAGAACTTCACTCAAAAGTTTGCGATTTATGTTTTGATCAACTGGAATATTATTTTAATAGACTCCAGATCAGAGGAGATAATGTACAGGTGTCAGCTGCAACGGAAAAGCTCAAATACAATATCGAAAATGTAATGTTTGACAATGTGTGGATTTCTTCATAGCTTATCACACATATTAGGCTATATTTTGAGTCATATAAATTGTAGGGCCAGTGAATTTATATAAAGTAGTTAAATGTTTTGTTATGTTCAGCTTTCGCCTATATGGAGAGTTCCTCCAGTTAAGAGAGGGTCTGCTTTCTTACTTTATTATGAAGCTGTCCCTGGCTCCCCGTTAATTACAGAGTATTTGAAATAATTAAAATTTGTAATTTTAGAATCAGCAACTCAGTAATTATGTGCAAGTATGTTGGGCATTTTATTTCAGTGGAGGAACTTTAATGACATAACTCGTATATCTAGAATTAATATTGTATAGTGTTTAAATGCGTTCATAAAGTGTAAGTGAAATAACATGTAGAAAAGTAACAAGGTAAAGAAAAACTCTCATCTTTCTCCGAACACCGTAAAACTTGTCAAAAGTCAAACAATGCAAGTTAATCCCTCCTGGTATGCAGCTAGGGTTGAACCACCGCCTCAAGCAACACACATGCCTTTTTGGTGGCGCAGTTGCTGGTGCCCGTGTAAAAGAGTCATTGACAATAACGTGTAAAATTTGTTTAAATGCATCTTATTGACAAATAGCGGAGCATTTAGCTTGACCAAAATTGTCCAGCGAATAGAAATGAAGTTCAGTGAGGTAAGCACTGACCTAGAGTGACGTTAACACAAAACTGGCGGGAATATTTCGCGACGCTGACCGTGGATAGCGACACTTTATATTCAGTATAAAAGGGATAGATGTTGCCCAAAGGTCGCGCAGTCTCAGAATTTTCCGGGCTCAGATTCGTGTGGAGATCAGCGGAATAGCGACCTAAGTACCAAGTACCGGTTCCGGCGACAACGAAACTTGTGTGTCAGTTACCACGCTAACTGCCGATACATCAATGAGCTGCATTAAGATTTCTGTTGAATTAACAATCTCTTCGCACGCGGCACCATTTGGTTAACGCAATAAACTTACGTGTTTGCCAAGATTTCCTTGAGACGTGAGTTTGCCTGAATATTCATGTTAAGGAGAATAAACGATATCAGCAACTAAACCACGAAGCGTTATTTATCGTCACCTTTTGCATCGGAATCCCATTCACCCAGCCCCGGCCGACTCACAACCGCCAAAAATCCAGCGAAACGCCCTCGAAAGGGTTTCATCGAAGAAGAATGGGGTGGTCTGCAGCAGCCGTGGCGAAACATTTACCGCAGCAACCATACAGCCATTTCTAGCCCCAAACTACAATCTAGTTTCAATTAAATGGCAAATTTCCTTTTCTCCACCTCCGGTTGTGCTCAATGTGGGTCTAAAGTTCTGGACTATTGCTTTACAATAAAAGTTCTAATGTATAAGGCTGCTTTGAAGCGTAAGAAAAGGAATGTTAGCCCAAACGTCTTGGCAGACCTCCCAAAGCCTTGCTTTAACAAACCAAACCCATAAAAATCTATAGGCGAGGCATCTCGCAAGGACTGATTAAAGGATATCACATGAGCACCTATCTCAGCAGTTTTACGTTAGAAAGGGGAATTTCATCGTTGGAAATGTGCCCATGTCGATCTTCTTGCATTTACTTTAACATTATTTGCAACTGTGGGAATCCTGAGCTGTCCCGTGGTGCAATAAACTGTAACCGCAATAAATCCCGGGGAAAATTTTCCTCGTTTTCCCGAACAATTTTGGAGCGCCCCTTTTGGCGCATTAGACGGCAGTAAATAGCATATAATTCTCTATACCTCGCGAAACTATATTTTTCAATAACTGCTGTTCAATAAATTTTCTGGCATTGGTGAAGCCTTCCTTGATATACTGCTCTCTCAAGTCATGCCCAAGGGCTTTGTAAAGCCGTTCTAGCCTCAAAAGTTCATGAATTATCTGACAAACTGTGCCTTGGATGTTGCTGTGTAGTAAGCAAGGCATCTCTGTATTGATGGGTTTTCTGACATGGATCACCAGGGTCCAATTCGTGTTGGCTGCTCGCTTTCTTTTTAAATTGTTGCGCTTTGGGCTTAGGGATAGTTGGATAACACAACCCCCACACTACTTTCTACGGAGGCTCTGTTCTTTGCTCGTAATAGACTGTAATCAGCGTCGGAAAGTCCAATAACGTATTCCTGCTACAAATCCACAACTTTTATATTACTTTTTACCAACTCTTGCACGAGACTGTACCAACGATTCCCATTGCACACAGTTACCCTTTCATGGAACGTACGTTGGCATTGAAAATACCCGCGGCAGACTTATCATTCAAGGTCGTCCAGGCTAAACACGCGCAATTCTCCTTATTGTGTATCTTGATATTTTCAAAAGCTACTTGTTTTGTTCTTATAAATGGCTATCGTACAGGTCTTACCTCCTAGTTGAATATGACATACATTTGTATCGTGATTAAACAATGTTTTGTGTACAAATAACAAGGTTACAAATGCGATTATTAAACTTTAAAATTAACATTATTTGGATTAATGTTTACCTTATCTTCAAGAATCATATATTCCGAAAATAGCAGACAATTTATTTTAATGAGGCAAGTTTATCACGCTGAATCAGTGATCAACAAAATACGTGGGTTGACGATGAAAAATCTTCATTAAATGTTTAAATTGTAAAAGCGTATACTTGCAAGTATGTCCCTTACAAATGTACAACTGGAATGCAGACTACAGGTCTATAAATACAAGACAGGAATATACTTGTCTTTACAGGTATCTTACATTGTAATGAATATTTTCAAATGTTACTTCAGTTTATTTTTATTATGCAAGAGAAATGCAGAATTACTACAGTTTTATTTCCCTCAGATTTTTACGGCAGATTCTAAATATGAAATACCGAGTTCGTTTAAGGTATGTTGGCACCATAAACCTCATCTGTGTTATAAATCAACGAGGCAAGTCAAGTTGCCTTAGAGTCGTTTCGAAAGAACTTTACAAGATGCAGAAATGATTTATCTTCAACAAAATGCATAATAAGAACATCCCTTAGTCTGCGGTATATAAAGTGAAAGGCGGGGAAATTTACACGCTCACTTAAATGAATTATAGACCAGTCTCAGAGACACTAAAAGCGAAAACAGCATCACACGTTAGGCCCATTTCAGTTTGATTCTATTCCTACATTAGTCAGTTGAAGGAACATATGTGGTTGATGTATTTGTTCAGTTTGTTTTCTTCAATCGTTTTGTGATAGTTTTTTTACTTGAAATAATTGTCAGAAGGATTTGATGTTCATACATTATTTTATATTAAACATTAAAACAAGTAAACACTTATATGCAGGGAAAATGTCTCAGTTAAGTGACATATAACTCTGAAACGATAACTGTTATAATGAGCTTGGATTTTGATAGTCAAATGTTTCAAACGCTGCTACACAGTACATTGAAACCTACAGCTGCACGACTCAGAATCAGATGAACCACAGACCAGTGGAAGAATAATTGCTAGCACTGAATTATGAACTGATTGAAATACAATATTGCCGTTTTTATTAAAAACCATTTAGTTAAAGATACTGTAATTAATACATAAGTTTATCTTGTAATATCATATCGGGCTGTGTGTTATTTGGGCTATGAAATATGAACCTTATAAAGCAGAAGGTTTAATTTAGATGTATTAGTAATAATCATTTTCGTAGCTCTTATGGTTTCAGAGTTACAGCGGCCTAAATAGAGGCGAGCGTTTTTTGATCACCCTGTATATTAACGTTTATTGCTACCTTAAGATAATGATTTAATGAGGAAAGTTATATATTTCATATTACATAAAACATTATATGAAGGGTTTTAAATTTAAAAAGAAATGCGTCATATCAGCCTTGCTTTAGGTAACATTTTCTGATGAGCACACAACAATTTTTCTTGTAGCCAGGAGTAAAATGAGTGTGATGCGCTTTTGGTTCATCCTTGATGTCTGCCGATTCTCTGAAGAACGTTCATTGCGAGGTGTTATGAAAAATTACTCACGCTTGCGCTATAAAAACTGTGGGAGGCCTTCAAGATAACAAAATACCACATTTGAGAATCAGTAACATACCTTACTATGAGGTAATGTCGGCAAACGAATATGACATTCTTTATTCTGTACCTTCACGATTTCGCCTTATTGCCAGAATTACAGGATTTCACGTGCTTTCGGTCTTTCTTGGGCATAAATACCACAGAACTATTTTTGGAATATTTTTAATTAATCACATAATATGTACATTTCCTAGCAGCTGTATGAATACAGTTCCTTTGTTCACTGAACCTTGACCGTGATTGCAGTTACGCCGAAAATTATGTTAATATTTATATACTTTGAATATATACCAACAACATTTTTAGCACGTACCTCCATATTTATAGCGGAAAGTTCTCGAGCTAGTTCCTTCAAATAAACTTTCTTCCCTGAATCATTCTTTGTGTGCTGTTTAGCCCACTGTGTGTACATATACCAACTGAAAAAGTGATTGCCACCGAATTTTGACCTCTTGTGACAATGTGCATAACATGACAACAGTAAAAGTCGTAGAAACACAAAATTAATTCCCAAATAATAAAATAATATTAAAATATTCTTTGGGGTGTCTAGCTGACTGCCCCCTCCCATTGGCGTTTCCGAATTCATTATTAATGTTTTCCTGTAGTTCTTCTAATGTCTGAGGATTGTCATATAATTTTTCCTCTTCCGCCAGGTGATGAAATATACGTAATATTTAGCATTTGCTCTTAATAATTTGAACTGATTATTCGTCTTGCGCTAATGGCACACCAAACTCCAACTTTTCTATCATAATGAGGGTTTTCATAAACATATGCGGAATTTCGGAATGACACTAGCGAGAATTAACTAAGCCATCGAGGAGAAGCCACAACTAGTCTGAAAAGAAAAAGCTGTGGGTCAATCAATCCTTATTTACTTATGAAAGAAACCATGCACATAATGCACTCGTGCTACTGGAGCACATGATTGTAAAAATGGGGTTCTTGTAAATATGTAAGTTTTAAATTTTAATTATCGTCCTACTTTATGCCCAGAAAAAATTGAATTCCTCACTTGAATATTCCTTGCAGCGATTTTAATGGGGAACGTTCAGTATTTGCGCCCATTTCATTCATTCATTTTTTTTTGTTTTCGTGTTCTTTTGTTTTTCGTTGAACAAAATGGTTCAAACAACAACAACAAAATAAAAAACAAAAAACGCGTTGTTCTGGAATCAAGAGTCTTGCAATTTCTGAATTCCAATAGAAATTTGAACATTTTCCGGGAAGTGTTGGTGTATGCAAGATACACAATTTGGGAACATTTCTAGAGAAGACCCGACAAAGGAGGTTAATGGTCATAATGTAGAGGGGGAGATGCAGAGCGGGTTTGAGTAAATGGAAGGGGGGCTCAAGGGTAAGGGCTCCATTCATGTTTATGTATTTATATATAAAATTATTAATAGAAAACGTAAAAATGTCGCAGTATGTGTATATTTGTATGTATGTATTATGTATGTATGTGTGTATATATGTGTGTTTGTGTGTGACGCTTTTGATTGTTATAAGGACGAGATTAGAGCATGTACGGCCGTAAGGCCATGCTACAGTTGTGTTTATTTGAATGAAACGTACAAATGCACGTATACTGCCCAGAGACTGCATATGTTTTAAACTTGTTGTTCGGAAAACGACAGTGAATTAGGGATGCGCCGACTGCAGTACACCAAAGAGCCGATATTTAAATACCATGTAAGTGGATAAGGTTTGTAACTAAAGCCCGACAGATGCAGAATAATATTTAAGGACAGTGAGTGAGGCTTAGGGTTTGAACAGTTGAGCGTTTCTACCAGCCCACATTTACATTTAAAAGAGAAATAAATGTTGTTCTCTAATGTTAAACAGTCTCAAAAGTAAATGAGATAAGGTAAAATAGAACTGAAAACGTTGGCAATATTGAACAGTGGTCCATCTCGTCGAATTTCAATCATCATAACAGGTGGTAGGATCTGGAATTGCCATTTTGACATTAAAACCAAGAGTTAGTCGTCAGTTTAAATCTCCTCGGACCAGGAGTCTCTGATAAAGCTGAAGAATATTAATCATATTAAAATATTTAGTTAGTAACCAATGGAAAGATGAAAAATTGTACATTTTTTCATGATAACTTTATCATCGCAAATAACATTTTGAAGCAAATGCTTTTTTTCGTTACTTCCAACATAAAACTTTGTACTTACAACGTCCCTCTCAGCGCATTGAGGTTGTAATCGAATGCACTTGTTCTTCCATGTCCTTCAAGCAGGAGGGCACAGTCGCTGTCACCTCCGCCAAGAATAGGCGTGTATTGCTGCAAAGACGATCCGCTCCATTGTAGAACCATCAGTATTGGAACTAGCGCCCATGGCGAGTGTCTGAAAGGGAACACATTGCGTATTATTTTAGTATCGCCAACAAACGTCAACAATTATACTGCAATTGTCAACACACAAAGCAGACTGTTACATTTCTGTCCAAAAACACGCTCTCAAAACTAAAATTGACGTATCTATTTATACAATCGAAAATAAAAACACAGTAGAAAGTGCATTTTCACATTTACAGACTTTGAACTTTCTGCTTGTAATTAAATAACGTTATGAACAGTCTGAACATTTAACTATACTATACAATTATTTCTGTTGTCATTTTTCAACATTTATTAAAAATCCAGTCGATTAAAATTTTCCCATAACATTAATTTATTTTAGCCTGTCTTTAAGCAAGGCAATCGAAAAAAAACCCTTAATTTTATGAAGTACCGCAAAATGTTTATAGATGATCAAAGAATATGTTCAACGAGGACAAAATATTCGATGTAGCTTCAAGGGAATAAGAGAATAGCTTGGGAAGCTGTGAAAATTTCCTGGGCGGACAGATAGCTTGGAACAATCCAATCAAGATACATTTCCTGAACTGTTATCTTCTTTGTCTCCAAATTTACATGGAATATGAAAAATGTTCCCACTAAGACACACGAATAGGCAAATATTGCTACTTTATTCTAATTTTGTTATTTTTGTATGTTGATAATATCACCTTAACTAAACAAAACTTTTATGATATAATTTTGTATAGTCTACAAATTTAATGGTTTTATAACAAGAGAAATATATACCTAGAAAGCTAGAGCTAATAAAATTATTCTGTTTTCTCGCCACTTGTTTACTGAAAAGTTATCTTTAATTTTCGTACTGTCATGTTAAATTACATTGATATAAGTCATCAGAGGCAGTTTCACTGGATTCCATATCTGCAGAAGTTGTTAATGTATTTTCTATGTAATGCGACCGGACGAAGAAAAAACTGAAATTCAATACAGCAATCAAACAAGGGTAATAAGGAAGTGTGCAGTAAAACGGAAGGAAAGAAAGAAATTGGATCAGTGTCAGAGCTTCCGTATCGGTAAACTTTCATATGTGTTGTCGTCCAGTAATACAATGCCGCCAGCTTTCCTTCAGATTCACCAGAAGGAACAAGTGTGACATGAAAATTAAATTTTCAAGTAACTAGTGTTAATTATTTAACATGTTCATAGCTAACATTCTTTAGGCGTAATGTGTTGATCGGAAACGACGAATAAAATTGCCAAAAACTTTGCTAAAGAAACGTAAACCTTAGTTTCGGAGATGCAAAGGCAGTTTGTGAAACACGTCATTCACCAAATGTCTCTCAATCGAGATAATCTGCTGATGGAAAATGGAAATTGCGAAACATGGAGACACAGCGGTGTTACTGTATCATTTTGTCGCTCGCAAAGAAAATAGGGTAACGTGAAAATCCCTTTCATCAGTCAGAAAGACATAATGTTTCGTCATCGATGTTTCTGATCACGAAAACAATTTTCTCGGACTATCAGCCAAGTGAATTCTGGAAGAAGTTCCAAGGTTTCAAGAGCTAACGTTGCTCTCATCTTCAGGAAGACAGCCTGAGAAAAGTTATTTTCATATCGCCGCCAGGAAAGCTTTAAGTCGTGGTTTCTGAGCATATTTTTGAATTATCTTGTCTCGAGGAAACAGCTTTTGGACAATCTGAATTTTATAGGGATGAAATCGGATATTATGCAAGATCCTTTCCAAATTGCATTGTGCGGATCCACTTACTGTCTAAGCATTTATTTTATTGAGAAAAGTTTTAGAAAATTTGCAAGTTAGACTATTTTCAAAAGTAGATACCCAAGTTCTGCAATACAGAATGTATCTATCTTTAATAAATGTTTTAATTAAATGAAATTGCTTACATAATGTTTTAAATTGATTGATTTAAAAATCTTATATAGGTGTTCTGGATTCGAGGGTTTTTGGAAATGTGTCAATAGAATCTGTGCCAGTCGGTATTAATATCTTTATGAAACAAATGATTATTATGCAACATGTTTAACAAATTTATTTCCTATAGCCTGTATTAAGATTATACTCCGTGAGTAATGAAATTTAGATCATTAAATTCACAGGATGTTGCAGAAAGGTTTAATTCCGATGTTTTGGCACAGGTACAAGACACGTTGTCCGTCGGGTGATGTCACATAAAGTTGTGATTAGTATAATGCCCCGTACGTGATACGAATAGCGAGTAGAAGTGTTCCATTAGCCTTAAATTCGCGAGAAAAACTAGGCAATGCCAAGAGTGCGCAATGATTCGACCGTGGCGCCACGTTTCTATCCCTGTGTGTGTGTTAACGCTATAGCGGCCACAATTTTTGTTTTTTCTGGACGAAACTTGGAATATGTTATTGAAATAAAATATGAAAAATAGTTCCTGAAAATCAGAGAAATCGGACTATTATGAATGGGGGACTACCTGAAACCTATATATATATATATATATATATATATATATATATATATATATATATATATATATATAGCAACGAAACTCAGTATATATCATTTAAAATAATAAGAAATATAGTTTCTGAAAGTCATGGAAATGGGACCAATGGGAGAGGGAATACCTGAAAACCAAATTTTTGTAATCGCCGAGGATGTCAATTAAGGTAGACCGGGGGAGATGTGGTATAAGGGCAGGTTGTGTTTGTTAGGATCAACTCTTTGTATTCACGCTAAGCGATAATTTTGTGTCAAGTGAAAGAATATTGGGGGTAATAATCTGCACATGCGTATGAACGAATAACTGGACCTGCCCTTAAACACGGCGGCCGTCCTGCGACTTCAGTACCGAACGGCAGCGGAAAAAGCCTAGTTCCAGGAAATGCCGGAGCAATACGGAGCAATGTATAAATCTTAAGCGGTAGTGTATGTACTCTTATCAACCCTGGTAGTGTAAAGTGTACAATAATTGCATACAGAGAAAACGCAACGGTCGGAGCCAGAAAAACAAGCAATCTTACACCTAAAAGTAATTATGTGACTTAAATGTTAATCACGTTATATTTTAGTTATATACAGCTAAGTGCAATTGGAAACGTTAAGCTAACAATATAGCATGTAAATAAAACAATAATGTTACGGGAAAAGCATATAATTTAAGCCTGAAAGTTTTATTTTTATGTATATCTTCAGTTAGCGTTACTTACTTTTTACTACATTTTCTGCCCTAGTGCTCTGTGATAACCTTCACAAATTCAAATTACTGAGGAATTCGCTTAGTGTACGCAGCTCATGAATATTAGACTTTTTTTAAATCTCAGATTTGCCTTATTTTCGATGTATATCAAGGTTTTTTTGTAAGTATGTTAGCCCAGTCAATTAGAGGGTGACATTTAAAAACGCCAAACTTACCACAAATTTATATTTTAGTCAGTAACATTTCTTTTATATTCCTTAAAATATGTATAATCTCTGAATTAGTCAGTTTTAAATCGTTTTTGTTGTATTTTATTCCAAGTTAACGAAACATCAAAATATAAAGATTTCGAAAGTTGATAACAAAAATCATTAAAAAGCAATATATTCTATAAGTGTTTGTAAATCCACTTATAGAATTTATTCTATATAGTATATAGAACCACCATGTTCACACAGTGTTTTAATGTCGTAAAAAGCAAAGGTATGAAAGATTTGAAGAGAGGTGAGTACCTAGATTTAAATAATTAAAATTACTACAATGATATATAATCCAGGATCGTATTATTAGATGCACTCTAATATTTTTAAATTCGTTTACTATGTTTATCACGTGGCTCATTTATCATTGTTATTCCTCAATGAAAATTATAGGGGGAACATTGTTGTCTACAATAATACATTATGGTGTTTCATTCTTGTAAGAGTTCACATTGTTGCTTAACAAACCTCAGTAATGCTAGCAACTAGAACTGACGTACATCAGGCCTTGATATTGAAGTTTAATTTGTCAGCTCATTTATGGTTTGAAAAGTGAAATTTAGTATTCTGTGTTCATTAACAGACATTCTGTGTGAAAACTGTTCACTGTTTGCAAGAATAATGGAAAAACCATGTGATTTGACAGTTCGAAAGATTGTAGAGATAAATATTAATATTAATGCTTTCTCAAATGGAATATTGGAGCTTTATGAAGCATCTGTAAAGCGAGCAAGTAAGAAAATTGAACTGGGTGTGGAATTATGCCCTCAAAGGAGGGATAAATGTAGCGAAAACCAATTTTCGTCCCAAGAATAGAACGTTGCTTGAAAAATATTTCTAAAGGAAAGATTTTTTTTTCAAGCGCAAATGAGGTCGAAGGCGCTGTCGGGTGAGCGGGAGATCTGGGGTTCGAATTCCACCAGGACTGTCCTACTTGACTTAGGTTTTTTCCAGGTTTTCCTCAGTCCTCATAAATGAAAATGCCGGGGAGGTACCCTAAACTTAGGCCTGGAATGTTTTCTTCCTTAAAAAAATAATCCTTTTCCAATTTATCATTTCATTTCATGTATCATCAGTGTCCGCCGCCTCTGTGCCTCAGTAGTAAAAACGGGCGTTAAACACAGTTAATTAATTAATTAATTAATTCATTCATTCATTCATTCATTCATTAGCGCAAAACAAATTCAAATTGATCTCGAAGAGTAGCATCACAATATCTGAAATAATTGTAAAGTGCAGAAATAAATTTAAAAGCATGCTGACCTGCCCGCAAACCAAATTAACCACTGCTATGACTGCAAAAGTCTCCAGTGGGAAAGGGATAACAAGAACAAAAACTTGAACTTCGGTAAATATGAAAATTAAAATGAGCAAAAATTCAGCTTTAAACTAAATTTTCATTGGGTTTTTCCATATTTTAGCGATGAGAGTACTTATGAAATTCTGGCAAAGAAATCTCAGTTTGTGTGACACTTTCTCGCAAAAAGTATAAGGTAGATTGTGTTGTGCAGACTGTAAAACATATCACTAAAGTCATGATTTGATCAGCCATCAATGGAAAAGGCCCTGGACATGTATATATTGTCTAAGGGACAATTGGCCAGGACCAGTACAAGGAGGTGTTGAGAAGCAGAGAAAGGTTCCCAAATGGATAGACGTTTATTTTTATGCAAGATGCCACTCTGCAAAATCCGTGATAGCTTTTCTGCCAGAAAAGAACGTCTCTTTGTTGCACTGGCTGGGAAATTCACCAGATATGAATTCCATTGAAAATATTTGGCAACTGATGAACAAGGAAATGGCGAAGGAAGTGCTATCACGAAAACTCAACTTATTTAAATGTTAATTGAAGTCTGGTATCATCATCCAAAATTGCAGGAAAGAACGCAATATTAAAAGTATGCCAAGGCGAATCTAAGACTTAGGTGCCAAAGGCGGTTGACTAAGAACTAAATTGCACGCTTAACAAAAATTAATAAATGCACCTTTTTTGTCACCATAAATATGTATATTGTATCTTAAATTCTTTATAGTTGTTGAAAGAAATGTAATTATCTATTGTAGACTAGTAAAAACAACATGTTATTTTTTGTAAACACAATCTCATTGTATATTTAAAATTCAAGGAGAGTTTAATAAAATGCCTAGGGACTAAAGATTTTCTTAAACTGATTTTAGACCTTTGTTGCAGAGATAAAAGCGTTTGTTGGGTCCAGAATGGTGAAGTAATGATAAATGATCTGTACTTATTAATTTTTCTTTAACTTAGTAGATTTATCTCATAAATTCAGAAACAGCTGTGGTTAAACGTCATATTTTTCTCAAGAAAAATTGTTCCTTGCACTTGTCAGCCATGGCAACGTTACATAACTTCCTATTTGGCAAGGAAATGTGAAAGGTGTGCTTCTCTAAGATTCCGCTGTTGATAAATAATGCATGACCCTCTAATTTAGTGGGTCAGTGAAGCAGATCGTCCGTTGCTGGAGGCGAATTCCGTCCAGCGAAGTCGAGTCAGGTATTTATGTACCGCTAGGCGTTCTTCGGGAGTGTAGGCGTAGGGGCAAGGTCATCTCGAGGCCAGAAATGTCGCCAAGAGGAATATCGCTGCTATAGTTGGAACGATTTGAGTCGACAAACTGAGATGACATGCGAAGAGACACGAACTGTAGCCCGCGGCTACTTCCTACGCCTCAATGACATTAAAAGACCTTGCTTGGCTTGTTCAGACAGAGTTACTCCCACGGCCGATCACTCCGGCAGCCTATATTTACCAGCAAAGGTAATTGCTAACGGTAATCTGGTAATTACCGTGCAATCCCATACGGAACCGTGAAACGTTTAACTACGACGTTGTATTTTTGTTTCCTGTAGAAATCACAATTGTGTAAGCACTTATAAGGTGGGATCAAAAAGTTTTCGGTCTGAAGTACAAAATTTGCAACAATGGATCATCCATGGCAAGGTTAGGGTAAGAGTTTCAACTTTATACACGCACTATTTAACTGGAAGCACTCGTTTGACCAACAGGTGGCAGTAATTTGATGTAATACAGATCTTTGACAAAGAAAGATATTCATCAAGAGATAAGTGACTATTGAGAAGCTTCCTCTGCGGCGGTGGTAGCTGAAGAAATCTTCTCTCTTGTTGACGTGGAAGCTCTCAATGGAACACGATAGAAGTTAAAGGAAATATCAGCAAGTTTGGAGCTTTCTGTCGAGCGATACAGAAATTTCTTTAGTTTTTAAGCTATTGAGCTAGAACGTGACAAAGAATATCATTAAGGCATTAGTAAGTACTGTCCGAAATTTCATTTAATTAGTATAATTACTTTCAAAAGTAAATATTATTTTATAAAATGATTTTACAAAATTATGCCAGTTTTCAAAACCCTGCTTTCGCCAGTAATATTCGCATAAGAAAAAAAAAATCCCCTCATTTCCTATTGCTAGGAAATAATTAGTTTTTAGTTATTTGTTTTTTGATCTAAAATTACTTATAGGAACATTTATAATTTTTATAAAAACTGCCAATGCAAATTTAAAAATAAATTTTGTAGAAACCAATGAGTATAAACAAATAATAAAAACTAGAATATTAACACACCTCTGCAGAGCTATATGAAACGTTGTACTAAATTTACCAAATTTAGACCAAAATGGATGCATAAAGGACATTTTCTGTATTGAAAAATGTATGATTCGGAAAAATGTAATTTTCGGTAAACATGCATTAAGCATGTTCTACTGGTTAACTCTTCCCTCAAACTTCCATTCTAAGATTGCGTTTCTTCACTAATACATGTTTGAAAATAACAAGACAGAACGTAAATACAGAGAGAATACGCAATTTTACAGGAAAAATAATATATTGAATCTAAATTACAAAATATTAATTTCTTTGGAAGTGCACTGAAAGTGCAAAACGTGGCCCTATGGCTCACCATTAGATAGCAACACAATACAAAGCAAACCTATTTGTATGCGGAAACAACATAAACATCTAAACTTTTATGAAAGTAAGAGCAGCTTAAATATTTTACACAAAGAAGTAAGGGTGGTCGTGCATACTGGCATTTAAAGCAGTGCGCCTAACATTTAATACAAAGAAGTAGACGTGGTCTCTCATAGTGGCAATTTAAAGCAGTACGCACATAGCTATTTATTAATTTGATTTCTAAGTTCCCTTACCACTTTTATAAGCACATATATTTTAACCTGAAAATGACATGAATTGTATTCCCGTGTCCATTTAAATAACAGGAGGAGAATTTTGCGTTATAAAAAAAATCATGAAACAACGTTGAGATATTTCAGCGTTCTAAGTTCCCCAAGAAAATCATGACAACTTTCGTTCAGGATTATCGACTTCAAATAAAAGAATACCTAGCATCGTTTATGTAGAAACGAAAGTAGGAATGCTGAGTCACCCTGCTCGCTGAGTTATGACAATGATGCAATGCAGTGAAGGTCTGTGGTCTCCAGAAGATCTAACACCTATCCTACAGTCCAGATAATGCACCCAGTGACTATAAGCTCTTCTCTAAACTGATTTAATAATGATGAAATGAAAATTGTCATTTGTTTGTGGCGAAAGAGGAGGATACTTTGGAACTTGAGCTCAAGAGGGCGTTCGTCACATTGATTTCCCTCCGAGAGGAAGGGATTAGGTGAAGCAGATACCGGGCGGCCAGGATCCACGGGCGGTGATTGCGAGGACACAGAGGGGATCCCTAAATTTTCCAGATAGAACATCCTGATGCATGTAGAGGTTCCTCCAAGGAGGGAAAGCCCTCTTTCATACCAGACGCCGGAGCGGAAACCTTTGCAAAGAGCAAATCACCATCACACCGCACCAGCACACCTCTCACTGGTACTTTCGACCTTATAACAGAATCAACGGAATGAAAGGAAAAGAAATGAAAGGGATAAACTCGTGGAATATAAATATCATTCCAGTATTTGGAAACCACAAAACATGAATAAATAAGCAAGGGCACGAGAGCTAGCACAACGGTAATCGAACCCGAGACATTTCAAATGCGATTCTTAAACGTTACCGCCTCAGTCACCCTGCTTGGTAAAAGTGTCACAATGAACAACACGCAGATAAAAATTCTGAGCACCTTTTGACAGATATAGAAGTTGCTACTTCATATATGTGAAAATATTTTGAAAAGTGACGTAATTAATTCATTTCTGTGGCATCACAAACTTTTGAAACTTATCAGGTAACTCAAAATGTTTCCTTTTAAGTCTTGTACTCTTTCGCAACTTTTTCTGATATCAGAACTTACGAAAAAAAAAATCGTTTATTGATATTAGAACATGCAGGGATTTAAAATGTTTTTTTTTCTTTTCTATATGAAGTAATTTTTATTCAGAAGATGCAAAGACTATCACATTTCGTTGTCTTCAACCACCTTACAGCCATTGCAAAATCTTGAACTACACGAGGAAGTAGGCTGTGGTTGAATCGATGGATAATTTACTTTAAACTCTCGCTGATTCCTTCGTCCTAAGGAATCCATTTTCAAAAGTTGTTACCCGATTATTAGCAACTTGAATAATATCACGACTTTCCTTTCTGAAGCCGCTGGCTCCGCCCCACTTAAAGTTGTTATGATTTTTGTGTGTGTTATTTGAGTCTTGGCTTGGAGATACAAATGTTTAAACTTTTTGTCACTTTATAGAAATAACGAACCAATTGCTTATTGCCTCAAAATGTTCCTTAAGTATAATCATCTAATTTAAGAACAATTCCAAAAACATACAAATAATTTAGAACTACATGGGCAGTATCGGACAAAAAAAAAATTAAATAAAATAAAAAAAAAATAAAGATGGTACATTTTATCAAGAGGAAGTTTTAATGGCAAAGTTCATAATTTTTAAATTTTCAAATGATTTTGTTTTAAGGAAATATTCAAATTCAACATGCATATATTTTTATTTCACTATAAGATTTTAATACTATGTTCAACATCATTAATAGTTAATTTTCGATGTTGAACTCTAATATTACGTTTACTGACGGCTTACGTGGGTTGAATGACATGTTCAAAGCTAAATACATAAGTTATAATGGAATTTGTAGCGGTTCACTTTATTTTATATACCTATATACATGTTATTACAACAGATTTACAACTTGCTCGTCCTAAGGATTGGGCGTGTACTATTTCGCATATTTGTTGTTGAACTGGTAGATGTGAAACATGTCGGCTTATGTAACGTGATCTGGAAGAAATAAACACCTCAACTAGGTCGAGGATTTGAACCAGTTGTCACCGTTTTAAGCAAACACCCCGGCGCGTTGCAGGGTTATTGCTTATCGTACACAATACGTTTCTTTTAGTCCGCCGACTTTCAACATTTCATGCACTCAATTAAAATCTACCTTTACCGGATAAGGAAAACACTTCCAATCGCATTAACATAAAGGTTTTGCTAATACCCGCTCTTTGGGAACGCCCAGGCAGTAGTAAATACGTGCCGAGATTTTCACGTGAAGCCTTTATTAACTCTCGCATTGACTGTCAGCCCTTATCAAGATCGCAAAGAATAACATCTAAGTTCAAAGAAAATGCAGAGAAATGGGAGACATTTTATTACAATTAAGATGATAACTGTTCTCTTGAAGCTTGGTCATATAATATCGGTTGCGCATTCATCTAAAAAGAGCTATATACTTATATTTTGAAAGAAGGAAATAGTTGATAGCTTTAAAAAATAAAAACACATGTAAACAGAGAGAAAATATTTTAATCGAATGCGTGCTCAACAAATAATAAAAATAGAACAAAAATTCAGGGAATTTTGGAGGTTGCAACAATTTAATTATTATTAGAACATTAAAATATATATGCATTACTGGAATTTTAAACATTTTTTCTGTTAACCCTCATACTGATAATGTAAACATCTTTTGAAATATTAAATATTCCTTTTTTCATTTTTTAAATCAATTTTAAACACACAATGTCAGTATATCATTTTTAATTAAAGAATTGATACTTAGATTCTTAAACTATGTATGCTCAAATTATTTGTTCTAATTCGACAATTTCTATTTAAATGCTGCGTTCTTCTGTAAAAAATAACTATCGTCAACAATTATAGTTCGTTTCTCACATTAGTAAGCATAATTAGCCACAACAATTGTCTTAAAATTGTAATTTAAAAGCGTTTAGACAAGTTTTTTACATGATTAGAACATTTTGATACGCTTTTTAAAAGGGGTTTTATCCCCTTTATTATGGCAGAAGTTAATTTCAGAACAACGTATTCCTTTTCTTTTAACAGTTATATTAATTTATATTTCTGAAATCTTAAAATTTGCAAATACTGCTGAAAGTGTTAGTTGTCGCGTAAATTTCTTTGCTTCTTCTTTACGTTTCAACCACTGAGAACATTGCTCACTCCCAACAAAGCTATGGCACAGGAGTTGTGAAACTATTAGTTGTATTACTTAAACACATGGCCATTCAAAGTATTGTAAACTTCAACCAGATGCATCCAAGGTCAGTTATAAGTACTTACTAAATTGTCCAAATACTGGTCTTGTTGTTAAGCCCGGTTTTGCAATAGGATAACTTAAAATTAGCTGTAAAGATTTCCACCAGGCGGTTAATGCTGGTCAAATCGTAGATCTTACGAAAAAAACGAAGTTATGTTACAAGTCAAAACTTTGCTGATAGCCTCAGTCATGTGATATACCTTTGTATTCAAGTTATACCTGTGCGCGCGCAATGTGAATATTGTGTAATGTGATACTAAACAAAACAAAAATAAATAAAAAGAGTATAGCTGTTCTATTTTTGGGCTGTAGTATACAGAATTTTTACAATAGATATTTTATTTGAGTTATGTGATTTAAAATAGTAAGCATTTAATTTATAGAAATTTTGGCGAATTTTAACAAACTAATAAATATCTGGAATCCAAATATATATATATATATATATATATATATATTCCAGAGAAACTGGAAGTGCTCAAAAAATGCATGTTGCTAATTAGGGTACTCTTAACATGTTACAAATATTGAGATTTTTTTTTTTTTGCGTAATTTCGTTCGTTTCCGTTTTGTTTTTATTTGTTTTTGTGGAGTACCGGTGAAATAAATCTGAACTACACCATCTAAAATTAGCATACAAATTTTCTATAAGGAATTTTTGCAGCTGTATGCATCGTTTTCTCAGCTTATAATTTGGATTAAAACGGCACATTTTCTTCGCGTTTTTGTGAATAATGTAATAGATTTCTCGTGTTGTAACTGTTGTGCAATTACGTGGGTTTATCGAGTTTAGGAAAGTATTTTTATTGTTTTTATAACTCGTTGCACAGCACTACAGACTCTGAGGAAATGAAGCGTGCATGCAGACCCGTATTTTTGTTAAACTTAACAGAAATCCAGACATAGATGTCGGAAATAATCTCTTTTTCTCTATAACAAAGAATCCAAGGGTTACCGTGCGTCTTACTGTCATTACATCGTATGATTTGGAAACAGAAGGGTGATAAGTTAAAATAAATAAACAGTTTGTAAGAAAACGTTTAGTTAAGACTGCAAAGAATATTGCAAGTTTTATGTAAAAAATTATCTGAAGTAAAATATTCACATTGTTTATTAAATATTAAGCTATTCAATTGTTTGGGCTTCGCTTTAGGCAGCGGATAAATCCCGGTAGTCATACTGGCCCGCCCAATCTACGGTACTGTGAGCAAAATAGAATAGACAGAAGAATTTGGTATTAAATTTAAAACATGGAATTTCCCTCTCCTTTTGGCATCTCCCCATCTCCTTAGGGATATCAGAGCATGTGCTGTAAAACTGAAAGTTCAGTCGCGATTGGTCGCCATTAGTTGAAAACTGGAAATAAAACTTTGAATTTTCATGCCCAAGGCGATGAAATTAAGAACTGAATGTTTTGACCAAATTTTAAAGTAACGGATTTTTTACTGGTTATAAACAGTACCGTACAAAATTTCATTTTGTTCGGTCAAAGAGCTTGGGATTGTACAGTAAAATACAAACATATATATACTTTCTGTTTTATACACTTCATAAATTATCTGAAAACTGACTGAACTTTTAATGGTAATATGTTTGGAATGGGTTCTATCAAATTATAAATATAATTCATTATAACTATAGAAGAGAGCTAAAATTTCCCCTAATTTGAAATAACACCTTAATCATCTATTTCTTGGTTATCCCACACTATAACCTTGGACGTCAGAATACTGTTTCTATGTCTTCAAATCTCCAAGTAAATAAACTTAAGAAATGAGTAGATGAAGTCGCTTTTTATTTTCAGGAATGTTTGCTAACCTTCAGGATGTTTTCTTGAGCAAAACATCGTGAATTCTAAAGGATGTTCAGTGAAAGGAAGTCACTTCAGTTGATATTTGCCTAGTTACTTAGGATTGTAGGAAACACTGAAGATACTGTAAAGCAAAAAACGCCATTAGTCATATTGTATACGCTCTTTACATTCTTTGAGAGTCGCGTAATGAGCATCAGTCAATTAAATAGAGTTTAAAAACATTAAGACTACATTACTAAGCTAGGAATCCTTCAACTCCAAGATATCTTGTGTAAAGCATAAAGTATGGTAGCAATGAAAATAATCCAAAATAAGTAGTTTAGTTTCTAGTCTAAAAATCTTACATGCTGAATTTTCCAGAAACAAATAATTAAAATGTATTTCTTTAATATTTTAATAATTAAAGAAAAATTGGAACATTTGATTCTAATTTAATGATAATCATGTGACTGGGTAAAGTGTAAACAAATCGTGTTTAGATAGTACTTGTTTTTGTGAATTTTGCATATAATATTATTCACACATCTTTACTTCTTAAATGTCATTTTCGTTACGTAATTTGATTAATATATGCTGATGTATAGTTTTACGTCTCGCAAATTTCTATTTTCCTTTAGTAAGTTGGGATTTTTAGTACTAGTCAGTTTTATACATTTGGAGAGTATAAGAATACAAATGCTTCTAATTTGTGAATGTGAGAGACAAACCTCACAGGTATCTCCTCAAGTATTTATTTAGCAATTTAACCAAACATGTCATCCTAAAGTCCATCCCCTCCAGAGATTTGCAAATAAACTTTGGATCTTGGAGCTGCCAATGGAAGAGATGCTAACTAACGAAAGGTGTTCACCCGCTTTGATAAATGGTAACTAAATACACAAAAATATTTTCAGTCACTCCTAAACTATATATTCTTTGTTTTTGCACGCCTTCTCTTAGACATGGCTTTATAAGCATAACGTAAATGCGACTTGCCAGATTTTCTGTGTTATTACCAGTTTAAGCCAAATCTCTTTAAAATTTATCACTGCATCATAGGCACCAACAAAAAAAAATTTGGTACAGTTATTTAATCTTTCATTTGTCTTCTACGAATAGCCACGAAGGTGTTGAAGTAAAATTTGTCATTTAATTCTGTAAAGATTAGTAGGATTTTTTCCATAACTAGTTCCCAAGTTCCGTTGTATAACAGATACTGGTACCTTAGGAAAAAGTTGATGTTGAAGATTTTCATCTTTAGAAACTTATGGGGTAAATAACTCCCGATTTGCCATTCTCAGTTGTTCACCATTCTCAGTATTAAGTCTGCAGTGTATAAACACATTACTAAATGCAGTAGGGACAACTTACATCCATACCTCTGATGATGTCGCTGCTAAATACCAGGTTTAGTTCTCAATGAATCCACCTGATGTCGCTTCTATCGCCGCAGAAAACAATTAACTGCTAAATGCGCAAGTTATAGATTCATTCATTTATACGTTATCCGTAATGAAAAATCACTTTCTCTTTCCAAAACAAATATGAAACTCCAGTGTTTGTTATTGAAATAATACGAAATTATTTAGACCACCTTATTAATTAAGATGGACAAATAAAGTTTTATTTTACTCTGATTTTCGATTTTGATCGCGTGTTAGTGGATTTTAAATAACGAGCAAGCATTTATAAGCATTAGCATTATTTATCTCCCGTATCCCTACGTTAGGTTTTGCTGAGAACTTTATATTGTGTTCTATGCACTTTGCGGCAGTTTTATCATATGATATCTATTACCCAAAAATGGAATGTTAGGAGGAAGGAAAAAAAATATATCATAAGAAGATGCGAATGGTGTTCCGCAAAATTGCCGCATAAAATAAACAATTAACCATGAGCAAATTTCACAGCACAGAATAAGCTTCTAATTTTTTCATTTATTTGCTTTATTTAAACACAATCTTAAACATCTCAGGTCATCAGGGTCCCATTCAATTCAATTGAGGACATGACACGGCCGATAAATTTTGCTCAGAGACCTCCTCTTTCAGGCTTGAGGTGGTTATACGTGCCCAAAATCTACGGCATAGAACCCGCGGCTTTACTTCCCTTAAAAGAGTAATTCTTAGAATTTCTACGCCTAAAACAATAGCCCGCAAACTTAGGTCCACGATTGTAATTGTTTATAACCATACACATTCTTCCTTAACAGTTATCACGTTTTCGTAGCATCAGTATTAATTATTATTCGCGCAAGACTTTTCCATTCGTTTTATCATTGCCAAGTAATGAATGTGCTTGGGACTTCTACAGTCATTTGGTTATAATTACCCAGAGGAATTGAATGGAGCATTAGATTGTGGATTATTGACCGTAACCCGCGTCACAATACACGAGATTTAATTCATAAGAATAGATCACACCAAGTCCGTGGCTTAAACTTTAGCATCAATATCAATATGGTATAGCTCTTATATCCGGAAGCAATAATTATTAGAGTTTAATTTCCAAAAAAGGAATCGTTATTGTTCCCTTTATTTATATGGAAACATCATCACATTATACTCAGAATTCGATCACTTGAAATATGGTAGTTGTCCTTTATACTGCGACAAGGTCATAATAGTTATGTAACTTAATTGCTTTCTGTTTAGTGCAGAAAAATAAACCGTGGTTTTTCAACATCAGAGTAACCTCGTAATTATCTTGTCAAACCCGTGGGTGGAAAGAAACGGAACTGCAACACATAGTATATTATTGGGATACAGAGATCAACTGAGAAGATTTACAACCCTGGTTTAATGGCGGTTTATATGATGGTGAAAGCTAAACAGAACTTGCAACTCATAATGTGATATGCTACAGTAAAAGTGTTTTGTTAACGACAATGAAGCATCACAAGATGTTGTTCTACATTGGCTATTGTTTGACCTTGTTTGCCGGACGTAAAAGAACTTCCTGGTGTTATTCCGGCTTCTGCACTCTGCTGGACGCTGTCCAAACGCTGCAGACTGTGTAATAATTATAAAGTGATTGCAGTTTTTGTGTGTTTACTCTCGCCACTATTTATATGTGGATAAATAAAAACTGTACGCTGTGAAAGCTACTTAAGTACTCCAAGTTTATTACTGTCATACGGCTTGATCACTGTTTTAAAATAACCACTTGATTCTTTAGCATATTGACAGGAAGTCAGGGGAAAATTCACTTAATATCGTTAAGTAATAAAATGTATTTACTTTCAAGACTCTATAGTGTATTTAGGAAAACAAGGAATTTTAGATTGAATTTAACTAGTAGCAATAGTAGTACGTTATAGTTTATTTATTTACAAATAATTGGGTGTTAAAAATATAACCAATCATGTGCTTTTACAATACAATACACTAAGAAATACAAGAAATTGCACATACCAAAATGTAACTGTTAAAGTACAAACAATATATATATATATATGCTGAAAACAAAATAAACAAATAAATAAATAAATGGAATACGAAAAATTTACGATTTTTTAAAACGCGTAAACAGAATGAAAAGTAAAGAAAAATACAAAACAAATAGTTTACACTCCCACACATATATGTATAAATATTTGCAAAATAATGAATAAATTTATTAGTTTTGAGATATTCCATAAAATCATTTTGGAAAATACATTTTAAATTTAAGTTTAGTTTACTAATTTAAACAAAAAATGGACAATGGACGCACTAATATATGCTGAAAATATTGCATTTCTTCTATGATACATAAATTACAAGGTATTATTATATTTTTCTGTTGACATAAAACTCGTATAGTGATGAAAATTGCAATTAAAATATTTCCAGCTACGCAGCCATTAAATAAAGAAAAGAACCCATTTTATATTTTGTTTATTGACTTCTATATTTTCAATTTGATTAATTGAAAATTTCAATTTACACAGTAGTTTGCATATTGCATATCGTTCTTAAGTGCCAAAAACCAAATTTAAAGTTGTAAAATATCCTAAAACACATATACCCTCTTCAGTTGATTTAATTGCCCAAATGCTCTGATTGACATGCTTAGGTTCACACACGGGTTTTTCTTGCATTGATTCATACCCCATATTGAATTCACCACTGTCAGCCAACTGTGTGCTACAAAATCTACTAGTCATTCTGCGTGAACATTATTGGAATTCTGAATGTGATTTCTATAATTAATATTTTGAATTAATACTTAAAAAGTTTCTTCTACTTTAAAGTCTAAAAATGGCCACGCCCACTTCATGCTGCGAAAATTTACGCCCGAGACTAAAATAGGTGAGAAATGTTGAAAGCTGGGAGTTCAATATTTGTAAAATGTACAAAAATGATTTTATTTAAGAATTATATCTTTACCTACATTCTTTCATATCTGTTCTAAATTTTTAATCAATGTTAGTATTTTTACCTATAATGGAATGCAATATACACACTAACTAAAAGGGTTACTTCCAAACAGATTTATATAATTTTCCTTTTTATAACGATTTTTCACAACTTATTAAAATATTACTGTCTTTTAAAAACCCACTAGGAGAATTTTGATTATTTTTGAACCATTAACACTAATTTAATTTAATTTAACACAGGCGTTGGCCACATGCGATGAAATGATAAACTAAAAAAGAATATTTATTTTAAGGAAGGAATTGTAGGGTACCTCTGCTGCATTTCCCATTTATGAGGGATGAGGAAAACAGAAAATACCCTAGTTAGGGAGGACGGTGAACATTTGCTTTCTAAACCGAAGATCGGGAGTTCAATCCGGCCAGGATCGATGAATTTTTTTCAGGCGTAAAAACTCTAAGAATGGCTTCCTTCGGAACGGAAGTAAGGCGGTGGGTCCCGTGTCGTACATTTACGGCACGAAAAAGAACCTAAAGTCTGAAAAAAGAGGCCTCTGAGCAAAATTTGTCGGCCGTCTCACGCCCTGAATAAAATGGGACGCTGATGAACTGAGATGTTAAAGAGCGTCCGTAAATAAAATAAACCAATAAACAAACTGGTGGGAATCGAACCCCAAACTTCCCATTCACAAATCCGTGCCTTAAAGATCTCAATCACCCATGGTGGTGGGCAGGTATTTTACTTTAAACATAAATGCAATAAAATAACATATTCGCAATAATTTTGAAAATAAATAGTTAAAATATGGCAAGAAATATTTTCAGGCGTTTTAAAAAATTAAATGCTGTGATAAACAATAGAAAGTTATGTAAATATGATATATTCTAAAAGAGGTTTAATACTTCCTGTAATCCCAGATGTTAGTCCTGTGGTAAATTTTATTTTTAATCACTATTATGCGGCCTAATGTTTCACATAGTTGTGTTATTCATACATAAAATGTTACTTTTTGCCTATAAATCCACTATTTATTTGAATATGTTAGTAACCAAAATGGCTCATATAATTCCAAGAGCATTTTACTTAACACGAGATAGATAAAAACAATAAAATTTATAATATTTTAATAAATTCATTAAGATAATTTTTATTTCAGATAATTAAGAACGTGCTTTGATAAACAATATTTACGTTCCATATAATATTTAACCATTCGGGCATTGTTATGAAGAAATTTTCTTAGTATTCAAAATATACGTGGATTATGATTTTTTCAATACTCACTGATCGTTGTAATCTCGTTTTTAACGACGAAGATGGTTTAACTGTGATAAATCAGCACCTTTATATATCTTAATTTTATAAAGGAAAACAAGCAACGTAATTATAAATAAACATGTTCATAATCATTTAAACTAGATGTATTTATTTTATACATAATGACTCTAACAAGCTCAGCTATATGAATCTTCATTAAACTGTTGCAATTGATATATTTAACCTCACATGTAGTGCTCATAATATTTCTGTAAACAATAACAAGTCAATGCCTAAATTGAAGATAATAAATGATTTCAAAAATAAAAGAAATCTACGAAGATGATTGATAGAGTATATTGTTTAATCATTGTGGCTTTTAATTTAAATTTATTTGACGTTATCTACAATGTGTACGCGTTCAATTATTTATCAATTATTTGTAAAGATAGGCTTTAATATTTAATATAGAATGCGGTATTCATGCTTAATTAACTATGGTAGTGTTTTTCTAAAATAGTTTATGTAAGATATGAGGTATGTCGACTAAATGAAAATCTCTATAAAATGTAAAAATCGATTTGTGGGTGCCTATAATGGATTTTGCTATTTTGTTCCGGTTCGGCTAAACCTACAGTGAAGTTCTTCTAAATTATATTGATGTTATAAATTGTTTGATGTCATCTGAGAGATGAAAAGTAGTTTATGGCAAAATATTTCAAACGCTTTCTAGCTATTTTGAAAATAAGCTATTTCTTTTTTGTTACCATTTATGTTTGTTATGGGTTGATTTAATTTATTTAAGGAATCTGTTTAACATCTCAGGTCAGCGTTCCACTCAATTCAGGGTGTGAAATAGTCAATAAATTTTGCTCAGAGGCCTTTTCTTTCAGGCTTGCGGTTCTTTTTAGTGCTGTAAATCTACGACACGGGACCCACAGTTTTACTTCCCTTCCGAAGGAAGTCATTTTTAAGATTTATACGTCCGAAAAAATTCATTGAATCTGGCCAGAATTGAACCAACATCTTGGGTCTACGAGGCAAGTATGGTTACCATTAGAAACGACATTGGGTGATTTCAACGAATGGTGGAAGCATTAACTCTGGATGGAAGGGTGGACTCTGATCTATAGAACAAGCCGGATGAGAAACTTTTATATTTGATTGAGGACGACCTTATCATTTGCAAAGACAACATTGGAATATATATTCCTGCTTTAACTGCTATAAGCATATTATTCTAGTTAGAAATGATAAAATGAAAGTCAGCTCTATTTTAAATTTTAAACAGGATTTTACAGTTATCAAAGATTGAAATATAAATTTGATTGGCTTATGTAGTATTTTTACATTATTTAGTCCCACTTTAGTTTATAGCTTTTTTGAATTACACAACGAAATGTACCAATAGCAGCACTAAATAAAAAGCCTACCAAACCAGAGACCATAACGGCTACTTGGTACTTTAAACGTGTTAAGTACCTTACTAAGGAATTTCTTATTTGCCAGTCATACGCAAGCATACGTTTTCTATTTAAACAGGCATCAAGTTGTTGAAGCACCCTTCAGAATCCTTTCATTGCATGAAATGGTATGACACTAGACATATAGCTCACAAAAATCTCATGAGTCATATACAAACTTAGAGTAAATGAATTAATAAAAGCGCTGTATGCTAATACTAAGCAATTCTTAGGAATGATATTAGCCATTATACCAAGCAAGACATCAAATTCGCAATCATTCCATTGCTAATGATTTTTCTATGCGTTATATAAGGTATTACTTTCATAAGACTTCGGATAATGATATAGCACTCTCTTCTGTTTGCGTATTGGTTGGGAAAGTAGCGATAATATGTTGCTTTCAAGAACAATTTTTCTGGTGAAGAAACAAGAAAACAATAGATTTCGAACGATTGTAATAATTATATATATATTAATATTTTGGTTTAAACATAAGAATATAAGTGTAATGCCTCGACATGTGCTACCATAATAATTCTAATGTGATGTATATTTGTTATTTATTCATTTTAAAGCAGTTTGTAAAATATTAAAATGTTAATGCAGAATACAAACTTAATAAAACCACCAAAGTAAGCAACAGATCGTGTGAGGGTGTAGCTCAGTTAAAAGTATTAAGAAATTATACTTAAAATAAATATTTATTAAGAGTGGTATTTAAATCTGTAAGTATATAAATTACTATTTTGTCATACAACATCAGTTAGGAAAATACTGTATATTATATACATATATATTATTGAAAATGTAGCTATGTAATATGTCCAAATTTATTTTTAAATCTACTCAAGTTTAATCTATTTAATTCTGGTTCTTTTTCATTACATACTATGCAAATTAGGTTCACAATTCATTCCGTGTAGTCCTGCGGATGTAAAATATTTGGGTTGATTTAATAAATGGTAATCATTGCGTCAGATGTCATGTCCATGGAGATCTGTTTTAAAGTGGTCGCGATTCTTGTAAAATATATCAATACTTTCTGTTTCAAAATTTGTTCAAATTTTACACATTGAATTCTATAAAATAAAATTTGTTGGAAAGTTCAAAGGTTTGCATAAACCAATTTTCCATATAAAAAGGAAAAGAGGATTAAGGTTAATCTTCAAAATGCACCCCATAACAATCCAATCCAATGGCGACGCTGCCACGCCTACATTGAAGTCATAAGGTGCCATTTTGAGCATTAAATTGAAGGCTTAAGTAACTGTGTTCTTTTATTATTCCAAGTAAAATAATAATCCAAAGTACCTAACATCCTGTTATTTATTAAAAAGCATTAATGGATTATAAATCCTGACTGATATTTTCATATCCCGATTGATACTTTTGATCTTCTCTGTCATCTCCGAAAGTTCTTAAAACATTCAATATAATCCATTGCATATTAACAATTTGATTTAAATGCTTTTCTAGAAGTCATAATAAAATATTAATATTTGCAGGAGAGTTTACGTGTTGCTCAACTTATTCAAACTTTTCATCAGCATTATGTTTAGGAAAATCTTCCGCCGTGGTAGATAATGAAATAATGTTCTTGGTTTGCTTCACAATTTATAAAATAATACAAGAATAAGATAAATAAATGCCTTAGAATGAATTTCTAAAAATATGATAATATATCTTCTAGTTGAAGCGATAACTTGAAGATTTCATACCCATGTTTTGGAATTGCATACCAAGCCTTTTAAATTCGCACAGCGTGTAAATGCTCAAGCGAGAAGAAGTCGGTTGTTATTTCTGCAAGCCCTGAGACGTTGAGATCTGCTGAACACAGTAAGAGGAAACTGCTGTGTTCAACGAATGGAACCTGGTAAAAGGGATGCTGTTGGTATGTCTTCATTACCAATACAAGCTGGTCCGCATTTCCAGCTTTCTCTCTGTCACGACCACCTTAAGCATGTGAATGTGGCTATTGCAGGTTATGCAACTTAAGCACACTGTATGATGCTAACCCCCATTTACCTGCAGATAAATTTTTATTCATTTTATTGCAATGTTATAAAGTCAATTTTAGGAATGCAAACTGTTATATTATATCAACAAAGATTAACGAAACCAAAAATTCTCTCTTAAAATATACATGCATTTTCCTTAATAATGTGTTATAACTATTATTCTATTGTGACATTAATAATTAATTTGGTATACTTAACAAGTAAACGTTTAAAGAAGCGTTATTTCGGATAAATGTGTATCCTTCTTCAAATTTCATCAAAATGAAGGATACTCAGTTAACCGGTGTGTTTAATATACCACTTTTTTGGTTTATTTTGAACATTCAAACTTTATATTCTAGTGATGTTATAACACACATCTTCCTGGTTTGTAAGTTCATTGGGATGCTCCGGGTGGCCACATTATTTTGAAATTTCACATACTGAATTTGAGGTTAAGTTGAGAAATTTTACTTTATTTGAGAATATTGTGGCGGAGTGGTGATGAACATTTTACACACACACTCCTTCCCCAATGACACTAATTAAGATTTTTTGCTGATTTTGTTTAGGTTTGTATTTATTTTTAACACATTCCAGCTTTGGACACAAGAATCCTGAAAAATGGCCGAAACCAAAATCAAGCAATAGCAGAATCTTGGCAAAATTCGAAGAGAATGTTGTTTCCATTACTACTTTGCACTGGCAACATTTAATGATAGGATATTACAAAATGTGAGGTCTTGTTGAAGAAAGCCATGGTTATTTCATTATAAATAATTTGGGTAAGTAAAGACAGTTTAAGAGAAAACTGGCAGAGACATAGAAGAAAAGAGAGATATTGCAGGACTACAAACAGAAACTAAAAGATGAACTAAAGGGGATGGTGGTATATTATGGTGGTGGAATGTAATAACTAATTCAAAGCTCAATTCCCGTAAATTATACATTTTTTCTGCATTAGAACCATTTCTCAACTACTACATAGCGAATTATATCTAATTAAAATTTACGGAATATATTAATTGATGTCTTTACAGATTTTTGCCTTTTATTTCAAAGAAGTTAGAGCTATATTCTGAAAAATATAGAATAATGCAGAGAAATCATGTACTACGAGCAAAATATTATTAAAATGAAATTATTTAAGATAGTAGGAATTTACTGTATTGAAGTGATTTTAAAAATTCGACACGTAAGTCATAAGTTATTCAAAGTTAAGAGTTCTAAAATTTTGTGAGTAAAAATGTGTAATAAATGCGGTGTGCATCATAGGTAGCTTAGGACGTTATAAAGTATATAAACCGCCACGGATGACCGAGGTCGTTAAGGCGCGGACTCGTGAGCGGGAGGTCTGGGGTTCGATTCCCACCAGAACCGTCCTCCCTGACTGAAGCTTTTTCCAGATTTTCCTCAGTCCTCATAAATGGCAAAAGTCGGGGGAGGTACCCTAAACTTAGGCTTGAAACGTCTCCTGCTTAAAAAATATCCTTTCCCAATTTATCATTTGATCACATGTATCAGTGTTCACCACCTCAGTGGTAAAAACGGGTGTTAAACACTATTAAAAATGAATTATATAAGAACAAGGAACTCAAATAAAATAAAAATAACACTTAATATTTTTACACATAATAAGCAACTGTTGTACAAAAACGTTGTGTTATACCCATATTTCTTTATTTTTCTTTTTTTACTATTTCGTTATAGGTAATAAATACATTACTTTGTTACCATCTGCAATCTAGGAATAGCAAATGTAAATCCTAGCTTAAAACACTTTATTGATGCATCTATTCATTACTTCATTTCTTGAAATGTTTACCTCAAACCTTTAAAAAAAAGTGCTATTTAATACCAACGTTCTAAATCAAAACCTGTGTGTTAATTACTTCTTGCCAATTCTTCGAACCACAGCCTTTGTATTTATATTGTTATAAATTTTCAAAACGCTTTATCTTGGTTTACTAACTTCGATATAATTATATTAATTTTTGTATTCATAAGTTATAATAGAGCACTTACTTTATTTACCCCACCTCACTCTCGGAGACTTGAATTAATGACATTAATCTATCACGTGCCTGTTCACACTTAAGGAAACAGTTTGTGTCTGCAGTCGCAGACTACGGCCGGGATTCGCAGCTCCAAGTATCGCGAATTTGTTCTTTGTTGTGTTATTCCATACGGACTTATATATATATATAAGACACTGCTAAAATATTAAACCATATTTTTCCAGTTAAAGTGGTTGATACAGGAACTCAAAACTGAGAATAAGACCTGCAAACGATTGCATGCATTTTTGTCGCATCGTCGAATGCCACTTGATGTGTTACTGTTTTAATTTCTCTACATTTTACTACTTCTAAATATATACACATATCTTGCTGTGTGATTAACCTGCTGCTTTAAGTTTATGGGCGATAATGTCATTTGATGTTGAGGCACCGTTAAACTTAAAAACACACACACCAAGATTTAAACATATGCAGAGAGGCGACGAAATCTGTGCTCAAGCTGGTCCGTAGCAGCAAAACCAACTCCGCCTTAGGATATGCAGGAGTGCAAAATCGAGGGTCATAAGTTCCTGAAGACCGTCATCACTAGTGAAGAGACATGGGTGTTTTGTAGTACTAGAAACCAAGGCTTTTTGACAGCCGCAAGGACATCGTGCAGAACGCGGCAGTGGAGTTGAAAGCCACTCCAAAACAAGCCTTCTAGAAATACTTTCAGTAGTGAGACCATGGGCCAAATGTGTATATAATGGGTTGAGGCCTCTCAGTTGTTCTTATCACATTTTATAACATTAAAATATAGAACATTGACGAATTAACAATAAGCAGACAACTTTGCACTGAAGAAAGTAATTCGGGGCAGTCTGAAATATATGCAAAATGAAGGCAAAATACTGTGTTAATTGCCAAATTTTGAGATGTATGTATATACCTCTTTGTTCAGTGCCTAGAGAGCCCGTGTTTGAACCCAAATAAGTGGAATTCAGTGGGTGAGATTTGACTTCTTCCGCAT
The DNA here is from genome assembly GCA_030762175.1 of Metallyticus violacea. Lineage (NCBI taxonomy): Eukaryota > Metazoa > Arthropoda > Insecta > Mantodea > Metallyticidae > Metallyticus > Metallyticus violacea. Next base: position 370,857,322 of record CM060846.1, on the reverse strand, counting down.
ATTTCCTTTCAGCTGTAAGGCTTTATGATGGTGTTATGACTATCAGTCATTTTGCACATCATTCCTGAGGTTTTTCACATTTTGCATGGAGCTTACTAGTTTATTTAGCACAGTATCGCCAAAATAAACGTTTATTTTGTTCAGAATGTTAACATAACACTTGATTTGGGTTAATGTGGTCAGCTGAAGCCACAGTTGAAGCGTCATAATAAACCTTGATATCTACGGATCATTAAATTTTTAAACCAGAGTACCTGCGGCTCGAGGCCATATGTAAATTCCGTGCCCTTCAAATTCGAATTCCAAAATGTCAAGAGCTTTGATCCCTGCAACTTTGAGAGTTACATTTGTTCTGTCAAAAGCACTATAATGCTCTGTTTGTTTGTTTTTATTGGTTACTCGCCTAGAAACTGTTTAAGGCTTTCGTTGGTTAGTGAATGTAGTATTGTCTTTGTCGCTGCAAATTTTATAAATATTAGCGTTATTCACATACATTCCAGCATCTGTTTGGCGTTCTTAGTAATTATCTAGATGTTTCTAAAGCAAGGGATGCTACTAAAAATTTTGCATTTTTTCTCAATCCTTTCATTTCATGTATTAATTAGAAGATAATTTATTTCCTTAGAACTTTCTCTTAGTGTACTTTGTGTTCTGTTTTTACCCTTATTATTAACGAGGCAGAATGCAAAGAATCCATTGTAACGATTCATTTAATTAGTTAGTTAGTTAATTTATTTGCGGACGCTCTTTAATATCTCAGGTCACCCTGCATCCTGAAACGGCCTATAAATTTTGCTCAGAGGTCTCTTCTTTCACGTTTGAGGTTCTTTTAAGTGTTTTAAATCTGCGACACGGGACCCATGGTTTTATTTGCCTTCTGAAGAAACAAATACTTGAATGTTACGTTCGAAAAAAAAAAAAAAAATCGACTCTGGCCGATATTGAACCGCAGATCTTGGTTTTATGAGGACACTACCACTAGACCACCAGGACCGACTTGATGATTCCTTTAAAAATCGACATTGCTTTTAGTTACTCAAGAGTCCGGAAGAGCGTAATATCTGGCATTAGAGTTGTCCCACATGTTTTACTGATGTTGCAATGCTAGCTGTGTTTCCTCCCATACTAATTGGCTGTTCATTTGCTTCAAGCTCACGCAACTGCCGTTTCTCTTTAGCAAACGTGCCTTTGCTTGTTCAACATAGGACTGCACCTCTGGCCTATATAAGGTACCCTTCTTTATTAGAAAGTCCATTACTTCTCATTAAAACAGAAAGAGGTCGCCAAAAGTTACATCTACATTTACATGTTTAACACAACGTCTTATTCTTCATCTTCAAGCGATTTGAAGCAATGAAGAATAAAAGCTGATCTCTGGTACGTCTGAGGGGAAAAAATCAATAAAACTATATGTGAGTTATACGGATTCGGTCTGGTAAGCCGAGGTTAAGATTACTTGAGGTGTAGCACTGCACGTGATTTTGCAGTGACGTTCTCTGTGGTGGCACAACTTTTTTATCATTGTTATTATATTATTATTATTATTATTATTATTATTCCCTAATTTAATCCCCTTCGACTTAGTGCTCGGTCACTCTGATCCAAATTGAAAATTTGTTCTTTAAAGCCATGAAGAATATTGCAACTATCCCTAATTTAAGGGGTGAGACACGAATTTAAAACTAATTTTATCATAAGCTATTTAATTTTGAATTAACTACTCCCTCCCCTGGACAAATGTACAAGCTATGTTCAAGCAGCTTGGATTAAACTTTAGAGTGCACTTTAAAACCAATCGGGCATTTTTATCTTTACAATACATAATCTGTTTCCTGATGTCATTACTTAGGGATTGCGGAGATATCAAAAGAGATAATTGCATGTATTCTTAATTTGTTTTAAAATTTAAGCGAAGAAAAATGGTTATAATTATTACAGATAGCTATATTTATAAAGTTAATAAGACATGATAAACTCAAGCACCGCATAATAATCAGCAATTAATCAAAAGTCGAAAGATGTAGAAAGAATAATGTAAAATTGCAACATATAGAAATAACTGCAATATACAGAATGGGTAATAATGTTTAGTAAAACTTTCCAACAAATATTTGAAAGGAAGCACAATAAGAACGCTTAGAACGGTTATCTATCTACATTTGGACCATTACAGCTTAGGTTATTGACCTTCGTTCTACTAAATAAAATGGCCTGTTTCATCTTCAAAATTTCTATCGTTTGACATCTTGTTCTTGGTCTTTCGAAATTTCATTTAAAAACAGTTAAATTTTTTAGACAGTGCATTGTCCTATATTCGTTTTAAGCGAAAACGTTTCTTGGTGCATGAGTTAAAATCTTTGAAAAAAGGAGCACTTCAGAAAAGCTGCGTTTCGCTAGAGTAAATTTTTCTTCCAGATTTTATCTTTACATTGCAGTTTAAGCTATAGTCCTTAGTTGAACTAATGGACTTATTTTTCTCTTTGTTTCCTTATTTATGATTGACATAAGTTTTCTCTTTGTCTACGTAGGATATGTGGAGTCCAAGCAGAACCACCAAAGAATGTGCATAATAAATGCGGAAGGGAGAGTCGGTTTAGAAGAACAACAAATTTGCAAAAAGAAAAATGTTATTAAATTCTAACAGTAAATTTAAAAGTATTTTATATATCTTTAGTTTTCTAAAGAAGTTAAAGGTGTAAAGTGTTAGAGACAGCTTTTAAAAATGCCTCTATAAGTTGTAACTCATTATGAACGTTTTTACTGCGTTACAAGTCGGTCCAGGTGATGTAGTGGTAACCATGCTTGCCTCCTAGACCCAAGATCGCGGGTTCAATCCCGGAAGGGTCGATAGATTTTATCGGACTTAAAAATCGTAAGTATTGCTTCCTTCAAAAGGGAAACAAAGCCGTGGATCCCATGTCGTAGATTTACGGCATGTAAAAGAATCTCAAGCCTGAAAGAAGAGGCCTCTGAGAGAAATTTATCGGCCGTTTCCTCCTCTGAATTGAATGGGACGCTGAAGACCTGAGATGTTAATCAGCGTCCGTAAATAAAGCAAATCAACAGTTGCTCTATCACATAATCCAGGTGTCTGACGTATATGCTGACATCTTTGTTAATACACTGGCGAAAATCTTTATTCGTGTCAATAGGTCTAGAATACACAATAAACTTGAAATGAGACGGTGCTCCGTAATGTGTAAACCACATTCGGTGAATAAAGTATAGCGACTCCTTTCCGGCAAACTTGCAATACTATACACCTGTGAATATTCCAATTAAAATAAAACTCCTAGTTGCTATCTTATTTCCAAAACTAAATGTTATGTGTCATAAACGTTTTAAACTCTGTTCCTGGTAAACGCTGCTTCGGTAGTGAATACAGATCTGTAGTAACAAAGTGTGAAAATCTTCGGCCATTTTGAGCACTATCTATAAAGACATGAAAGTGACTATAATTATTACTAAGAAATTTAGATAATATGTGCACTTTTGGTTGTTTTTGAGTATCCTCTTCTTTCTCCAAAATTTTTCAACCAATTATTTAATATTCTGTAGATGGCATGATAAAGCGGGTATAACTTGTAAAGGTTTTTGCTGTATAAATATAGAAAATAGTAAAGATAGCAACACAATTGTCTCATAGAGGCTGTGGCCTTTTCATTTAATTTAGTAGTGGTGGACAAATATTCAAACTTTACAATAATTTCAAATATTTTTTGATCATGCACATTCAGGCTTATCAATTATGCAGGTATAGATTCTAGCTTATACTAAACATATAGGAAACAGTTGTGTATTATTTAGTTTATTTTTATAAATTTTAAGGCATATATCAACATGCAGCAGAACAAAAACTGCGAATATCATTACAACTCGGTCATAAATAGCCGTTGCCTTCAGAGTATATTTCATATCTTTCGTGACATAAGGTAATATCTATAAACTTACATTTTTTACAAAATGTATTGAAATAAATTCTGTTTTTGAAACAATAAAATATGATTATTAAAATGTTATAATACAATTAGGAATACAAACATTAAAATAATTTCAATATTACAAACGAACTTTTGTTTATCTCGTATGTAATTTATATAAGTATTCCTTTTTAAACAAAATCATTATAGAGTGACTGATACTTCATTATATAACCGGTGTAACCGCCACGGGTGGCGGAGGTCGTTAAGGCGTGGACTCGTTAGCGGGAGGTCTGGAGTTCGATTTCCACCAGGACCGTCCTCCCCGACTTAGTTTTTTTTTTAAGATTTTCCTCTATCCTCATAACTGGCAAATGCCGAGGAGGTACCCTAAACTTAGGTCTGGTATGTTTCTTTCCTTTAAAAACTCCTTTCCCAATTTATCATTTCATGCCATGTCATCAGTGTCCACCGAAGTAAAAACGGGCGTTAAACACTATTAACAAAATCACATAATGTGGTGTAAATATTAATGCAAATTATAACAAACATTAATGTATCTAAAATAATAGAACTTATTACGGCATTTTGTTTGTTTCATTACACACATATCTTGGAAATGTATGCAACATTTCAATTTTTTTTTTGTTTATTTAAGGACGCTCTTTAACTTCTTTGGTCATCAGCGTCCCATTCAATTCAGGGCTTAAAACGGCCGACAAATTTTGCTCAGAGGCCTCTCTTTCAGACTTCAGGTTCTTTTTCGTGCCGTAAATGTACGACACGGGACCCACGGCTTTACTTCTCTTCCGAAGGAAGCCATACTTAGGACTTATACGCCCGAAAAAATCCATCGGTCCTGGCCGGGTTCGAACCCGCGATCTTGTTTTCAGTAGGCAAGTATGGTAACCACTACAAACATTTCACATTGAAATAGTTTGAAATTCAATACATACTCGCCTGCACTGCAACACAGTTCCTAATTTTCCCCATAGCAACAAAACAACAAACGGGTAACTGCTCATGATGTAGAAATGTCTTGATTTCGTTCAGCAACTGTACGACATGCTCTACTTCGGCTGCCGAGGTGCTGATGCCAATGCTCATGCACTAGGCATGTAATTCTCTGTCCTTATGTTTGATATAGAGGTACACCTTATAAAGCCTACTATTGTCTTGTAATACATGGTCATTGACGACAGTTGCAATCGTACAGCTTAATACATTGCAAGATGTTTGTCAATTTGTTCATTGTGTAATCGAAGTACATTCATTAGCAGAATATTTTTAAGCGACGTTTCTTAGCTTTTTGAATGTGTAAATATAGTTTTTTGGTTTAGGAATAGCCCTATATTTGAGATCTATAATCAAGGCATTGGTAACTGTCTCAAAGAAACACGTTTTTTTGTGTAAATCTCGGAAAAAAATCATCAAAATATAAATTGAACATTTTATAACATTAACAATTTGAAGGTTTGCTTTTCATTGACTGAATATCTAAATTAACACAATTAAACTATTTGTTTAGTTAACTAAAACAAAGAATTTATAAGACTATATTTTTTAAACTCTACATTACAGTAATTATCTAACATCAGAAATTACTGAAAGCCAATTTGCTGAAAATTTAATTGTTACATCCTATAATGTTTATTCTTCTGTAACAATTAACAATTAGGGAAAGTAAAAAACCACTTAATCCAAACTTTTCTAAAAGCATTTTTGATTTATTAAAACGAGAAAGAGAAAAAAATCATTTCAATTTGACCCCAATTTTGTATTTTGTTGTGGATTCAAAAAAAATGAAAGAGTAAAAGGAAAAATAGTTAAAAATTACATGAGTTTAAAAAATAATTTCTGTCTATAGAATGCACCTTCGGGAACGACTTTAAAACAGCATATCACTAAATCGGAGACATCAAAGGGATTATGCTAATATTTTAACACATACAGCGTAATATAATATTTTGAAATATATGAATTTCGAATGATTTGTCACTTGTCTTCTTGCCATACAAGGACTCCACGAGTTCGAAGAAATATAGCGATATCAAGTGTGACTTTTTCTTGGTGTTTTATCCCTTTGTACTATTATAATTACTGTTAATTTGTTACATTGTTAATAGTGTTACTTTATTTTTATTTTGATTTTATATATATATATATATATATATATATATATATATAACTGTGATTTAAGTTTGATTTTGCTTTAACAAAAGTAAATATTGCACAATTTGCCTCCTAAAGAATATAAATAAGGAGTTGAACGAGGAGAATTGGTAGCAAATTGGAAGCACGTTTTTAGGAGGCTTGTTGTGCCCTGCGACACTGCAAGCTTCACTTACCATCCATATGGATAAAGTTCAGGGGTGTCTCTAGCTATTCCATAATTCTTCGGAAGCCAGATTAACAGGAGAAATTAACACTTGTCTTAGGTATCGTCTCCTTGATTTAGAAAATAGAGTCTCCAGGATAGTAAGAAGAATTTACAATTGAAAGCTCAGGATTCGAGTGACCTAGAGAAAATCCCAAAATCAGGATTTTGTCTAGCACATGTGTCTTTTTGCAATATCGAGACTTGAACTCGTCTACTTAATCACAGCCAACTAACTGTCATATATATGTATATATAAATTAAGAGTAATTATAATAGTAGAAAAGGATAAAACACTAAGAAAAAGTCACACTTGAGATCGCTATATTTCCAACTCGTGGAGTCCTTCTATGGTAAGAAGACAAGTGACGGCGATAAAAGTAAATATTGAGTATCGAAGGTAACGTTAAGCATGGAAACAGATGAAACTAGAAATGAGAGTGTGGGGGGAATTAATACGTAAGTTTTAAACCAGGTGATATACGCGCTTAATGTAAAAATATAGCTGCCATTTCTCTATCTCTGAGTAAACTTTCAGAGCGTTGTGTAGGTAACGCATCAACAAGTGTTAGATTAAAAGCATCATCAAAATCCTTACAGTGAGATAAGGCGTGTTAGGCAACCGGCAAGGGAGACTTGGTTTTAACAGAACGTCTATGATTGTTCATACGTAGCGAAACAACAGTAGAAGTTAAACCAATATAAAATGCTTTGCAAAGCTTACAAGATAACATATATACGACGTTCTTGGAAGAACTAGTTGCAAATGAAGAAATGTTAAATTCTCTGGATAAATTAGGACTGTGGAATGAATGGCAAGGCATAATTAGCACACAGGTTTTACATTTAGGGCGTTGGCAAGGATATGAGCCAGCAAAGGGACGTGGTAAATTCGGAGATAGCTTTTGGCGAAATATACTTTTAAGGTTAGGGGGTGCTCTAAAAGTAAGGCGAGGTACAAATTTAGAAAAAAATCAATTAAAGATGAGTGCATTAACAAAGTATCATGACATTCTTTCAAAATAGGTCTGATGCTTTCAATTCCAGGCACGTAATTAGTAACAAGGTTAATGAAGTTCTTATTAGAAGTTTTAGGTTTGCATTGGAAAATTTTGTGCGTTGGGATTATACGGGATTAAACTCATTATTATACAGGGTGGTTCAAAAGTATTTACACCTTTGTTAGCGTAGAATAATGTACCTACCTTTAGTGTTTTGAATTTCTCAGGTGCGCTGTGTATTTACGCAGGAAGAAACAAAATCTGTGTCAACAGACAAATAAAATTCTTTAACCCCATGTACTCTCTCTTGGACCAGGATCATCATGAGGGACGTCATCCGTATTAACAAAAACAAAGCATTGAAACAAAATGACTGAGGCGAAACGTGTGTTTTATTACAAATGACATCTGAATTATTATGGCATGCCTTCTAAGCACTTTATTCTTAGAAATGGGAGCACACCAGCAACTCTTTACTTTTGGTGGCTTCTTGCATTGAAACAATATTTGGTTCTTATCACAGAATTTAAAATGTCTTATCTTATTTCCTTGTCTTCCCAACACAAGATCATTCTCCGATTAGTAGTTTCTCTTGGGCTTGCTATTCTGTGGTATTGTCATTCTTGTTAACTTGTGCAGCGATTCGTTCTCTTCAGCTTATGTTCTGTGTCGTAAGTATTCTGTAGAGTGCACGAAACATCTTGATATTTTTCTTTTCTGCCAAACATTACAAATCGCGTAGGAGAGAAGGAATGGGTGCAGTAAAAACTTTCCCGTCCCTTCATTGACTTTCCAGCTGACAAACAACTTTAATATATTGCAGGTTAATACTCTCGTTATAAATGCGGTGTTACATAAGTATGTCATTTATAAGCAAACAACTATATTCAGTTGCACAAGTAGATATTTGCACTTTTTTTCTCCTATGTTGTTTCATTATCAATTCTAAATTGTTGCAGTGATAAAAATCTGGTGGAGTTTTGGAAGATAGCCAGGGGCGGTATGCCAGGCCAGATATGCCCACGAAATCTTACGAAATGTTGCACTGAGGTGATCTATGAAAGTAGTTCAACAAATGTCTGTTTTGCAAGACTTACGTAACACATCTTCGTGTTACCGTTAAGACTGTTACAATATGATGCTCATCCTAACTCGGGGACTTCATTAGTCTCAATCATAACTCAAAATAGAAACATTTACGCTATGAAATGCATTCTTGCTTTGGGGCTTTCCTTTTAGAGGCATTACTTTTTCGCTTCAAAGTGTTTATATAGTAAATCTGTTACCTCAAGTGTGAATAACGGAGTAAGTATTCTAAAATGTTGATAAAGTGTGTTTTTAAATATAAACTGTATAATAAATACACTAACGCTGATTAATTTGAATATACTACGTCATGAACAACACAAATAAATAAATAAATACACACTGAAATGTGCTTAAGTAAAAAAATACAATAATGGTGACCATGTTCAACAAAAGGAACAAATTTAAAGATTCTTTTCATCAAGATTCATCTTGGCTATAATAGCTGTCTAGAAAGCTCTAGGCATTTGGATCACAAGTCCTTGGAGATATTCTGATCCTATACTTGTTGGATAACTTCTCACAGATGGTCTAATCATTTTAAATGCAATTCCTATCCAGTCTGTCCCACAATAATTTTATGGTGTTGCAGCCCGGACTTTGTCCATAGCCAAGCCGCCTTCTTCTTTCCTTTAGATGCAATATATTCAGACCGATGTTTAGAAATTTCTTGTTGCAAAGTGAAACCTTTCTAGATGCCCTTGTATGGTGCATTTTTACTTCAATTTGCGCAATATCCGCAAGTTTATTCCCAGGAAACATCCCCAAACCATAACAGGTCCCCACTGGGTTTATCAGTTAGCAAAACACACTGGTGAGAACCTTCTTTCCTTTACATTGACTGACATACATTCTCCTTCTTGTTCATTTCTTTATTTCTGCACATATGTTTTAATTGCGTTCTTTTTACTGGTAATTCTAATGAATTTATCAACCCGTTTGTTCTTCAGCGACGCTATCCTGGCTGTTACGCGTAGTCTGCACTGCACTCTCCCAAGAGATCGTTGCGTTCATTAGCAATTTGAAGAAATCTCCCTTCCTCAATGCTACAGCATGTTTTGCAAGGTGTATTTCTACTCTTTGAGCGTAGTGCTTGTGAAACTACTTGAAACCATCAGCAACAAACCGAACTGCATTCAGCAGTTTTACTCGTCAAAATGACCTTGATGCACACTGGGAAGTTTGATCTGGTACAGCATCGATGTCTAAGTTATGCAGGCATCTACATTTGACCTTTCAGTTCCAGAAAAAGGTATAGAATGAAGTTTTAAAATAATGCGTTATTAATTAATTAATTAATTAAATATAATAATGAGTCTGAAATGCTTTAAATGCCGATTTCACGTAAATGAGCATTGTATTGAAAAAATTATGCGGAAGTGTACTTTACACAATAGTATATAGGTTTAATGTCTGCCTTTAAGATATGTTACACATTTTCTTATTTATTCGGACAACTTTCAATAGAGTGGGTAGCCGTTGTCTACACATTTTCTAACAATCAGAACACAAAGAACTCACTCTGCCCACAGTGTACTATTAGAAGTAGGAAAGTACGTGCATCTATACAAAGGTTCTCTTTCCAATACCGTCATGCATGTCATAAATCTAATACTTAGAGAATTGTAACTCTGTAAACGTGTTCATATTATTATATTTAATGAAATCATGTTTCTTTTGCAAATCTAATTTTGGAGACCTAGAAAGCAAAAGTTTAGCTAAACGCCTATTACGTTAGCCTTCACTTTTTAACAGTCGTGTTTTATGGTTATGTTGATTAGTTTCATGAGAAATTTGCATCCTAAGTACTAAATGTCTAAGGCGGATCATTTTAAAGCGATTGTAATGCCCTTATATCTATTTCTGTTAAGTTATTTATTTCGACATAATGCAAACTTACAAAGACATTTATTTATGAAAAATTGGGTGAAGGAAGGAATTCACAATGAAAAATTGTCAATAGACTCAGCAAATCATGAGTAGAATTGATATCGCAGCGAGAAAAAAATAAACTTTCTATCTGGAAAATATGAAAGGAAACTCAAGCTTTTCCCAAGAGGCATTAGAAAACTCAAAAGTTTAACTGTAATGAATAAAAAATCCATTTCTAAAGACTTAGACATGGGGAGCACAAATCCTAGTGTGGAAGATCGGTTGTGCAAAAGATTTCAAGTTGGGCAATCAAGGAAGTGGGTAAAATGACCCAGAATGTGACAAAGACTGATACGCTAAACTTCTGATGACTGGAAGAAAATTTGCTTTAGTGACGTATCAGAACATGTTCGACGTCAAAATGGAATGTGTGCAATAACCAAAACATATAAATCGCTCATATTATGAGTGTGAAAGGTTGAGAAAAGAATAAAGCAGGATGAAATATCCTGCCTTAAAGCTAAAAGTGTAACATAACTCTATGAAAAAACCATGGAACTTTGTGAAAGACGTCCTGAAAAGAGAGAGAGACATTTACAACAAAACACAATTAATTGTGGAAATAAACACGTTGTGGCTTACCAACGCTGAGCTGAAAAAAGTGTGCTACACTTGTGGCAAGCATATCAGAAAGGATGAAGGCTTTCATACAAAATGCTAACTTTTAGTTCGTTTGTAATTTTAAGCAATATTTTCAATTTAACATTTATTTGTACTATGTGAATAATTAAATGTAGTCGGTGCAAAAATTATACAGAATGTTCGGCGCCATATATCACAGGACTGAATTATATTCCGTTATCACAGATGGGAAAACTAAACAAAAGACAAAAGTGTTTTTGATCCTAGAACGCACTGACTGCTTGTGGCCCATTGTTACTTTCAGTGTACATCAAGTAATGTAATACAGCCATTTTATAGCACGGAATCGTAGAATCGCCCTGAATTTTTTTTTTTTTTTTTTTTTTTTTTTTTTTTTTTTTTTTTTTTTTGAAAATCAAGCATCATGAAAACCATTAAAACAAGCAAGAAATTCATCACATATAATTAGAGTTAGACACAAAAATGGTTTTTATTTTAGTGTTGTAAAAACAAAAAAGCCGGGCAAAAGAGTACTCAGTTTAATAATTTGAACCCTTCTGCATAGCAAAGTAGCTGGGGACACAAAAGTATATACGCTTGATAACTGAATGTAGTTAAGTAAGTTGGAATTAAATGTACTTTTTCTGAAGTATCTATTTTTGCCTTATTATGTACCCTTTTCTCAGAAAGTATAAGAGATGGACGTTGAAATATTGTGCAATTATATAGCAAGTGCTAATGCGCTATTCATAAGCGTATAGTGAAAATTAAAGATATTGGGAAAGGCGGGCTATAAGGTAGGTAAAAGTATTAATGCTAGTAATAAAATTCTAATACTCTATTGGAAGTGAAGACTACACAGAAAACTACATATGAAATCATCAGTGTGTCATAGAAAATTAATTTCTCCATACATCAATATAAACTAAAAGCAGAACAATTGCCAAAACTTAGAGGCTTTGTTTTTGGATAGTATCCAAGCAAGCAGTGCACTCTAATGGCATGCATGCACTTCTCAGATTCTTTTAGACCATTAACATTTAGGACATTTCTAACTTACGAGGACGTTTCAAAAAGTGAAGTAAAATGAATATTTTGAAATATGTATTTCTGTTGAAGGTATAAATTATATGCAGAATGTAACTTCTCACATCTTTGAACCAACTTCTTTGGTTTTGGTTGTGCCTACAGTCAGAACCTATTATCTCTCTAGAACGTTTGTCCTCCGAAGGTTTTCTGTCTGCAAACCCAGGAAAACAAGTTCAAGGCTGTATGGAGAGAAGCTGTAATATTGAAATCTCAATCGCTGCATGATATCAAAATTTCAAAGACCATGTGAATGAAGGAGAACATCTTTAGACCTAATTCCCTGCTTCAGTACTCCCTCCAACTTTGTGCTGTATTGGATACTATTTATAGCGCTTTAAAATTGATACTTTCACATCGCAGGAGATAGTCAGCAGAACCTTTGCGAAGAAGGATTTTCGCATCCTCCTGCTTTCGCGCTGTTAGGTTTTGCTTCATGTTACAGCACGTGCCTGGGAGTCTTCTGTTTCATCGTTATGCCGTGTCGAAGCCTGCGTATGAATCAACATGCGTTCATCCGTGATATGCACAATTCTCTGGCTAGAACTTCTCAAGAAATGCACCTGATTTCATGTGGCGTCAGTCTGAACCATGTTCTCAGTGATGAGGAACTAAATCTTTCCACTCGTACACTCTTATCTCACCAATACTAGTATCTCCAGTATCTTGTTGGCAGTATTCTTTTACAATTTTCGTGAGAATTTATACCCTCATACCACAGAATCTGAGGGCTACCCGGCACCTAACCTAACCTAACCTAACCTAACCTATAACTTATGAGCGCTATGCAGAGCCATTTGCTGAGTAATATATCCTCTATGAGTGTGTTCCTAGCCAAGACTTTGAATTTCAAGGGGTATATTTTTCACGAAATAAGTTAATTTCCTGTTACCTATTGAAATTCATCCTATTACTAACAAGTTGCATTACCTTATTACGGTGAGTAAACCTGAGAAAGCTACTCTAGTATATATGTTCCCATAACTTCGCATGGACAGAGGGAGAAAAATCTAAACAACCATGAATGCAATAAAAGAGAGAGGACACACATCTCTTGATGTTAGGAAGTGTCTATTACCTCTCGAATAAGTGCCGTCATAAGTAAAGCTTGGGCGTCAATTATTGGTTAAACATCCGTAAAACACTGAGTTAATGAGCATTCAACCTAGAACAACAATCTGAAAGCGTGCACGAGAATATTTCTAAACAAGGTTTATTATTTTAGTTGCTCATTCAACTTTCTAGTGCCAAATCAGTAAGAAGTAAACACCAATGTAAGATCCGGTAAGCGTGTAATAGTATGATCAGGTAGAATTTGCAACATAGATTGCAGCATCAATGCGGGATGAAAAGTCGGCTTGAAAAGTGAATGAATTTCATGGACCATTTTGATAATTCGAAAAATTGTTAGATATTTTTGTAAATTACTTCAAAACGTTTTTAATAGAGTGGAGTTATATAGTTCTATGCCATTACTTTACAGACATAAATTATATTACTTTTAATATAATGAACAAATTGTGATGTACCTAAAGGTGTATATATACAGTGTGTAGGGTGAATTCATCAACAGACTTTGAGAATAATACGTCACAGAGTGAGGGTAATTTTTTATTAAGGAACAGGTTCTCTGGCACGTCTTTAAGGAGTTGTGCATCCGCAAAGACACGCCTCCGGTAAAATATCTTACATTAATTAAGTCATATTATCTGAAAAATTAATCCAAACATTGTTTTCTCACAACTGGAAATTTACATTTTAACTTTATTTGGTCAATTAGTTCTGCTCTATTGTCAACTAGAGCGACCTTTGTGCCACTCTTAATATGCCCTTAAGAAAACAACCAAGAAGCGTTAAATCGGGCGATTGCGCTGGCCAAGCAATAGGTCTTGCTCTTCCTATCCAATGATGCACGAATTCATAGTTAATGTGCGTGTACTTCATTGCTGAAGTTGTGGTGGCGCTCCATTATGCTGGAACCTCATGCTCCTGCGCATAACAAGTGGCACATCGTCGATCAGTTTCGGAACTATGTTTTGCATTCACACACAAACTACTACATCAGCGTAACACAACGGATAAGGGCTCAAGGCGCACACAACATTAGCGGAATATATTCATACATAATTTCTGAGAGAATTGTCAGCAAACGTGAGCTTCTTAACAAAAAATTATCTTTCTGTGTAATTTATCATTCCTCAAATTTCGTCTTTGAAGTTTTGCTGCACATTGAACTTACTCTGATTTATGTGCTTGTGTAGAAAATTGAAGAACCATATTCAACATTCTGGTTTGACGTAGTTATTAACAATTTTTTGAAAGACAGAAACAAGATATTTAGGTTTATGCGTTATTACAAGAAACACAGAACTTTATCCTTGCAGCTATATGGCTTTAGCTAAAAACCTTATCCGCTTACGTGGTGTCTTACATCTCGGTTACTAGGGTCGGTTCTGGTGGTGTAGCGGTAACCGTACTTGCCTTCTAAACCCAAGATCGCGGGTTCAAATCTGGCCAGGATCGATGGATTTTTTCGGACGTAAAAATCGTAAGTATGGCTTCCTTCGGAAGGGAATTAAAGCCGTCGGTCCCGTGTCGTACATTTACGGCACGAAAAAGAACCTCAAGTCTGAATGAAGAGGCCTCTGAGCAAAATGTTTCACGCCCTGAATAGAATGGGACGCTGATGACCTGAGATGTTAAAGAGCGTCCGTAAATAAACACACGAAAAAAAAAAATCGGTTACTAAGCGTACTAGTCGACGACATCCATAATTCAACTTCGCTTCTACCCTTTGTCATGAATTTGAACGTCGCGCTTTCGGAACTTATTCCTTAGCGGTGTTATGACATTATGCATTCATTCTTACAGAGTGTTAGATAGTTGACTCTAGAGCAACGCATTTTTGTGTGTAAACGTTAATTTAGGTACTAATCATATCATCACAGGCTCGAGTAATTGATTTCCAGTATTTCTAATAACGCTCATACGGGGGAAAACAGTTTCAACAGAGAACGGATGAAACTAACTCAGAATTTCAATGTTATCCAACAAACTATCAAAAGAATGTACAGGAAAAACATTTACACTGAAATCAGAAATATTACGATGACCAAACTTAATCATATCAACCATGATGCTTTCTCCATACAGTACAGTGAGGTTATTTGGGTTACGGAACGCAGAACGCGGCTGCGCGCTGGGAGAAGAAAGTCGTCAAGGCTGTATAATGCATGTTCAGGTAGTAACTTGTACTTATTTTGAAGGAGGCTTTTTCAGCAAGTGGTTGTGTGTTCGTGTGTTACTCGATGCTTTCATTATGTGCAAAATGAATGCTGTTTGTTCTTCGTTAATTATTTCCCTACATAAATAAGAATGTATTATATGTACGACATGTGAACATGCATTTTGCACAGAAGTGGTAAGAATAGAAAAACTATTTGCCAACTTTATGAAAAGCTACAGAGGCAGCATCTATAGATGACAAGAAACGTGTTCCGAATCACCGTGTTCTTACGGAAGAAAAGTAAGATAAAACACAAGAATTTCCCACGCAAATACCGGCAATGTATTGCTTTTAAAGGACATAATTTTCAACGTGTGCTTATTATTATGTTTTTAAACTTAATATAATTTTATACTTTCAGTAAAAATACAAAGACTAACTTCTGCATATCCCCTTTTTCCGGTTACGGCGGCTGCACTTCCCCAATAATCAGCTGCAACAGGCGGCCCGTAACTCAAACAACCTCATTGTATCTATTAAGCCAAAGGAGAACGACAATCCCAGCATCTTCCATAAAGTAAGATTATATTCGTTGTAAACGAGTTAAAATTCGAACAAGATTTATAACTAAAGCCCAGTATCGCTCTAGAATATAAATTCCATAAACCTTGTTGTATTATGGTTTATTTAACAGCAGTAATTTATTTTGTTACACGAAATAAACTTTAAAATGAATAATATGGATAGATGTCATACATACAAAAATTTGACCGGTGCGTCAGAATTGTATAGTGCTTGGTGATTCAGAGGGAGAATGTAAGAATCGCAGCGGTGGAATTAGTTTTTGGTTTCAGTGTTTGAGAATAAGAAACGAAGTTTACTTCATGATCTGATACATTGTTTTATCAACGTACTTCACAGTAGATTGCCCCCTTGAGCACTACTCGCGAATATTACAACACGAAGTAATTTTTAAATCGTGTTAATTACTCCAGAGTTCAAAAAACGGAAATCGCAGGGCGACAAGTCTGGATGTTGTAGGGTGATAAAACAATCTCTCAATGAAGTAGCACTAGCAAAATGTAACGTTTTGAATGTAATGTTGTTCTGTATGCGTGAATTAAGGTATAAAACATAAATAAAAATGTTATCATGGGTTTTCCGGCTGAATTACTTTCCGGAGCAGATGTATGTCGATATTCCTTGGATTGACTTTTCGTCTGTGTCACAAACATGTTCATTTCCATAGCTTCGTGGCGCCTCACAAAACTTGTTCACTGTCTTTAGTTACCAGGCGACTGTGTTAGGTAACGAACACAGATTGTAGATGAAAGTATTGAGTGAAGAAGCGAAACAATGGATGAAAGGTCTCCATTGAGAAGGATGAAATTTGATGAGGAACAGGAGGGCAATGGTATGCCGGAGATAACATTTCCGGAAGCTTCCAGCTGCCTTACAAAACACTTGTTAAGGAGAAAATACTATACATGTACTTTCTCTCCTCCCTACGAAAGCTCTGTGCGAACTGCTTGGATTGTGCCAGGGCCCCTCTTGTAGAAATGCGGTTAAAGCACGGCCTTGTCAATCTGGTCAAGTTCCCGTTTACACGGAGGCATCCCAATCGCAGAAATGCCTCGGTTTTGTTCGAAGAACATTCAGCAGTTTAAAACTTAACAGAAAGTTGATTCCTTTCTTGTTAAGGATATGCTGTAATTAAAAGCGATACTTTGAGTTCTTTCTTGGGTTCCAAAATGGTATGAAAAATGTTATAATTTTATTTGTATATGCATAATACGCCAAACGAAACTTATTGCGGTTTCAAGTTTTTCCGTTGCGGGCAAATACGACTGGAGCTATTTTTCGAACTGTCATAGTCGCGAAATAAATTCCTCCTTACCACAAAACATTAAAGAACTTTTGCCACCAATAAAAATGAACACAAAATGAACTATCGATAAAAGTGTATATGTAAGTATTACCATTTATATTTTTGTTTCAAGTGCTAGGTTTCTTCCTTTCATGATTTTGGAGTTACAGACTCTTTTTGCCATTGGATATGTGAATATATCTCAATATCTTCATTCCTTAAGTATTACATTTCATTCTTTAAAACCTTTGAAATTTTACGACCATTTAAATCTCTGGTAATAGTGTCAAAGCGTATTTGTAATGTCTGCCAATATTGAAATATAAACATTTATAAACCTTAGCTCTAATGTGTTGGTTAAAATATTCAACGGCGTCATTTTTTCGAAAGCACAGTGTACATAAACATATCTTAAACATGTTTCATTACTAAATTAATCCTGTATAAGAATACAGCGAACTGCTCTCTATCCTAAAGAGTTTACACTTAGACATGCAATTGTTTTACCAATTTATCACCTCAATGTACGAATGTTTCAATCTAGTTGCAGCGACGCCAATGTACATGAAACAAACAAATAACATATTTTATGCTTGTCACTGTAGCCTTGTTGGCTATGTTTAAGACATTTTACATTATAAAATTTAATCTGCAAATAAATGAGATGGTATACAGACACAAATTGCTAATTTGAAACAAATTTAGAATGGATTACCCCGTCCTCATTTCTCGAGGTCGTTAGGGTTGAAGATTCTGCTGTCATTTTCAGACACGTCCACAGTGTCTGATATTACATAATGAAATATACCAGTTGAGGAAACATTACATCAGACTTGGTAAAACTTGGCGGTCGTGTGCAAAATGCATTTCCCCGAATCTTACACGTAAAGGGTTTAATTAACAGCCTGTTACTGCCTGTGAATAGGAAACAAAATTTGCTGTTGCCCAGGCTCAATTCCGTTCTTGCAATTTGAAAGGAAAGCAAAGTCCCTTCCCACTCAAGAAATGCAAGAGTAAAGAAGTATATAAAATCCAAAACCTATATAGTATAGTAGCGTGGAATTCGAATTTCATCTTGAAGAACGCGATAGTTTAGTGGTTAGAAAATAAATGTACATTATGTACATTTGTGGCTGGATTTCCATTCAGAAATTGTATTTTGTATATGTCTTATTGACTTCCGTGCTAAATCCAAGCTCTGCTTGGAGTGTGCAAGCTGTAACAAATAGCAGACTTTCCTTTAGATTGTTTCAACAGTTATACAGAAAAACTGTGGGTAATTATTACGGAATGTTGTAACAATATATTTATTTTTAAGACAAAGCCCTGAAAAGGGAAAAGATTAGTTTTGAGACTACTGAAACATACGCAGTGGTTTTAAAACTTATTTGAAATCTCCATACCTCAGCTACTAGCATAACTGTTTAAAAATAGTTCAAAACACTAAAATTTTGCTGACAGTTACTAAAGTAAGTGCTTCTGAATGTACTGTAATTCCTACATAGGTGTTTTTTAAAAGTGTAAAATTATACGAAAATATCACCATGGTTGAGGCAGCGACGAAGATGAATGTAAAGTATCTCAAAATGCCTTTCATCTTTAGAACTGCAACGTAATGGTAGGAAGTCGTGGAAGAGAAAGTGACTCAAGAAGATAGTACAATACGTAACATTATGAATTTACTGTTTCCTACAGAGTAGAATTCATTATCCCTTTCCTACGTCCGGCCCACCAAAAATTCTACTTTCTAGACACAAAAATGTTACACCAATGCCGAATATTCAAGGCGCGTATTACAGAAATGTTATGAGGGTTTCCCGTGGCAAATATGTAGGTCGCAGGACAGATGTGGCCAGTCAACAAAGTTTCACCTCTGTCCTTGTTGCGACTACATTCTTCTTTATCAAACATACGATATTTCATTGTTCGATTCCCTTCGAAACTCGTGGACGACGGTCCTCTCTTCTCGCGAGTTTCTCAACTGCCACCAAGTCAGTCTTTTTTCCGCATCTTTGCTTAAAAGCTACTGAAATTAAACCGCGCGCTTTTCTCACGTAGCTTTTTTTTGCTATGGATAACAAGAAAGAGAACAAGCCGACCATCTAACGGTACAGTGACGTAATCAAGGTTAGTGTAGTGTTAGTAATTATAGCCCGTACCCCCAAGGAAGTTGTAGGACAAGACTGCCTCCCGGTGGCTTACGTCCTCTTCCTTTCAGACTATACAGAGTGCTCAATTCTTAGTAGCGTAGCAATAGATTGCAAAATAAACGTAGGATGTGAAAAAACAGATACGAGTATCAAACTAAATATATTTCAAAGTGCCATTCACAGAACGTCTACATGGCTCACCTGCTCTACTATATAGCAATGGCATGAGAATAGAAAGTACAGAAATTATTTTCATAAGAATATCACAACGATGGGGGAAGTACAAAATTAAGATAAATAGATAATTACAATAAACAAGAAAATAGAAGAATACCGAAACCATTTGAATGTATAAAGTCTGACTTTAATACACTTCCAAAATTAATTCTCAACTACAAACCACTTGAAAAATGAGACACCTATACAGAAACGTGCTGAATGTATTACAAGTAGACAATTCCTAAATGTTTCTGTTGTATGGAAATTCTACATTTTTTAGTCACGTCACTAAAAGTTCCTTGGGAAATAATCATTTTGACCCCATAGTTTATTACCAAGCTTGCTGTTGCCAGTTATTTTCCAGAATTTTTAATGTTGTTTCCCAAGTTAAAAATCTTAAAAATCAGACATTCAAAAATACGTAAAAGCTATTTACAATGTAATGAAGGATAATTTTTAGTCACTATATATCCGCAACCCTGTGTACATTTTAATTTATTTGGGGAAAGCCCTCCTCAAGGAGCATTCTGCATTAAGGAAACGCAAGCATTTAAAATACCTAGAAAAATTAAACATTTCTATCCATAATTTACATTAAAAGTACAAGGATTTTTTAGAGAAAAAAAAGTTTTCATAATTTTTAAAGTTCATATGATAGTGAACATTACTTCTGTTTATATCCTTGTGAGGTATATTTATTGCGACATTGTTACTGAAAAATGTATCGAATTGCTTCATAATTTAACACAACGTTTTAGAAAGTTATACTTTTGGCCCTTATTACCCGAGAAACTGGTCGAGTTAACATTTTCATCTTTAACGCGTTGAAATGCGAAGGAAGTGACCTTTTGTTCTTCTTCTTCTTCTTCTTCTTCTTATTATTATTATTATTAATATATTTATTATTAGTAATAATAATAATAATATATTTATTATTATTATATTTATTATTAATATATTTATTATTATTATTATCATCATCATTTTATTATTATTTCCTTTTCTCGAACACTTTTGAATATTTCTTTATTGAAAAACCTGCCCAAAGCCTGAAATTGGAATCGAGAGCATTGAGAAGCACAAAGTATACACGTTTATCCACCACGAATAAATAAATTAATATATTTTGCATTTTTTTAGAAATTGGGTGTTTGTATTTATTAACAATTATTGTCGATCACGATTTCTGTGAACTGTAGTGCGCGAGTTTAAATCAATGAGAGATGAGCATTCTTTAAGGCTTCAATTTCTTAGAAATTTGTTTCTTGTTTATTACATTTTTCATAAACGGTTCCACATGATGCAATTTTTTTTAAAATAAAATCACTAAAATTTCACTCAATATGTAAACAAAGCTATTAGACAATTGAAATAAATGTTACTGCACAAAATATTAGGATAGTGCAAATAATAAACATTTCTGTAGATGTAATGATGCTTGTGGGTGTTTATTTTGCAGCTTTGAAGGTACTAATGTACCTTCAGCTATTCAGAGCAAAATTTCCAGTTCGAAGTAACAAATAATTTCATAATACATTGCAGCAAAAGTGCAAGCATCTCCATAATTTTAATGAGCTTATAATACAAAAGTTAAATTTCTGAAACCAATAACAATGTAGCAAATTAAATAAAAATATGATATATTTTAGAATTAACACATTTTATTATTTCAATGAAGAATTATTTAATATATTTATTCACAGGGAAATTAACATTTAAACCCGTTGACACAATTTTGGATAAACTGCTTTAATATTAAACTTAAATGCTATAAAGTAATTCAATGTATGGCTAGGCTTAAAAATTTTTTTTCAATCTGATACTTTTTATAAATTTGAATTATCTGAATGTATTTAATAGAACACTGTGTTTAGAATGATTATGAATATAAATAATTAGAGTTTAGATTTGTACCTCTTTTTTTTTTATATTGTTAATATCTGTGAATGGAAATGGCTACAACTGAGCCAAATATGCACGCAAGGTCGTGTCGGAGGCTTTTCGCACACGAGTGCATAAGTTGTAAACGAATCACTCTTGCGGTTGTCTTGCATGTAACTGTACATGTGGTCTGCCTTGAAAATGGAAGGTTATTGGTTTAATCTTGACAGAAAACGTTAAAATAAAACGCATATTGACACATTTACGCCCGGCTTTAATTACAGCGTAGAGCAGAAGGCGATATTTGGGTTAAGAAGTTTGTCGAGGAAGATGGGTCTATGTTTCAAGCAACTGTGTGCGTTGTCATAGCAGGAGCTATAAAATGACAGTCATTCGATTACCATCATCTTGAGGGGGCGGGGGCACGGAAGAGACGTTAGTAGACGAAAGTTTATTGGATATATATTGCAATTTATTAGCAGATAACGTTACCGTCTGTATTTCCCTAATACAAATGAAACAAAAATTTTGTCCCCAATTACTGGTTAATTACACATGTTAATATTGTGTTTTATTTATCCAATTGGTATCATCATAGGTGATATACTTTGGGCTTCCTGAAATATTTCAATATTCAAGACGATGCTATAACTATGTCAATTAATGAACTAGTTTCTTATTTTTATGATTTATGGATATGGTTGTGCTCTTACATTAAAACATGCAATACTACCCCCCTGCGTTTGTTTCTTGAATTTCTGTTTCTATCTCTTTAACTCTAAAGAAGTGAATTTAAAATAATACTTGTGAGGTAGTGTGCTAACAAAAATAAACTTTTAGTTATTTGAAAAGATGAAGCAAGAGCCTGTAATATAAACAATAGTCAGCTCCTCTGTTCAATCTTAAATATTGGTTTTTATTAGGAAACACGTGAGCCACGCTGTATGTGCCTATTAGATATTGAAGTCTGTCATTGCGTGAAGTGAAACTCGAATCTGCGATCTTCTATGTTACCCCTTTGGCATGAGTACTAAGGAGGATTATCATTCAAAAATGTTATTTAGAAAGATATTTTTATCTTTCAAAGGATTTGAGCAGTTTTAATGCCTTTAATGTCTACAATTAAATCGCCCTTGTACGTTCTGTTTCATTTGCCCATATCATTTGATTTTGTATTTAAAGTTGACCACTAAGAAAGCATAAATATATTTGCAAAACGGAGAGGTAGTTTGCAACTTTAAATATTTCGAATATTATTATTTTATGTATAACTAAATTGATGGTTTTTGTTTTCGAAATTTAAGCTAGTGTGTAATTAAACTGTTGTTCTGAATTTTATATAAATTACTAATACCAAACATTTCCTTAATTATAATGGAATTATTCAGATTTTTTTTGTAGAAACATTATTTTTATTTAAAAATGTATTTCTTTTTGTAAGATAAATCGAACTTGATGTGTCTTTTGTATATATTTGATTGATTTGCTGAAAATGTACATCGCATTTAGAACTTTTTATAAGGTGAATAATATGGCAATAAAGTTTTACGGCAAAACCTACCGGCTAATATACATCTTTTTCTTCATTTGCTTTTTTGTATATCGGTTTTTAAAACATTATTTGAAGAAAGTATATTGTGGAAAATAGAAGACACATTCTGTAACAAATAGCATAAACATCAGCCTTTAATTTATTAACATAATTTGACTCGAGAAAGGATAAATAAGATAAATAATAATAATAATAATAATAATAATAATAATAATAATAATAATAATAATAATAATAATAATAATAATAATGTCAAGTTTTCCGTTACTGTTTGTAAATCTTCAAAATTCATAGTGGTAGTTATATTTTGCTCAGGAACACGTCATTCTTCTATAACTTGTATTTATTACATGCAGAGTACTTCAATCTGCTTGAGTGAGTGGATTTACCTTTCACTCCCGGTTGGACGAGCGTCATTGCGGAGAAATCGCCCCAATTCTCGTTGAAAGGAAGAAGCGGCTACGATGATAGGGTGCCTGTAAGTGCAAACTCTTCCCTTCACTAGACGGTAAGCGAACGGCTGTGCTTGGTTCAACAGGCACGTTAGAATAATGTCAAGGAAACCCTAAGGTTACGCTTTGCTTAACGCAGACATAATGTGACCGAAGCAAGGAATCCACACGTCATATTTATTAATTTCGTCTGCACATCACAAAATAACACGCCTATTATATTCTGTACAAAAAATTATAGTTTTATTACATAAAAGAGAAAATTAAATTCAACCTCTCGTTTGCATTAACAATCAATCAGAAAATACTAAATAAACATTGAAAAAATTAAATTCCTTAGCATTGTAATTAATAATTAATAAAATGCATAAAGTCATTTGGGTCTGTCACCTTTAGGTGGACCGCCACGGGTGGCCGAGGTCGTTAAGGCATGGACTCGTGAGCGGGAGGTCTGCGGTTCGAATCCCGCCAGGACCGTCCTCCCTGACTGGGGTTTTTTCCAGGTTTTCCTCAGTCTTCATAACTGGCAAATGCCGGGGAGGTACCTAAACTTAGGCCTGGAACGCTTCCTTCCTTAAAAAAAAAAATCCTTTCCCAATATTTCATTTCATGTATCATCAGTGTCCACCGCCTGTGGTGCCTCAGTAGTAAAAACGGGCGTTAAACACTACTCAAAAAAAAAAACCTTTAGGTGGTCGGTCCTGATGGTCTAATGGTAGCCATGCTTGCCGCGTAAACCTAAGATAGCGGGTTCAATCCCGACCTTGGTCGATGGATAATTTCGGATTTAAAAATCATAAGTATGGTTTCTCTCGGAATGAAAGTAAAACCGTGGGTCCCGTGTCGTTGATTTAAGTGAAAGAAGAGGCCTCTGAGCAAAATTTATCGGCTTGAATTGAATGGGACGCTGATGACCTGAGATGCTAAAGAGCGTTCGTAAGTAAAACAAATCAACAAAAAAATCGCTTAAATGTTTTGCTATACAAATGTTTGTCAGTCCGGATATTAATCTGTCTGCTATGGTGATACTAAGAGGTTGCCACTATTCTCCTTGAATTTATTTAATACCGCAATTGCTTTCCTTTTTACTCTGAACTTGCATGACTTCATGTTATGTCATTTAGAAACGCTGCCTATAGACAGTACCTAAGCATCTCTAACAAATTACACGTTAACTATTTAGGGGAAGTGATGTAGCAGCAACCAAACATAAACTATTTTTAAGCAGTTTATAAAATTCGACCTAATTAATTCCATTACTATCAATGTAGATTATTCACTGTGCATATCTGAATGGCATTCTCCAATTTTTTGTCGTAATAAATGTGCTGTGTTTCATTTTGTTTGTCAGGACTAGGTTTATGTATAGTAAATGTCGAAGGCATTGGTAGGCTATGTTAATTTTCTACCATCTGCCGTTATGTCGACACTGTAAGGATATTTTCATGTCTGAGTTAACGTTTGGGCTCCTGTCACGTGCTCACAGATGTTAAAAAATTCTAAACTTCATTAATAATTAGTATACAGTATATTTTGCTTCTACTCTCGCGTTTTTAATTCCAAAATATTGAATAATATTTCATACATCTTTAAGCCATATATTAAACTAAGAACTAATTTAATTTATATAATATTCACGAGTGTCGTAAAATTGCGAGACAATGCAAAACTAATATGCGCTAGAATCTCTTCGTGAATTGGAAAGTAGGTTAGGAAGTGCAAGTAAAGTTTGTTAATAGAAGCGAGGTCCGGGGCATCTCACCTAAAGCAGAACAGGTTTTTGTCTCTCGCAGTTCCGTCTCATAGGGTGCACACTTGTTGTTTCTTTCTTATCGTAGTAGATGACACGATTTAGAAACCGGCACATGAGAATGATTAAGTAGTAAAGTTTTAAATAATTTATTTCTGAACCTTTATACTGGCCTCGACCCCTGGCGTTAAACTATCAGGTAGAGATACTAATAATAAAGTTTAGTATATTGTTTGTGATGGGACTTTTATATGATGATTTCAGAAATGATAGCAAGCTTGCCAGGTAAGATCGATTTATTTGAATATTTATCTTAATAATA
Organism: Metallyticus violacea; assembly: GCA_030762175.1. Classification (NCBI taxonomy): domain Eukaryota; kingdom Metazoa; phylum Arthropoda; class Insecta; order Mantodea; family Metallyticidae; genus Metallyticus; species Metallyticus violacea. Next base: position 370,831,919 of record CM060846.1, on the reverse strand, counting down.
TCATTTTACAATTGTATTAAGAATAAAATGCATAACATATAATCAGGAATTCTACTGTTGTAGTTTCTGTTCAACACTTCTTGTAAAGTCATAATGATATTTGAGTAATAACATTTTGAAAAATACTGTAACGTACGTTGCAACCAGCTGGGGTAAAAAAATAACATTAGTGGAATTTGTTCACGGTAGGCCTTGATAATTTAAATAGTTATATGAAAAAATGACGAATGCTTGTTTTCCTACAGAAGGTAAGTTATGTGGGCTTTATTTGGGCTGCTGGAAACCGTGTGCACCAACAGGTGGAGGGTGAACGCTCTTATAGAAGGACGCACCCAGGTGCAGGTCCGATGCCCTTGTTCTGAAAATTGAACTATATAATCGATACTTCCTGTTTCTATTCACCTTCCTGTTACTATAGCGAACGTCGCTTGTTACTGAGTGTTTCAGATACACTTTTACGTAAACTTCCTTTCAGCTGTTCGAGCCTCAATGGTGTAATGACTTGCCTTTAAACCAAAGGATCACAGATCGCACCCGGGCGGTTGAACAGCGCTTCTCAAGATATCCCCAAGTGTGGAAAAAGGCCGGCAGAAATAAAAACGCCAAATTTGTGTCGAAAATCGAGTGGTTAATATTAAATAAATGACCATATCCATACCTTGATATCATTGTATTGCGGCGATAAACTAGGGTCCAAAAATTACTAGGTGAATTCACTTGATTTCGCTTGTTAGCACATAGGTTAGGTTTGGAAGTTCACTGAATCGCAGGCACTATCACACACTAAATCTGCAACTTGATGCGGTCCAGAGAGAATCCAGGGCAGTAAGCGAACACCTCTCTTCGCGAACCAACTAGCTACCTTCCGTACTGGCACAAGTACAGCTGTAAACTGGCTAAAGTGTTACTTTTACTTGGGCTTAGTAACGCCACAGAGTTCCTGGGGACTACCATGCGGAGTGAAGAGCTCATGAGGTAGGGAGAAAGGAAGGGTGGGGGAGGTTGTACTTCGTCATCGACATCGATGACGGCGACGACTACCACCACTACTACCATGGGCACCACCACCATCGACAGTGGATAAAGTAACCAACAGCAGCTTTCATTTCTTAACTTCTGTAACCTGAATTTCCAAACAAGTGCTCGTTAGATCGGCTGGCATAGCGCAGTCATCGAGAGGCCTGCGAAACCCACAGCTCTTCTTTATTCCGTACTTCCTTCCAGAGAGCGACTTCAGCCTGATCAACTGTAGCCCACAACTGGCATCTTCTTGAGAATGCAATAAGCTCTTTCTCCATCACACTTTATCTTCTGATCACATAGTATATTTAGAAATATATGGCGCTGTGGTTGCTCGAAATAGGATGTACTTTATAATTGGAATGTTTCTTTTTTCACTTTCTACGTTTTTCGATTTTGGGGTGCACCTCGTGGAATTTTGCTTTTTTCGAATTTTAAATTTTCGATTTTTGGATGCACCTTGTATTTGGAATTTTTCTTTTCCAACTTTCTGCACCTTTCCATTATTAGTGCTATTTAGATTAGGAAATTTACGGTATGTTAATTCCCTGTGTCCTTGCGCAGACAACAGAATGTGCATATAAAAACTTCGGATGAACGTATTCTAAAACACGAGATAAAACTACACGTAGTGCATTTCAATTCCGGTTTAGGTTTTAGGCCTGTTCAGGTTACAGAGTGTTACCCAGTCGTGTTTTACTCGGTTTTCTTACGACTCTTTGTCCTAATGGATGGTAATTCAGTAATTCCTTTGGGAAACCATCTTTTTTCATTTTTTGAATAGGTTCGCATCATTCGTTCTTTTTATAATTTTCAAGTCTGTTATTCAAACTGAATATTTAAAATTCTCCTTATATATTCGTTTGATTTCTGATTTATGAAAGTATACTACGCCAGTGGTCTCAAAAATATACTTTGGAACCTTTTGTTGTGCTATATTTTTCCTGTGTAAGGTCCAATTTTCGCTATCATAAAGTCCGATACAGCTATTATTTAACAGATGTTTTCAATTGCGTGTCAATTCTTATTTTATGTCGCAACATCCTTTGTGTGGTCCCACACATCATGTTGAACTTATTAATTTTTTTTCTGAACGGCATTATAGTTGACTCCAAGTTAGTTAAACTTGTTTACTTGCTCTACAATGTGTCCATTAATCATTATTTTGTATACTATTAGCTATCTTCCCGTGAAAGCCATTAATTTTTATTCATTTATTAATGGTATTGTTAAATGATAGTTCTTTGAAACTTCCTGTATTTTATGTATAGCTATTCTTTGATTCTGCTAAGATAATTTGATCATGCTCAACTAAAAGCATATTTCAAATAATCTGATTTATCTTGAAAAAAAGTTTATATTCTTTTGCAAGTCTGCTCTGACCTGGTCAAAATATGAGTAAAAGAAAATATCTCTGTTTTTCTTCTTGATTTATTATTAAAAATATATTATTATTCCAGAAGCCATTGTCTGTACTTAATATGGTTATTATGGTAAAGGCTTTGAATGTTTTCCACTAAATGCTGAGGCTATCATTTTATTCATCATAATTTTACTTAGTTTATCATAAAAATTATCACAAATATTATCTCAAGAGGGTCTGATATTCACCAAAGTAATGAGTGAATTTATCTAGGAAGCTCAGACCCTCGAGTGAAATTTATTAGGACTATTCCAAAAATAAAATAAGAATTTAAATATAATTTTTGTAAACTTGACTTACAATATTATAATAATTGTATATTATTATTAAGTAGTTAAATTTACAATTACTGAAAATAGAGAAAATTGGTCAGTGATGCTTGTTCAGGAATTATATAGTGAAGATATAGATTTGGCTACACTGACCACAAGATAAATGGACGCCGCATGATAAAATGAATATGATAAATTTTTCGATAATTTCACTGCGATATCCGACTGTGATCGATTTTAAGATGACGTCACATAAGTAAATGGTCACATTAAACAAACATATATGTCTGGATGATTTCTTGTTGATTTGTTTACGATTTTATGAATAATGAGTTATATCATTTACGTTACTATACCTACTGTCGGAAATGTAAATATTTTACAATTTATCTGCATACAATAATACATATTTGTAATATTAAAACTTTTCTCTTCAAAACTAACAATATTTTTAACCATATTGGTAGGTGTTTTTAGTAGTATTTAACGTCCGTGTTTACTGCCGAGGCAACAAAGGCGGTGCTCACTGGTTTTTGTTTTTATTTGATTTTTATTTATGGACGCTCATCAGCGTCCCATTCAACTCAGGACGTGAAACGGCCGACAAATTTTGCTGAGGCCTCTCTTTCAGCCTTGAGGTTCTTTTTCGTGCCGTAAATGTACGACACGGGACCCGCGGCTTTATTTCGCTTCCGAAGGAAGCCATACTTAGGATTTTTACGCCCGAAAAAATCCATCAATTCTGGCCGGGTTTAGAAGGCAAGTATGGTAACCACTATACCACCAGGACCGACGAGGTCACTGGTGATAAATGAGATGATAAATTGGGAAAGATATTTCAAAGGAAGGAAGTTTAAGATTAGGGTACCTACCCAGCATTTTCCATTTATGAGGACTGGGGAAAACTAGAAAAAAAAAAAAATCAGTCAGGAAGAAAGGACGATCCTGGCGGAAATGGAAACCCAGGCTTCCGGTTCACAAATCCGTGCTTTACACACCTCGCGATCGACGGCGGTGCATAGCTAATTGTGGTTCTGATGTAAAAACTTGCTGCTCTATATTAGCGTAAAAAATAGTTTTAAAATGTATTTGAATGATAATTACTAAATCTTTACTTAAATTAAAACTGTACGCAATTTATTCAATCGGACTATAAGGGCAGTACTTTTAAAAATTGGAATTATGAGAAAATTATCACAACATTGACTCTCGCTAAATATTTTGAAAAGTGGCTCAAAGTGAAATCCAAACCGTGAGAAAGTAACAGTTGGAAAACGATGTCCATAATGCTGCAGACATACACTTGGGGCCAGGAGGAAATTATGAGTTAAAAGTAAACACATGTTTGTCAGCACTATTACTTATTTGTAATTTTTCATCGGAAGAATTCATTTCTACCATCACACTTTAGGACAATAACGAGCTAACGAACATTAGAAATTATTGCCATTGTTCACATAGCTCAGTAGATAAACAGTATGTACCAAAATAAACTATACACATTATACATTGCAATTTTATTAATTTTTCCTCAACAGGCACTTAGTCATTTTAACACTGGCGTGATACGGTATAATCAAATTGTCCTGCTTTTAACTACAGGTGCATAAACCACTTTGTTATCAGCAAACACAGACATCTCTATCTGTGGGTTGCATTTACTAAAAGAATAGTATATGCCTTTAGTAACAGTCGCTCAAGGAAAGGAAAACAACGTGGGACAAATTCAGTTGTATGACATATTCAAGAAAAAAGCCTGAATCCTGGTAAAACGTTTATTATAAAAAGGAAAATAAAAAAGTAACTTATCTGTTGTTACTAAATGCATTTTTAAAACTCGAGTAATATTCTGGAAGTTTTCATAATTTAATATCACTTTACTAAAAGCTACTTCACATGGACGTTTGAACACGTTGTAAACAGTATATATTTAAAATTATTATTCTCTACAAAATTTACACATCATCAAGAAAATGAAGAACATAACATGCTTTACATATACAAAAACCTTTTCTCTGTCTGCATAATTTTATGGTTTAACAAATTTACTAGCCTTTCAAAAAAGAATAACATGTTTTCGTGTTTTGATATCGTCTAAGCTTATATTTTTAAAATCAATAGCATCTCTAAACAAATTAAAGCAATTTCTTTTATTTCAATGAGCACAGTGCACATTGGGGCCAAGGTCACACCAGTCACCTGTCATAAGACAGACGGTTCCGACTAGTGGGTGCGCTTGCACATTCAGTTGCAGTTGGCTTAGGAGATCAAATATTATTTCTGTCTTTTTGTTATTACAGATTGTTAGTGCGCCAGTATTAACATTGTTACAGTGTGTTAGGTAAGTAAAATTTACAGTAGTGTATTGAATTGAAATGTTCCCACTAAGCATAGCGTCTACCCCATACTGTTAGAGAAACTTAATTGTAAATATCAGGTTAGGAATTTAAAAATTTTAAAAAAGCAGAGCTGTTGTGTGTGAATGCAAATTTCATTAAAAAACGTCAGAATTTATGACTGTAAACGAACGAACAACTCCTATAAAGCACATTAGTTCTCATAATGAAATAAAACTAACAATTTGTGCATGCAGGCTATTATGGATTAAAGTTGTGCGAGTTGAAATACGAGGGGAAGCTGTCCGCGGAGAGCCGGAGACTGACACTACCTCGTCCCATGTTGCTTGCGTTTAGCTGTGGACGGTAACCAAAAATAACTTTGTGATTTGAAATTTAATACTATTTTACTAAATACAATTTATTTATATTTGTATTTTTAACAAGCATATACTTATTCGTACATTAGTAGCAATTGTAACGGAAAGGATTAAATATAATGTAATTTTTTAAAATCATGTCCCAATTATGAAAAAGTAATGCATTATATGTAGTTATGTTTAAATTGTATAAGAATATTAATTCTATACCACGTAATAAATTATATAATGTATTCGAAAAATGTTCTTATAATATTTCCGCTTTATTTTGGGAAAAAATAACCTGCTCTTAAATAGAAACTCTCATAAGTACAAATTATTTCCTTGACAATGATACAAAATGTGACTAGCAGTTTCATGTATAAATGCATATATTTTCTTGCATTCTTTCGTCAGAATGTTTCTCCTCCGGTAAGTGTTTGGAGAAATGATAGTTTTATTACTTAAACTTTAACAAAGTACTGCTCAGTTCAAAAACAACTTTATTGCTCTAAGCAAATCCCATCAAGAAAGACACACAATTGTCATCTAGTAGAAAGTTTATACAATTTGGATAAAAAATCATGGGTTCTGAAGACGATGAAACATTTCAATTCTATCTCATATGTGCTTTCTTCTTCTTCTTCTTCTTCTTCTTCTTCTTCTTCTTCTTCTTCAGGAAATTGTCAAATGAAAAAGATCGGCTGATTAAGCTGGAATAGAACCCAGTTTAGTAAATTTCTGCGGTATTTTATCAATAGTGTTTAATGCCCGTTTTTACTGCTGAGGGACCATAGGAAGTGGACACTGATGATACATGAGATAAAATGATGATTTGTCAAAGGATTTTATTAAAGGAAGGAAGCGTTCCAGACCTAAGTTTAGGGTACTTCCCCAGCGTTTGCCATATATGAGGAATGAGAAAAACTGGAAAATACCTCAGTCAGGGAGGACGGTCCTGACGGGATACACTCGCGCTCACGAGTCCGCGCCTTAACGACCTCGGTGGAATGTTGTTGCGAGATTTGTGACAGGACATTGTTAGGAAGCAGAATTTCTCCTTTTTGTTGAATAATGCTGGCTTTTTCCCTGCAATTTCCCTAGCTTTACCCTGTACTAGAAACTTGCGGATTAAACCAACTGCAGACCACCACAAATATGCCGTAATCATCTTCTTATTTAATAAATGAATTTAGAACATGTTTTGTTTCATCGAACCTCTTTATTTCATAGGCTATAACAAGATCCAGAAATATATCGTTTTGTTCTGCAGAAGCACAGAATCCATACCGATGAAGTTTCTGATCCTACATTAATTCACGCGGAAGCCATTCGTCAAGCGTTTTCACTTTTCTATGTTCAAATTACCGCATATTTTATGAGTTCCTTAGCAACCTCTCGAGCAGTTTGATAAATACAGTGAGGTTATTTGAGTTACGGGCAGCATGACACTTACTGCAGAAATGCATCCGCCGCAGCATGAAAAAGGCTGATATAGTCGCCGCTCGTGAAGTTGGTATTTATATTTTCTTTGAAGCACAAAATAATTCTGTATTTAAAACCGATGATAATAATAAGCAGTAAGCCATATTGGAAATGATACCCCTTTGCGGCATCTGCGCAGGAAATTCCTGTATTTCATCTAACTTTTCTTTTTCGTAAGAACATGGCGGTTCGGAACTTCTTCTTATTCTTCCTCTTCTCCTTTGTCATGGAGAGATCCTGTCTCTTGTAACTTTATAAAACAAGCTAGTAGAGAGTTTCTCTACCTGGAACAGCATTGGTGGGATATTTTCTTGCAAAAGGTCTTACCACTCTGTGCCAGAATCCGTTTGCATGTGTATCGTGCAAAAATTCCGTTCCTCAAGATTACATTTTTGTAATGGCATAACCAACGAGGAATAATTGGCATATAGTTTCACACAATGAAAGCACCAAGTAACACACCACCACTCGCTAACATAACCTCCCTCAAACTAACTGCAAGCTGCTACGTGTACACGCATTATGTGGCCTCGACGACTGGCTTCATCCAGTACTCAGTCACACTCTGCCGGCCCTTAACTCAAATTACCTCACTGTATTTGCTTCAACAATTTCTCAGTTGACCATCACCAAATGCATACGTCTCACGAGTACAACATTTTAAACGCTGAACTCTGACCTCCGAAAATTTTCCTTCCACGCATGTTTATGAAACATTGTGCCGGGCTAAAATTCCGGTAAACATTACGCGCAAATACTTTCATCCCAACCTATGACGCTTAAGCTATCAAAAAGTAATTTTGGTGTTACACAAATAGAATAGGTCAAGAGTAAACTTCAAAACAACTCGTACTGGATAGCAACCTGCTGCAAAACTCGGAACTACTATAGCTGCAAATAGATATCGTAATTATTTAAAATTAGCAATTCAAATTTAAAGTACATAAAGTGATTGGTGTTGCTCCCAGGTAAGGGAATGTATTCAGTACACAGGACTTATGTATCTGTTTCTCGACAATTTATCGGGAACCATCACTCCCTAGGGAACATTGACAAAAGAACATTTCTGCTGTTAACGACACTAAAGTCTTTGCTATTAATTACGAAAGAATTAAGACATTTATCTATTTCACAAAAAACGCAACCAAATGTGTGAATCCTTTTGAAACTAAAATACCTAAGACGCTTGTAAGCATCAGTTGCTTTTAACGCATTCGTTTTAATTCACAAATATTGTTTACGTGCTTTTGACTTTGGGAATATTCTTGAAAAATACAACAACGTTACATCTTTTGAAATCTCTAATGCTCATACTGCACCAAATAAATGTATTAGGTGCATTCACACATATTTTAATAATTTTTAACCCCCGGTTTTTACTGCCGAGGCATCAAAGCCGGAGCACACTGATAGTATATGAGATGATTTTTTTAAGCGTTACTGGTACACGTTTAGAATACCTCTACGGCATTTACCCTTTACGAGGACTGAGGAAAACCTGAAAAAAAGCTCAGTGAGGGAGAACGGTTCTGCCAGGAATCGAGCCCCAGACCTGTTCACGAGTCCACGCATTAATGACCGTGGCTGTAGAAGTAGAAGTCTATGTCACAATGTCAAAAGATAAAACGAATAAATCAAATCGTATAGGGCAATTTCAATAGTGAATGGAAAAGTTGTATCTGTCCAAGCCAGTCACAAAATATTAATGTTTTTATTTATGAGGTTTGTTAGTTGTTCTTTAGTGAACGCTATGCACATTTAATATAAAATTAGAGTATCTAAAATATGTAACACTTAAAGTCGTATATTTGTGTTAAATTAATTCAATGCGAAAGCAATGAGTAAATGTTGGTTAAAATTATTAAACTAAGGTGTAATTCATATCCAACAAAATTTGGAAATATGTAACTGCCCCTCAATTGTTTATTTTATACTTTTTCATTATTTACGAAGCGCACATTTACACGACTGATTTATCCTTTTTTAATTTTGCATTTAATGTCAGAATCATTTATTATTTTAAGTTTAATTTTTAACTAAAATGAATGGTCATGAACATTAAAATATATGTTGTTAAATCTGGAATTTTCACCCATCATTTCCTCCCTCAGTTTATCAACAAAAATGTAAAATAATATTTACCGTTTTTCGTGTGTTTTTAATAATGCATCTTATTCCCCATAAAGTACTAATGATCCAGAATTAGGACCCAAATGCCTCATAGATATCAATATTTTACATACATAAAACTCAATATCAGGTTTTGGCTTTGAATTGGCTTGGATTAGATTTTTAGGGGTGAGGGATATTTCGATACTTCAGTTTAGAGTCGGTCCTGGTAGTGTAGTGGTAACCATACTTGCTTTCTAAACCCAAGGTCGCGGTTTCAAACTCGGCCAGAATCGATGGATTTTTTCGGGCGCAAAAATCCTTCGGAAGGGAACTAAAGCCGTGGGTCCCGTGTCGCACATTTACGGCACGATAAAGAACCTCAAGCCTGAAAGACAGGCCTCTGAGCAAAATTCGTCGACTGTTTCACGCCCTGAATTGAATGGGACGCTGATGACTTGGAATGTTAAAAAGAGCGTCCGTAAATAAACAAATCAAACTTCAGTTTAGCTTAACGGCTGGCCGTTTGTGCCTACGCCCCCGTGGGGGAACGTCCGGAAGGAAGGGATGAGGTTAGGAAGACGCCTGACAGCCGGGATCCACGAGCGAGGATGTACAGGTTACATAGTTTCCAGATGGAACACTCCGATGCCGGTGGAGCCCCCTGCAAGAGCTGGAGTCGCTCAGAAGGGCCGCTTCCTTATTGGACAGCGGTTTATAAATAATTCCAAAGGGCAAGCCACCCCCGCACAAACCACCTAATCCACACATTTTCAACCCTATATTCGAATCAATGGAATGAAATTATATCAAATTGAAATTTGAAAATTCCTAGAATGGGAAGATCTATTCCAGCATTCGCCCAAGCGACCAGTAGAAATCTCGAAAAAACAGAAGCTTAGGATGATGGATGTCTCCAGGGGATTTGAACCCGGGACCTTCCGAATGCGAATTCTGGGAGTTATCACCTCAGCCACCAAGCTGGGCACTTTGACCTTACGGAATTACAACCCTTGGCTTTTTGACTGGTTAGAAATAAACAGAAACAAGTTAACGAAGAATAAATTAAGCATTATAAATTCTTCTCTCAATTATGTACTATCGGTACTTAAGTTCTGTCTGATTTCGGATAAAAATATGGAATTTCATTCACCCTATCCTTGAATTAAGAGTTTCAAGGAACACTATTATTAACACTACAATGCATGTATACAATTCTATTATTTGGTAATAGTTTTACCACTAAATATTTCTAGTGTTTACCTGATAAATAAAGCGACCAACATTATGTTTCATTTTGTCATATAGTTCGATAACAGAATATGAATTTACTGGAGAACTTGTGTATTAAAGTGTTAATGCCCTAAGATCTGAAATATAATAGCAGCAGAAGTGAGCAATTGGACTATTTGTTTATATATATTACAAACAGCCAAGATAATTCGGGTCTAAGTTTATATTTGGTATAGTGGAAGTTGTACGATGTACTCAAAGTAAATAAAGTTGCCCTTTTTCAATCACAAATGCCTTTAGTATTTGCACATAAGATAAACGATCTACGAAGTGTGTTTAACAGTAATTATCTGCCTGAGTATGAAAGAGAACTGTGAGCATGCTGTGACATGTTTCAAGGTTACGCTTGCACTTCTGCTCAGTGCAGGTCTATCGCAGGATGTTTGGAGAGTCCTCGTGTGAACTGGAGCACCGTTCGGTGACAAAATTTCTCACAAATGAAGGGAAAGTGACGAAGGAGATCCATGAACGCATGGCTGCAGTTTATGATGAGTCCGCATCATGGTATAAAGTGAAATTATGGAGCAATCAGTTTAAGTAGGGTAGAAAGTACATAGAAGATAACCCTCACAGAAATGTGCAAGAAAGTTGATTTAATTTTGACAGACGGACGAATATCAGAAGAAACGCGCATTTCGGCAAACTGTATAGTTTGTAAAATGATTCAAGAAAATTTGGGTTAGTGCAAGATGGACTCCAGGTCACGACAATGTGCCAGTGCACGTCATGCATCCCATCCAGGAATTCAGCAGCTGAACTATCCTCCCTATAGCCCTGACTTGGCCCCTTGGACGTCAGGTTGACTGTAAGTTTCAGGTTTACAGATGATCCAGAAGATTTTTTCTTAGGGACTAAAGTCATTACAGGAAAAGTGAATGTAGGGGAACTATTTTAAAAAATAAAACATAATTTGTTATGTATTCTTTCATGCTAAGGCAAATATATTATTGAATTCCCCTCTTAATTAAGAAGATCAGTGCCTATCGAAATATACCGATTACAATGGTCATGTAGTTTGATTTTTTGTTGTAGTTTCATTGTTGAACTTACCTTATTGAATAGTTTGGTGCTATATTACAAATAGTTGTTTTTTTAACTATGGGCTGCCTGATCGCGGCTATTTACTGGGGAAGGTAGCTACCGCAGTGAGCTATGTTGAAAATGATGCCCCTCAGCGATAATACATTGCCGGAATCTTATTAGGAAATTCCTGGCTTTCATCTAATTTTTTTCCATAAAATGACGACAGGTCGAATCACGTTTCTTGTCATGAGAGTTTTTAACAAGCTGGCGAAGACATTTGCCACGACATTTTCTTGCGAATGTGCTTACTATTTCTCTGCAAGAACCCGTTTTTACATAATGTATCGTACATATAAACCCGTTGTTCAGAACTATATTTATATGATGGCATAACTAACGAAGAGCACTTAGCGCACAATGGAAATACTGAGTAACACAAACGCAAAGTCACTCGCTGATAAAAACTTCTTCGAATTAACTACAAACTGCTATTTGAACATGCTTTATATGGCCTTGATGACTGACTTCTCTCAATATGTAGTCGCACTCTGTTAGCCCCTAACTCATATAACCTCGCTGTATTATATAATCACTGTCTACTTGGCTATACTTAATATTTAAATTAATTTTTCAAAGAATCATTCCTTTGCATTATTTTTTTTTATTTATTTATTTTTTATGTATTTCAGTTTTCTTGCTATTAAATGTTCCGAAAATGCTTTCTTAAGAGTGTCTCGCGATTACCAGTTTTAAAAGCCTTTTCAAAATATTTATGTATTATTAAAATTCTGAGTTATAATTTTTACAAGAACGCATAATAATTTCATACCTTTCTCCTTCTAAAGTATATATTTCAATGTTCATCATTTCTAGCATCAAGTAATAATAAATAAGTAAAATTATTAAATTTTAAACTTATGTGGAATGAAAAAAGTTGAACTGTAATGGAAGAGCTTGTGTGACAGAGAAAAAAAAACTAATATTTCATACCACCCTCAGTATCTTCCCTTCACCTTATGGGATTAAATCAGGAATAACAGGGAACGTACTTAAAGTTAAAATATTCTCATGGACCTAAAAAGAAAGTATACAATGCTGTAAAGGGTTAGATTTTAGAACACTGGAATTAGAACAATGACGTTGCATATGTCAAAGGGGATGACATTGGGATTCTGGGATTGTCTGTATTTATTGACTGGTGCTAAAGAGGGTGTGTACAAATTTGGTTCAGATCCGTCAAAGGTATAGTGAACAGATTTTCGAATTTACACTTGCGTAAAAGTTTGTTCTTAATTTAAATCTGTTGCCGGCATGAAAGGTGAGCCTTTGGAGAACTTTACTGAAAGTAAATGGGTACGTAGATGACAGGTATGGTGTAGCAAATGAAAGTAAAAAGAAATGCCTATCAGCGCTTAGAACATGACAAACGACAACTGGTTCATGTGCTTACATATCACTTCGTATTGTGAATTATCACGGTGATGTGCTGTTACACAGCAAACAGTAAATAACCGTTGCATTACATAACCCTGTCCGGTTACTTAATGCGTTTTTATGAAACGTGCTGTGTTTACAGCATATGAAGCCTGGGCTGACATTTCTTTTGAAGATCCGCTTCACTTACTCAGGTGGAAAAAAGTGTACCCACCTCTTCAAAGGTAAAGATTTCTGAGTGTGGAAAGATGGTATTTAGAAAATAATCTCCAGAAAAGGTTTGTCTTATGTGGGTCAAAACTGTTTCCCTTTCCTATCCTAAGATTTCTATACGAAGGAATAATGACGTCCGGCGTCATACCACACAAGTATCTCCACCGCCACGGGTGGCCGAGGTCGTTAAGGCGCGGACTCGTGAGCGGGAGATCTGGGGCTCGAATTCCGCCAGGGCCGTCCTCCCTGACTGAGGTTTTATCCAGATTTTCCTCAGTCCTCACAAATGGAAAATACCAGACAGGTACCATAAACTTAGGCCTGGAACGATTCCTTCCTTAAAAGTAAATCCTTTCCCAATATATCATTTCATTTCGTGTATCATCAGAGTCCACCGCCTGTGGTGCCTCAGTAGTAAAAACTGGCGTTAAACAGAATTAAAAAAATGTATCCCCTTTCCTCCAAAGGGTGACTTGAATGCTACGGATTGTATCGCGTAGAAAGTGGGCTACACATCCATCACCTGACCGCCTTTATAAATAACATCTAATGAATAAAGAAAGGACTGAAAGTAAAAGTCGTAAAACAACGAAATTTCATTAAGTTAGTTCATTTTTTGCTCTTGCGTTACATCTTTTTTTTTATTAAGAATGTGTCCTGTGTATTTATCCTGTTTTTCCGTAATAATGCCGTGAGTTACCCGCCTCCAGAAGCGGAATGTGATGCGCGCTCGTCTGCCGACTGCCGGAATCACTCTGCTGTGTAAAGCGAGCCCAAACAATGAATTGCACGGTATTCACCTTAGAATTTGTTGTACTTTTTATAAACGTTAGCTGTAGTCAATGAATTGAAGTGTTTTCAAGATCTATTTTTACTGTACTGGAATTACTATATGCGCATTGCTGATAGGAAACGGGAAGGAATAAAAATCTTTGCCACACATATACCATAAATTGGACTGAAAAAATGGTCCTCAAAGCAGCGCCACAAATATCACTCCACTCTCCCAAAACATGACCACATTATGCAGTTACAAGGCTGACCGGCTCTAAAATCGTTCTGCTGCGGTTTTAAGAGGATGAAACCTTTTCATGGTTCAGGGAATTCCACAATCCGATAAAGGAAAAATCAAATAATATGAGGGAAATAAATCTATTTAACGGGCAACAACTTAATAGCATGACTTCAATTACTACCTGAAAAGAAACAGCTACTGCATTATTGGTAATTATCAAACACTTGATTTGCAACTGAACTTCAAATTTGTACGTTTCACTGATAAAAATACAGCATACACTTCACCCTCGGTTTCTTTCTTAACACAAAATGTAACCAGGCACATTTAAGTGTCATTTGAACTTGATAAAGTGGAAGAAAATACGTTGCCTCCGAGTTCGCTGTCGGCTACAGGAATATTTCCGTTTCTTCAGCAATATTCACAGAACGAATTGCACGTAACTCATAATATCAGATAAATTAAATAACTATATTTAAGGAAACTCTGCAACATGTCAACTCTTTATTTTGAGATGTTTATTATAAAATAAGTCTATTGCTTTGAGTTATGACGTCATCAGTAATTAGTCCTAATAGTGTAGTTCACTAAGGTGAAGGGTGAAGGCCTCTAAGGTGTTTAGTTCCCTCCAAGAGATAAATATCTGTAACGAGATAACGTTGGATCTCCCCAGGGCATGTCGGTCCTGGTGGTGTAGTGGTTACCATACTTGCCTCATAAACCCAAATCGCGGGTTCGATCTCGGCGTAAAAATCCAAAGTATGACTTCCTTCGGAAGGGAAATAAAGCCGTGGGTCCCGTGTCGTACATTTACGGCATGATAAAGAACCTCAAGCCTGAAAGAAGAGGCCTCTGAGTAAAATTTGTCGGTCGTTTCACGCCCTGAATAGAATGGGACGTCTGTGAACGTCCGTAAATAAATCTAATCAATAATAATAATCTCCAGGGCATATCGACTCAGATAGGAGAGATTCTGGGCTCTGGTCCGACAGGGTACTGTAGCTCAGATGCTAAGAGCGTCCACACGGCAATTCCAAAATCCGTAATTCCAGTCCAATCACATTTCATATATCATCAGTAATGTGTTTAAGTAATAGTGTTATCTTATAGAATTTCAAAGAGAAAATCCTTAAACAATTCTCCACGGAAGATTTCAGACCTTTAAATGAATTTGACTTTCCAGTAAAATTCATTAGTTTACAATTTTGAATACAGTATGTACATTTTCACTACTCCTACATAACCACAATATTACCAACATTATATCTTAATAAATGTATAATTTATGTAAGTAAAAATATTCAATTTATATGTGAACTGGGTCTTTCAGTTGTGGTCCAATGATTTTCTTCTCCTTCATCCTCCTAGACTTTTCGTTCACGAATTTATACTTAATTAGATATTTGGAGTGGTTCTCTTACAAGCCGCAATGACTAAAACTATTGGTGATCTTAATTTTCTCGTTTTCTTTTTTAGACCTTGTTTAATTATAATTATAACTGATAAATTGCCTTCATGACTTGAGGATTGATTTGGTCAGCAAATTGTTTTGTAACGATAAAAAAATTACGGTCAGTTTTTTAATTTGTCTATGTCCTCGTTAGTCATATAAGAATTGTAAGTTTGCATAAAAACCCTTCCAAATTATAAGAGATAATTTATCTAGATTACTTTTGTAAAAACCTTGAAATTATCCGTTCTTTCTTTCCGAAGCATCCTTTACTTATTACATTGTATGGCACTGTAGAAACAATTACAATGCTAATATTTTCAGAGATCGTCATCATATTGTACACGCTTTAACTGACTAGCAAAGAACAGCAGCATTAAATGAAAACAAACAGAATCACTGCAACAGACGCATTTTCGCCCAGAAAACAAAATAACTCTCTCTATTCTGCGATTATAAGTGCTCAATACCAATTTTCCAGAAAAAGTGTTTGTTGCGCGTGCAAAATACCATGTACCATGCATAACAAAGACCTGAAAAATTGGGTTCATTGAAAGTGTTAATTTCTCAATATAGTTTAGTGTTGCATTTGCTATTAACTACCACGTAAGGATATTTCACCAGAGAAAGGAAAAATACAGGAAAAGTTTGTATTAGTGTTTTTATAAATAAATTTATATTTTTTCCCTTTCCTTCAAAGATCCACTTGGTACTTTTTAATTTCTCATGTTGATGTTTCAATTACCAAGAACGGTGTTTCATATCTTCCCGAATAGAGGTCGAATATTTTATATCTAATTTTCTGTATTAATCATTTACATTACAGAACTAAAGTAACAAAAATCGCCGACAATTAGCAGTTGTGTTGATAAACGTTTTCTTAATTGTGGGATTTCTTACACTCAGATAGATTCTACCTAGCCATCAAATTTAGCATTAAAGTATGCACTTCCTTAATAAAGTAAAACATATTTCGGGGTAATTTTTCATCACAAATTCCTCATAAGTGTGACAAAATTTATTAGAAGAATTAAGGCAACCCTAAAGTCATCTAATACGTATAAAGTCTAAAGAATATCAATAAGGAAACAGGAATACCTGCGCAGAAATGTGTTTAGAAATCAGAGTTCATTGTAGCAATGCATTCTAAATCGCACGTATTTCATTGTTGTAAGAAACAGATAGATGCGAGATGACCAGCTCTCACATATAAGTAGTTCTTTTAAAACCAGTCACTTACACTAGAAACTGCATTTTGTAACACTTCTTGATGTAACATTCCAATGTTACCAACTTTGGGTTAATATGGAATATTGTCATCATTAATGTATTTGCATACTTTAACCTATTACTTTTTTATTAAAATTTTGCATTTCCACGGTGATTACAAATCAGATCATAAGTGTAATGAGTTCTAAAATTTAATTTAAATTAAGAAATCCAATTACGTATATTATTACGTAATATAAAGGCTATAATAAATAATTTAAAACTCAAAACATTCATTGATAATATGTTTTTAATCATATAAACTTAATAAGCTCATTTGCACATGTTTTTTTTATAAGGTAAAGGATTTAATTTTCAATTCAAATAACAAATATTCGTTGGTAATATGTTTTATAGTAAGCTCACATGTATAGATTTCACGTATCATATAAAGGCTATCACAATGTATGTCTTAATGTTTGTTTGCTGGCCTTTATGACAAGACTTAATAATATAAATGTAATGGTGCAATGGACAACACACATAGTCAGGAATATGAAAAAAAATAAATACAGATAAAGAAAATTGTAATATTAAGAGAATCAACCAATGACAAAAGCAACAACATTAATAATGTGTACCAAGAATGAAACACAAGAGAGACAACTTTGTTGAGACTAAATGGAAATTAACGAATTTCCTTCCTTTAGTATACTTATGTTGAAAATAATGCATTGTAATGAATAATATTAATATAAACCATTGTAATAAGTGACGCTTTATATTTCAAAATTTAGTTAGCTCTGCTTTGTATTCTGTGGGGAGAGGATGTGTTTTGTATTTCATGAGAAGAAGTTATGAATTATTAGTAGTGGTGAATAATAAGAGTTGCCAGTTCGATTAGTATCCGTATAAGAAACGAGTTATACCAAGACAATGATAAAATAAGGCGTGTTAAATATCTATTAGTGATAGAAAGAGAATTTACCTGCAGTATCCAGTAAAATCAAACAGGTTATCGTCCGTATTAACAATCACGAAAGGAACATCGTCACTAAAATACATTTGTTGGAGGAGAAATATAAATTCCGTCATGCCTGTCTCGTATTCAGTATACCTCCAATAATATTTACAGAACTCGTTTTATCAGAAAGGTATACAGCTGTGTTTTAATAACAAAACATTAATAAACTTCGTAGATTACTATCCAGTGAGATTTTGTTATACTTTAAGTCTCATTCCTTTCACCCCAGAAGTACCAATTTGAAAAATCCAGCAATGATAAATTGAGAGCTAGCCGAGCATACCACACCATAACGACACAACCGTTGCAAATTTGGCACCAAACAAGATCGGCGTTGCATGCCATAAAATCCCATCACAAGCTATGCAAAATTTATTCTGTGACCTTTTCATTTTATGCGAATTTCTTTCTGCTAGCTGTTTCTTCAAGATGGGGAACAGGAAGTTGACCTAGGCAGCTAAATTCGGAGAATAGGGGACATGATGAAAGATTTCATACCTTAAGTACAATACTTTGAAGGTCGCAATCGCGGTCTTATACGCTGGCTCATTGTGATGAAACTGTCTCTTTCTTGGGCAATTGGAGACGATTCTTCTTGATGGTGTCTTTTAATTGCTCCAGTAGCATGGCGTAATATTTACCGGTTGTAGCGTTTCCCTTTTGCGAAAGGTAAATTCAACGTCTAGATGATTAGTGCTCATCATTTTCTGTATGTGTGAACTCGGTTTTGTTTTTAACAGTTTTTCTTTGTTTTAAGTGTGTATACGTTTTTGGCACCCTCTATATATAATGAAATAAATAAATGAAAAATATAATAATGAAAACATTGTTTAAACACATAAATCAAATAAACAGGAAAAAAGTACAAAAGTAAATAACTTACGCTCCCTCACATATATGTATAAATATGTTCCAAAAATGAATATTGTGATTCATTTTATTACTATTCCAATCCAAACTGCAAGTGGTTGGTTAAAACTGTTCAAGACCAGTTGTACTTTGAGAAGATTTTCGTTCAATATCATCATCTGCTGTGATGGGTCATTGGTAATTGACCGCATGCCAGAGGGTATAACAACGAATTGGTCATAGTATGACACTTGGCGTTACTCTTAAAGGAAACGAGACAACCACTGCCAAAGAAAGGAACTTAAAAGTTGCTTATTTTGCAAGAAAACGAGAGTTGCAAATTTGGGGAAACTGGAGATGTCTTTGTACTCGTCTATCCTTCCTACAGCCCCGACCTTGCAGCGTGCGATTTCGTTTGTTTCTCGAGTGAAATTTGTCTGTGCTGGAAAAGTTTTTGAACGAGTGCAGGAATATGATCGACCCATAAATTTAGCTCTGCTGTAAAATGTACCGCAGTAGTTTTGAACGTGCGGGGAGAAATGGAAAGTATTTGAAGGATTGTTGGGTTAAGTGTTTCAGTATAGCTTCAACTTGGATGTATGACTACCCCTCAAAGTAGAAAAAATGCGTTATTTTAAATTACTTATGTTGAATTTTGAAGCCACTCTTAGTTTTAGAGTAGTTAGTCACCCATCAGGAAAAGAATTCATAGTCAAGGTCTCATTTCTATTGCTCATTAAAAAGGCGTTTCTCTTCAATACAGAAAATAATTTGTTGCTAATCCTTGTCCTCATCACGACCGTGAGATGTGAACAAAATGAAAGTAGTGTTTCTATGACCTTGACATTCTGTAAACAGTTTCGCTCGTGAAGTTACAAATTGTATGGAAATTTGCCATCGCGATAATACCTAAAACACAGATATAATTATCGTGCAGTTCTGTGCGAGGATATATCTGAATGAATGATTTAATATTTCTCGGAAAAATCTTTGCACGTTGACTCATATTAATTCCAAAAACGTACAGAGTTTCTGAGAGCAATGTGAGATTAAACTTGCCCTCCCTTTACGTAATGCGATTATGCAGTCATCGTTTATTCGTGGCATATGTAGCTATTAGGTTCTTGTTTTCTGATAAACCATCAGTGCTAGAGGCGATCCTTTTGTATACCGCGGCAGTGGCGCAATCAGGAATTGAGAGATAATCCTTTGAGAGGAGAATCTGGAGAAGAATAAAGAAAAGGAAAGGTATAGAGTAAGGAATAAGCAGGAAAACTGAATGGCTATTTGTTAAAAGTGTGAATCTACGAGTACAAATATGTTTTCTGGAAGTTCAATGGGCATTTGAAATTTCGAATAAATGCTTTCTTAATATTTATCGAGAAACCCAGTCAATGTAAAGTATATGTTACGGAAGAGAAAATATATATTTTTAGCATATTTACATTTTTCTTAGGAAACTATTTAAAATGCAACGTACATAATCTAATCAATGTTTGTATTTAAATTTGTCTTATAAATTTTTAACAAATTATATATTAATGATTTATATATAATTTTTATCAGCATGTGAGATAATTCTTTTTTTCAAAAGTTTCCCTTCTTTGTGCACGGGTAATATTTTTTGGTTTTGATGTGATTGTCTTTGGTAGGGACACAGGAGAAATTTTCGGCACTTCGTCTGTGCTCATGAGAAGGCCACATGTATCTACACTCCCAATGCAAATACCCCTAGGTGGAAGGGAGGAGGTGGAAGACTTCAGGAAGTTTGGATCTAGGGTTTGTGACACAAGGTCCCTGACATTGTTTCCAAATAGAATATCCCGACGCTTGCAGAACCGCGCTCTAAATAATTCGAGGCCCTCGGGAGGAACCAAACCAGAATCCCGGACAGAACCATTCCAAAACGCAAGTCACCGCATACAACTTCAGTTCACCTTTAATAGAAATTTCGGCTCTGTAACAGCCAACGGAATGAAGTGGCATGAAATAAGAAAGCGAAAAAGCGTAAAGAAAGATCCATTACACTTTTGCCTAAGCGACCAGGGAAAACGATGAAAAAACTAAGGTCAGAATGGCCTGCCCCAGAAATTTGAAGCCGATTGCGGGTCCCAAGCTTTACCGTCTGAGCCACTCCACTTGGTCCTAGCGATGTTTCTAATGACAAAATATACTTGCTAATCACGTCGTTAATTACTTCCGCTTCCAACTAATACAGATTATGTGTTGTAATCATTACGTCATGTCAGTAAAACTATTTTTTGATAATGGCAACACATCGCAATCTAGGAAGCTTTACCTTCTAACAGGGAAGAACTTCTAAAATGATATTTATTTATATTCAAAACAGCGTAGAAATGACATATCATCAGGGGGAGAAACCATTATGTTATAGTCCAACATATTTCCAGTGCAAAGAGTAAATGCCTTAAATATCTTTTAACATAAAGCAATGGCTCTCTTGTTCAATAATAAGTACACTAAAATCAATGTAATTTATAATAATGTGATCCATACCATTTTAACAACCAACCAGATACAAGGTGGTCTGAAATTTTCTGATCCTTTTTTCAATCAAAATTATTTATCAGTAATTTGAAATACGCGCGCTTTCATGCTGGTCTGTTATTATTAACGTTGGTAACACTTGTCAATGCAACAGGTGGAAAACAGCTCTCATTCCCGGCATTCACGTGAAATAGTATTTGAAACTGGATCGTATTTCCTTCTTTCTTTGCGCCATTAGTTTTTTAATCATTAAAGGTTAAGTCGGACTTTAAAGTATGTTAATTTTCTTAATCTCCATGATTTAATGTTTTGAATTCAGTACACGTGTTTTTGTAAATTAAAATTCTTTGACACAGGGTCAGTTTAAACCAAAAGATTCTCACTGGGTAGAAACTTGTGGTCTATATATCAGACCACAATAGGACATTGTTTCATCGTTACTTAGAGCAACATTCAGTATCACCTTCACAACGAGTGTATGTATGTCTAATATTCAATGTCTTTATGAGTCCGGCATGTCAATAATGGAGATAAATCCAATTTTGAAAGTTGACAGAAACAGCCAGAAAATGGGCAAGGAAAGACGAAGGCGAAAACTCCTAAAACTAAGTACAGGTTTGTACATTTGTGTATGAATCAGGGGAGAGAAACAAGAAGTGTAGTGAAGAAATTGATTTTTTATGACTTTCAAAACGGAATTAAGAAAGTCAGGGGTACATTAAATGCGCAGTTTAGGGAAAGGTTGCTTACAAAGAACCAGCATTCTTACTTCAAAGAATGTTGAAGACCAAGTAATGCCATGCCTTGCAAACAATTGATTAATGCTGGATTTGCAGAGGGATGCATAAAACGTACCACTTCTTATTCACAGGCGAGAGTCCAGTGGTAATGAATGATTCCTGGGCCAAACCGCCAGAACAAACGCATCAAGACCAATAGCCCTCAACAGATTTCGCCCATTGTTACCTTTAAATTCTCGCTGAAAAGTATGCCTACTGAAGGTACAACTTATTACGGTGAGACAGAATTGCATATCGTCCCCAAAAACCAAACCGGATGGGGAGTACTACCGACAAAAAATCCTATCTGTGTACCAGAAAGTGATGGATGACCCTAGACAATTTTCACGTCGTTCACTAGGAATTCTGGGGCAAAATGGTGCAACAGCACATACCGCTAAACGAACCAAGGATGTCATCCGGAAGAACTGCAATGATGTCTAGGCTGATTGGCCAGGAAACTCTCCAAACTTGAATGCCATTGAGAATTCGTGGGCTACACTTCAGGACAGCGTATTTAGATAACCTAGACACGCAACAGAGAACAACGCATGAAAATGTGAAAGAAGAAGGGGCATCTATTGACCAACATTATAATCATGACTTTGGAGCGAATTTGGGAGTGGCACAGCAACACTGGATGTCACACCAAACCCTGAAAAGCACACTAGATCATCAAAAGTTGAATTTTTAAGACATCGTAGCAATAAATTTGATATTTTTTATTCTTGACTAGTTATTTCAAAATAATGGGGGAAGAAATATTTGGACCACCGTGTGGATGGAAATAAAGAGTAAAATAATATTTTTTAGACAAAGCATGGAAAATGAGTTTTAAATGTGGAATGTTTTGTTGATTAAAAACTATTTACCAAGGAATTGAAGGCTCTATATAATTTTAGTGGTAAACGTTTCTACAAAATCTGGAAATCGTGAGTCTGTCATAGGAGTGAAATTAAGAGTGAGGTTCAGAGTGAAATTTCTAAAATCTACCATGCTTAAACTTGTTGAGATGGGGTTTTTAAACAGTTATGCATTGTTTAAATATAATTATCCTGCCAAATTTAATATGTGAAGGGTTGTTTTAGAATTATATTTTATGCAGAAATTGTCATCTCAACTTTTACTTTTTGAAGCAACTAAGTTTTATGATCATACTCAAATATCCGGATTTTGTCGATTTCCTATAGTTACATAGCAAATGTTTTAATTCAAAGAAAATATAATTTTGAACTTTATTTGCTGCAGCCAACAACATTATGCAGAAAACATATTTATAAATTGATTAATATCAACTATGTATGAACAGATTCCTTAAAAATGTACACTAGCTGATAATTCGAGAGGAGTTTCTCTTTTTCTCTGCTTTGTACTTTCATCAACATCTTTGTCTTTCTCTGAGAAGTTTTTTTTTATTATTCTTTCATTCCACCAAAAGACAGGACAGTTTCACATATTCTTCCCTTTTCACATCTGGCTATTGTTCCTTTCCTCTGCTCACAATGGCATGTTTTTCTCAATAAAAAAAAAAAAGAATTTATTGTTATTTTTGCCGCTTTTTTCCCTAAGAGAACATGCAAGCACGTTTTGAATGCAGGCTAAGAGACTGGTTTTTTTAATAGAGAAACACAAATTTATATAATGTCTGATTTCTCAAGATTTTGTCGCTTATTTCTTTCTACGTACTCTTGTTATGATTTGCGGGTACTTACATGTTGACTATGCATTAGTCATTTAAATCTTGTCCTGCTCCTTTAGAAATAGTGGAATGCTGATAATTATTCCGCAGTTTGATGTATAAACGTCTAAGGTGCATTAATGTAATAGTTGAATGATCTGTCATTTCTGTGTAAAATTAGCTTACAGCTTCTTTAAGTTGATACCAACGTTCTAGATATATCCTGAGGTTAATTCTGTAGAATGAGTTTAGAAATACTTTACCACATTATCCATGTTATATTCGATGATCTAAGATATGGCAAGCGTGAAATTCAGAAATTTACAACTTTAAATATATTCAAAAATGTAAATAATGTAACGGACATATACAAATTTACGTATAAAATTTTCAAGTACCTAAGTGCAACGATTTAAAAAAATAATTCAATATAAATTTTTATTTTCTACTTCATAATAAAATGTTTCTTGGTATAAATGCACTAACATACAATGTTTAATTACAATGTTTTTTAAAAACATGTCACTATAAATAATTTTTCTATTGCATAATTAAGTTCTTTATACACAGCTTTTAAAGTGTCACAGGGAAAATAACGTTTAATACATTTATAGCTACACAAATATTGTCAAGAATAACAAATATGTTAAATTTCTTTTCATTTTTATTTAAGTTTGGTGAAATTTTCAATTTAATTGTTTGAAAAGATGACACACTATAAAACACTATAAAATGCAAGAAAATAAAGTTTTAATGTTAAAAAAACTCCTGAAAGATATATCCAATATTTGTATTTCTTTCAAAATTACTCAGCTATTTAGCATCTTCAGCTCTTTAAGCTCTTCTTTCATTTGGGAATCCCTATGAACTTGCTCGGAATCTTTTTCGAGTTATGTTCCTCTCCTCGCTGATGTTTTCCCGGATTAACTTTAAGCAGTGACGTTTTCCTTCACACCCCATACTATCTCTGAAATAACTCCATGTCATGTTTGAACAGCCTCTTTCAATTACTCTCTTATACTGTGTAAGAATTCATTGATATTTTCTTGAAACTCGTACAATTATTTTATTTATAAAGGCTGGACCTACCTATACTACTAACCATCGCGTTGAGCTGTATTTGATCCAGATACAGATACGATATATGCGATTAAATAGTACAATTTTAAATTTCTTTTAACATAGTTGGTTTAGAATTTTTATGTTTGGATCTGAAGTTAGGATAGGTTAAAGTGTAAAATTTATTCTAAATAATATTTATTTATGTTATGTAACAATAAATTTGTATTTTAGATTGGGCGCAGTTCTTTTTTCGGGCATTCTGGTTTCACCAGTGGCTCTGCAGCTACTATTACTACTTTGAGTGAATTTATTAAGTTATTGTGCTGAAACTTGTACTTTTAGTGGATGAAATAAACTCAGTTCAACACAAAAATATTTTAAAATTAAATGTGCAATCAAATATTTAATGTTAACTTGATCGTACTTCCTCTTAACTGCAAAAGTGTTAAGGGCACCAACTTATTAAAATCAGTTTTAATGCGGCTGACCTTCAGTGAAAATGCTAATGATATTTTATTGAAATCATTTTACAATGTGAATGGCTTATATTGATGGTAGCATTTATGCCTTCGCTTCATAAAATGTACACCTTAAGATCTGGAATCAAAATTCCAGTAATGTACTGTGTTATGCCTAGGAAATGTGCTTATTGATATAAAATTATTCAAAAGTACTATTACTATCTT
The DNA here is from genome assembly GCA_030762175.1 of Metallyticus violacea. Lineage (NCBI taxonomy): Eukaryota > Metazoa > Arthropoda > Insecta > Mantodea > Metallyticidae > Metallyticus > Metallyticus violacea. Next base: position 370,806,692 of record CM060846.1, on the reverse strand, counting down.
GAAGACGCATTATCAAAATGCATTGCCAGTGTTGCAGCCTATAAAATAGGCATTCTTTTAAGTAATATTCCAAAAGTCAACATAAGCAGAACATCACCTTTAGAAATAGCTAGAATTAGCCACTGACCCAAAACAAAAATTAATGTAAAGTAAAATAATAAGGATATGAAAAAATCCCCAGCAAACTTTCGAAGCATATTGATCAATAATAAATGTATCAATGAGTTATCTACAAAATGAATCGCTGACATTTGGCACTTTTCCTGAAAGACTTAAGTATTCATTGTTAATCCATTGTTCAAAAAATATACAAACACGAGGTTTGCAATCAGAGATGTATAGTACGTTTAACAACTTTTTAAAAAATATTTGAAAAAGTAAAGTATAACAGATTGTGTAATTTTCTTCAAAACAACAGTATTGTAGAAAAATATCAACTTGAATTCAGAAATGGAATTCCAACAGGAAATGAAATTTAAAATTACAAATTAAACTTTCGCGATTAAATAATAAAATTCCAAGTAGAAGTTCCATCACAGATTAGTAAATAAATTTTGTTAAAGGGTTCTTGATAAAATCATACATACCCATGTACAGTGCTGACAGAAGAAACGTTAGATAACATTGAACATGCTCTGCAACGTTCCTCAAAATAAATCACTTCGACGTCTTTCTAAACTAACGGAAATTTCCTGTTCCTCTTATTCAAACGCTACATAGCTACCAAAGTTAACACCCTATAACATTACTCTAGTACCAGAAATTAACCGAGCGACCCTCCACCCAGAGCGGATATTGTGAATGGATTTTGAATAGGGTGCATGACAGATAAATTGATCCTAGTCTATTTTTTTTTTCAGACGAATCAGGAAAACCCAACCGTTCACAAGAAACCCTTGCATGATCAAAAAATAAGAGTGTGATGCGCCATTATCGGCGAGAGAATAATAACACCTATTTCCTTTTTAAGAAACAATTAATGGTGACAGGTATGTGCAGAATTTTTGCAATCCTTTTTCCGTAAATTAACTGTGAAGGAACTTAGGACCGCCACTTTCCAACCGGACTCTGCAACGCCACATACAGCCCATTTCTCCTTGCACGCACTTCATGAAATATTCGACGATAGAGACAGCACCATAGTTCCCTCTGTCTCTCAATTTAACCCCCTGCGATTTCGATCTCTGTTGGGAATTAAAGGAAAAAGTGTACAAGACAAATCCACAAATATTATATGAGCTGAAAAGTAACATTCGGAAAGAGATTTCTTTCATATCTCAAAGGAAATTGCAAAGGGTAATGCTCAATTTGATAAGCAGACGCCAGAAATGTACGGAAAATAAAGGGAGGCGGTTCCAGCATCCTTTGCTTGATAATTATGAATAAATGTACCTTTTAACTGTTTAATTGTTAGTTAATTTAAGCGACGCTCATAACAGCGGACTTAATAACTCCATTTCATCGTGGTACCGCTTGAACCTACCGATTGGCCGTTAACGCACGTAGCGGTTCCGCGAAGGAAAAGTCTTAATCTGCATAAGTCAATTGGAATTTTTCTTGTTGTCAAAAAGTAGTTTATAATGTATGTATCAGAATATAACACTCTCAATCTATCCTCTGATAATGGGGAAAGATTGAAATTTAATATCTGGGCAACATGACCTGTTATAAAGTTGATGAATACACAAATGAACAGCGTATAATAAAAGAACAATCTTTAATCATACGACTACGCACCTATTATGGCAAAATATCTCTGTATATATGGCAAATAATGAAATGTTTTGCACTCTTGCTATTTATATTGCAAGTTAATATACTTGTTATATGTATGTGATTATTCAACATGTATTATTATATATTTAAAAACTTTTTAAACGCTCATATCATCAATTTAACATAACTTTCTATATATTGACCTGTTTCACATTTTTAAATATATCGTAGAGTGTAGATAAATATTAATCTTAGGTAATAGTGTATAGAAAAATAAATTTTATGAGAATTAACTACATAAGTAATATACTTATTCAATGTAGTAAGTAATAACTTATGAACTTTTGGCGAAAAAGATCATGTTTTTAAATTGTCTACAAGAGTCGTACCAAAGTAGCTGTCGAGTTGCTTGGTTCTTGGAATCACCGTAAACGCTGTTCGGTTTGCAGAAACTGTCTCAAAGCACAACGAGTATAATTGAAGTCCAAACTGCCTTGGATGTTCACTATAAGAGTTATTGCTCATGATAACACCTGCCCCCATACTACAGAAACACCTATGATTACAACATTTCTCTGGAAGAGTTGCACGAATGGTCTCTACTTAAATATTTTGGTGTAGCAGACTGTGTGTATATACTGAAATCAGTTCAGACGAAATTGTTTCCAGGACTTTGGAGTGATCATCAAAGTGTTCTAAAGGAAAGTGAGATATTTTGTGTAAAGTTCGAATTTCAAATGGAGAATGCCAGAAGATTATGGCATCCGGCGCAGTTACATGGACGAAAAACAGTAGATGAATCTCTGGTCGATATACTTCATTTTATAACGGCTGAATACCTAAAGCTACCTTTGCGAATATTTCCATAAAGATATGTGAAATTGATGTCGTCGTTTTAACAATGAAAATACAGCGAGGAGTTCACAAGTGTAGACCATTCACAGTTTCTAACAACGATCGGAAATAGTTTTTCTATCACCTATTTCTTTTATTAAATTAGACAATGCTTAGAAATGGAAAAAGAATTGAAACATAATTGAATTTTTTGAATGGCCTAGAGAAAATAGGAATGTTCAATAAAGGGATTAACACTTAACATTTGGTTCTAAGGTAGAGCAGTGAAAAAGATCACACATTGTTTCAAAGATTCAAATGATGATATTTCATGAAATATTTGTAGTAAGACAATGCAATAAACGCATTTTGACTGTAATGTTATCAATTTAATGTTGTAGTGTCAATTGGCGATGTTCTATTTAACATTAAGAACACACTTTCTGATCATTGTTGGAATATCTATATGAGATATATTTTGAGTCCCACTTTGTGAGTACCACGCTCAAAGACACGTCTTGTTGCAGAAATATTTGCGGTGGATGTTTAGACGATTCACTGGTGTAAATATTTTCCACGCGTCTAAAATGTTATGGAGAATTTTATAATTTCGGATGATTTGACAGTGTCAAAGATATTACGATAATTTTATTTAACTTTTAATACAAGAATTAAATGAAAGTATTGCTTGTACTGGCATTACTTGTGTTTGACTTAAAATAATTTAATAAACGAAACAAAAATAATACGTAGAAATTGGCCTCTTACTTTCATGAATCACGAGTTTCGAGGAACGAAAGTGAAGACTGTGTTCATAATATTGAGATAGGAGACGAAAGGTCATATTGATACAAAGACTCGAACCAGAAAAATAAATTCAAATCATAGGCTTCAGCTGTAAAACATTTTGGGAGGAGTTTTGTTATCCTTGTGTTTTGCAAAATATGGGACAACAATAAACTGGGAACGCCTGAATCACATTTGTATTCCTGCCCTTTCAATCTTTTCTCAAAACTTGAATAACATCTGTATGATCATCAAGTATGTGTCCAATATTGAAGAGGGTGAACTTGTTCCTCGACGGGTTCAAACTTGTTCATCGTTCAGTTATCTTGTGACTATGTTGAGTATAGAATTAAAGCAGTTATTTCTCCTCTAGCATTAACTGTGCTGGAACAGTGAGCACGTTCAAGATAAAATTCAGTCTTTACAGCAACAAATTATTGAATAAGACAGGAGTGAGTCAAAGGATTATTTCACAGGCATAGAAAAGCAAGCGAAAACTGAATACATTACACGAGTTGTAATCTGAGATCACTTTCTTTCTAACGGAGCTGCCTGCACCTTTAACAACGCCACGTAATGCGACCTAAATGAAAATATATATCGTGCACTACGGTGAAGGATTTATGACCTGTACGTGCGCATTCCAAAGTCACTTCCGCGGGAACACACACAACGCTTCGAACTGAAAGAAATGAGGGCTAAATGTAAATTGAACTCTTTAGGCAATTGAGCAGAAGCAAAACTCTTATCTGAACAAAAGGCGTAGGTTACCCACCTGAAGGGAGTTTAGTAAACATTACAAAATTACTGGAATAAATTCAATTACGTAAAACTTACCACACCTTTCCGAGGACTTCATCATTTGTAAATTTTTAAGCGAATGCCCTAACCAAGCTTATTATATCATACCGAATGTATAGTTGTTAGTGAAAACATAATACCAATTTTTTTCATATAAACTGTTAAATCACCTTCACCATTCAATTATCAGGTTTATTATTTTTGATATCTATAACTTCTTATCAAAATAATTAATAAATATACATAATCAAAATGTAAATATCGGATCATCCAATTATCTGATGACTGACACGGCAGCGGCCAACCGGGCTACAGGGTCTGAGCGAGCGGAGTTCAGCCAATGCTGCGTTGGCCTCAATTCTCACAGGACTCAGTCAGTGCCGTTTGAACGAAAAGAAACAAAACATTCTAATCCTATAGTAAAAACAGCTAATAATATTGAATGATAAACATAAGACCTAATTGTCTTATTTCAAAACGAGCATTTATTTATGATTGTTATGTTCGTATCGAGTTCACTTGTGCTGTTAGGAGATTATTTGAATAGCAATTCTCAGATGATCGAGTTTCAAGTCGTTATGCGATTCATAAATTAGTAGTACCCATTTATTTTAGACGTACTATGAGTAACATCCGTCAACAGACCACTTTAATTTTTCAAAAAGGATTATAGAGGATAATGGATAATTTCATAAACAGATGTCAGAAATGTGTGGAGAATTAAGGCGGGCAGTTTTAGCATCTCCTTGATTTTTTTTTTTTTTTTTTTTTGCGTAGTGTTTAACGCCCGTTTGTACTATTCAGGCACCACCGGCGATGAACACTGATGATGAGATGAAATTATATATTAAGAAATGATTTTTTAAGAAAGGAAACGTTCCAGTCGTAAGTTTAGAGTACCTCCCCAGCATTTGCCATTTATGAGGACTGAGGAAAACCTGGAAAAAACCTCAGTCAGGGAGGACAGTTTCTGGAGGGATTCGAACCCCAGACCTCCCCCTCACGAGTCCGCGCCTTAACGACCTCGGTCACCCGTGGCGGTGCCGCAGCATCTCCTTGAGTAACATTAATGAGTGCAAACCCTATTAAGTTCTTTAGAATTTATTAGACTCACTCTAATGTTTCTACCAACTCTTGTATTGCCCCGAATTTTAGCCCCGACTCTAGTGCAACCTGGCTAGCCATGAATGATTACTTACCGCCAGATGCATTTCCAGTCACCGAGTCTGTCCTTAAATAATTGGATGACGTAATATATCGCCTTTGCGACATTCCGTGGAATAGTCCTGGAAGGGATTCAAACAGGACTATTGAGGGATTTTTTTCTTTTTGATCGTATACTCTAAGCAGAGTTTTTTCAAGAGAATGAAATTAGGGGAGGAGAGATTTGTCTACTTTTATAGAATCCTTTATAAAGAAAAAAGTTATATTGGCTTCGCACCCAACCCAATATACCAGACATATACTTTACAGATAAAGAATATGGCACACTTCCTTAGGGGATGAAAATAGCTACAGTGGGGTCTGTGCCGTACACATAAAATAACTGTATTATTCTATAAACAGTTCTTTAATTTGATTCATTATGATTTAACACTAGAATCAATTTTTATTTTCCATGTGTCAAAGAGTGTGAAATTGGGGAGAGGGTGGTTTGCTCAACGCATAATTCTAGTTCCAATCGATATCGGTACAAAATTACTTTCAGACCAGCCAACAGGTTTAGGACTTTAGGGAACACACGCATATTCAAGATAAATACTTTTAGTTGCATAGATCTTAAATTAAGTTTTAACGTTTTGGTCGAAACTAAATTCTATACACTTAAATTAAATATTTTAGAAACTTTGCATGTGATATTATGAAACTAGAGTAAGAGATTACAAAAATAGACTCCCAAGTCTTAAGGGACTAGGTATAAAATTGTGAAAATGTAACACACACACCCTTCAACTCCACAGTACATATGTACAGAAAAACGTAAAAGGCTGAAAATCTTCAACTTTTAATGTGCGGTTTCCATTAAAGTGTTTCCATTATTAAATACATTTATTCTGAAATGTCATACCAGTTATGTAACGCTGTTTTATTAAGCTTGTTAACAAAACTCAAAAATAATATTAAATTTAAAAATATGTAAACTTTCGCCCTGATTGTGTAGTAATCATTTTTCTAACGTTCTGGTATGAGAGTTAAAGACAACTAAACAGAGCAGTTTTTTACCTCCCGATATATTGTACTCGTTCAATGAATGAGTGTAAAACATGATGGAATTCAGAATTATAACTTGAAAAATAACATAACCAAAGAATTGTTTATAATACCCAGACAAATATATTTTAGAGGCACTCTGTCAATATTTCCGGCACCTTCCTGAATAATCCCCGTTAGCAGCAAATTCTAACGAACCGCTCTAGAAAGTTGTTATTCTACTCACCTGGATTTAGTAGAAAAACGAACTGATGACTTTCCGACCGAGGACCAGGAGCATGTGACTGAAGAAACATTTCTAGCACTTTTGCTACTGACATCAATCACGCTAATGACAAGCACAAACATTATAAACTTCATCACCTCTGAAATGAACCGCTTGGTCTAGCCAAAGATACGAGCCTGAATGCGCTTCATCCAACGTGACGCCATGCAGCATTGAATTAAGAAAACGCTCACATAAACTGCATCCTTTTCATTTGTTTTATTGAGAAACTCAAGGAATACTTAGAAGAGTAAGCAGCAAGGTATGGTCGCTATAGCGGAAACTGATTAAAATGCAGCACGCGTCGGCATAAGGGAAGTATTATATTTGCTTTCTCAGGAATGCATTGCATGGGCTTTGTTTCAGTTAAGGGAATGGCACATCCTTTCTTATTTATTTTAGAGAGAATTAATTTTGTGCAATTCTTTGCAGCAAGTGCAAACAGTAGGACTTTTTCAACAGAGGATGAATGTTTTCCAATGAGTTCCTTCAGGTATAAATGTCCTGAACTCGCCTTCATGGAGAAACAGTCCCTTGTAGCTCACAGCTGAAACTTTCCGAGAGAATTGTTAAATAGGATGCTGCCAAGGCAATTAATTTCTTGAATCTGCATGCATGGCCATTTATTCCAAAACAGCTCATTTGAAATGCCCTACAGATTTGCAGTGAGCATGCAACTCAAATAGCAAGAATTTCTCTTGCTGCTTTTCAACAGCCATGTTTGCATGAATTAGTTATTGATCTATTTTAAACCTCCGTGGATGATTGTCAGAAATGTATGAAATGATTTTGTGGATATAGAGCAGTAATTTAACTTGAATGTATTATGTGTGAATTTTGTCAGGTTCCTCGTAAAATGCTCATTGTAGAATTTTGTTTAAATATGAGAAAACACAGAATAAAACAAAGAAATGATATGATAACAGACTCTTTGAAATGATTAATAAAAATTGTTTCAAAAGGCTCAGAATGTGGGTTTGATGCGATTAAATCTTTGCTGGCAACTACATAATACTTTTGTTATATTCTGATTCCCCATTCATACAATATTAGCTTAAGTAAAACGAATAAAATAACCGTACTTTCAGATGAAGCACCATATAAATGCAACACAAATAAGGAAATTTTAAGAAAACTTTTGACCGTTTAAAATTTTATATTTTTGTTTTATTTATTTAGAGAAAACAGAATATTTTACCACCATTGGTAAGCGTTATGAAATCATAGACAATATTTTAAAAATATGTTTTATTAATTTTTCATATTATCATATTATATGATTTATTAATTTTTCATATTATCACTTCATTTACAGAAGTGTAAGCAGAAGTGGTAAGTTCCAAGCAAGTTCAGTAAAGCGCAATATTTTTGTTTTAATGCTGGTACCACTGGAGTGTAACTTGCAAGCAGAGGAGAGAAGCTTCCTCTTTCTTTGTCTGAAAAAGTGTATGTTTTTTATATTAGCTAACAATAATTTTAAATTTATTATGCACCTCTATAACAAGAATATACAGAGGGTGCCAAAAATGTATACACACTTTCATAGTAGATATCTATTTAATATATTTCAAAGTTGAACCGAAAAATAACAGTAATGTGTAGTATGATGCTCTGTAAACAGATGCGACTCACATACATTATGATAGTGTTGCTACGTAACAGGTAAATTAACAATGAACAAATGAAGCCAAGAGTATCGTGTACTGTTCTGTAAACAGATGTGACTCACATTATGTTATGCTGCAACAAAATTATCGTTTGAACAGGGGAAAGTAATTTTGAAGTGGTATTGGAAAACCGAGAGTGTTGAAGCTGAAAGGCAATGGAGACGTGTGTACAGAACAGAACCGCACGTATTGGAGACAAAATTGGCACTCGTGGTACCGTACGCGATGTTCACAAGGGTAGATCTGGGAGACCTCGCACAGCAACAAGCCCCGCGTCCTCTGCTATGGTTTTGAAACGTTATTAGCATTCATATACAACGCAATGTGCACGTGAGACTGGGAGTAGCAGAACCAGCATACGTGTATTGTTTAAACAGTAACCTGTGGGGAACTCTTAAGGATTTGTATACCCTAGAAAACCAGCTACACTGTCAGCACTTAGGGAATAAATTGAAACGGCATGTGCTACAATCGCTGAAAACACTTTCGCAAACGTTACTCAATCAGCAGTTCAACGTACTGAGAAGTGTATCGACGCCGACGGTGGCCATTTTGAGCATCTGTTGTAACTGTAAAAGTCTAAGATGATTAGTGCTCATCATTAGCTGTTTGTGTGAATAAATTAACACAGTTTTTATTTGCCTGAAGTGTGTATACATTTTTGCCACCCTCTGTATATTCATTCTTCCCTCACACGAGGTACAATTTCGATACCTATTTACTTTTTATTTTTAGCAGATTATTCGGGAAAGGATAGGGAAGAAAAAAATGAAGTGCATGGAGAAGGCTGCCAAAGAATTTTGTCTAAACTCTTAAACTTCCTCAAGCACTAATCCAAAACTTAATCATCATAAAAAAATTAACGTCCAAAATCCAAAGCTAGCTGAACATAGATAATTCAACAACTATGAATATAGCATCCCCCTTAAGTTTCAAGGTTATTACTCCTATTAACATCACATGAAAACAAATGGTAGTTTCTTTATCCCATGTAACATCTGACCAGCATCTTCAAACTGAAAAATACAAGATAGCCATTTCAAGAAATAGAAATGAAACAAATTCGGAGCGTCTCAAGCTGAAAAGCATTCAAGACAGTGTCGGTTTTGTTTTTTGGACTGTATTTGTGCAAAAAGGAGCATGGTTTAAGTGCCACCATTTTGGCACTTTGAATGTGTTGGAGGAAAAGGAAAGTGATACTTATTATTGCGAAATATGTATATGGTGTGATCAGAATTTATCACCAGGGGTAAAATTGAATTCAAACATAAATATTTCTATTTCGTGCAATTTTCATAATAAATGGTTATAAAAAAAATGTCGTGAATATTGTATGTGAATGATATTAAATTGTTTTGCGTAAACGTTCATAGCCTAAACAAGTATTTATTATTGTAAATGTATCAGCTTACTTTATCTTACTATGTCAACAAATAATTTATTGTTCACTTTAATTTGTGCCTGTACTATGAAAAAGTCAGTTATATACATATAATGCCAACTGGATGATGTACAGGATTATCATTTCACTATGCAATCACAAAGAGTTTGCCGAAGAGAAGTTCATTATGTAAAAGCTTCGTTACTGCTGAGGGAAATCATGTCGCTCAGTCGGAACTTACATCGCAATATTTTGTTTCTTTCGTTCTTTATTGGTAGTAAATAGTAGTTCATGTTGTAATCACCATAATAGAAAATGCTCCAAATGCCCGCCGTCCTCTGTGAAACATGCCTGAATTCTTTTGAAAATATGTTGAGAAACTTGTCGCAATTCCTCCCTAATATTGTAAACTGCCACCTGTATATTTTGTTTTAGGTACAACAGTATAATATGTGGATGAAGATGCAGCAGCTGAGTTGCTTTATACGCACTGCTGACAGATATGCCAACTTGTTAGGTTAATCGTGTTAAAGACTTTCGGGAAGAAGTTTCTAACCGATAACCTGTTTCATCAAGCTTCTTCTGTTAAACCCTGCTTTTTGGTCTTGGCTTCTTGTCAGTGAAAACGCGTTGGGTTCAAACTTTGTTCACCAATCTGAAAATTGCACTTCCCGATTGAGATGTTACTAATAAAAATTAACACTAAATTATACCTTACAGCACTTGTACGATTTCTTTTGTACTTAACAATCATACACGAATAATCTTTGTTCTAGCCTGTAACTCAATTTTTCATACTCCACAATATGCATAGAAGTTATAACAAGCACTTCCTTCAGAAGTACAACTGAAACAGTTGGCGCAATAAACAGGCCTGACCCAGATAATTTGCCTTCGTCAGTGGAACTTTAACTCCAGTCTTACCAAGAATCGTGCGTCCACTGATGATTAACAGGTTTCGACTAGTGTATAAAAAGTCGGATTGCGTAGCGGAATGAATATAAATTAAATTTTGCAGCGTTTTAGCTATTGCCAGCTGTAAATGTGAAACATTTCAAACACATATTTAAAGAATAATATTTTGTTATTTTGCATATTCCTTGTGCTTATGACAAAGTTAGCATTGTGGGGCATTACTTAAAATATTATCGATGATTTACTAATTTTAACAATTATCATATAAGTTTTTGTTTTCACAAAGTATCCTTGAAAAAAATGTGAGAGCGAATGAGGCTAAACATTTTATAAAATATTATATTTAATTTAAATTAAAATTATGAGGTACTTTTTAAAACCGCAAGTACTACTAAATCAGGATGTGACCTAGGTTTATGATATATTTGCTCTAATTTGTTAGTATTATAGAGAGAACTGATAAACTTTCTCTCATAAGAATGTGGGCGAATAAATCATAGGCTATTTAGATTACTCGGAAGACATGTAAATTTAATTTAGCTGTAGGATTTTAGTTTAGCGGTAAGGCAACAGCATAAAATAGTGCAAGATATAAATTGTCTTCCATATACTACCAAATCTTTTAGTGAATACTCCAATATGATCAAACAACAGAAAAATTACCTTTCTGTAAATATTAGTGAAGAAGCTATCTGGTGAGACTTTCGGAATTAGTAACTGCTGAAATAAGTTTCCTTGATTGTTTCTAGTTTACAGTAGAAAGCTGTAGCGATATTAAGAACTTTTTCAATTGGAAGAAATAGGATATATTTAGCAGCTATGTCTGAAACAAATGTTGATGCTTCAAGAATCTCATAAATCAAAAGGCATAATTCAAGGTTTATAAATATATTTTGCCCCTTTTGCAATATTTTACTCTTGGCTGACAATCAAGCAAACTTTTCCAAATCGCATGTTCACTTGAAACGTGCGAAGAGTTTTATAATTTCCAAACGATAAAACAAATAAATTTGATTATGTAATTTATTTACTAGTCAAGGATCTGTTTGTTACATTTTAAAACTGCAGTAGTTCGCTTGTGCGTTATACTCTAATTTACAAATACTCATTTCATGAAGGAAAATACCTGAAATTAAACTGAATGTATCATTTTCAAATAATGGCAGGCTAGTAAAAATTAATAAAAAAAGTTGTTGACATGCAGCAACTCATACTATTCCATATTTTGAAACTCGTGCATACATGTGAAAGAAAAAAACTCTTGGTTACGTTTTTCTATGCCCAATTTTATTGAACGAGCACGATCCCGCCTGTTCAACAATGGATATTTTAAAACAATGTTGTTACTATATATGTAAATAATTTACTATAATGCTCATTATATCTTTAATCTTTTATATTATAAAATAATATAACATAAAATAATATAATATAATTAAATCATATAACATAATAATGTTAAGCTTGAGGGAAAAAGCAGTTCAAGTGTTCGAGTATTTCGGCGTATATTTTAATTGTTTCAAGGCCTCATTTGCACGAACATGGTCTAGGTAGAACGCAACCAGCAGCGATACTTTCCTTTCCGTTTATTGTAAAAATGACATGTGACACCCCTGGCAGTGTGTGCACTGAACATGGAGTTCCTCAAGAAGAGCAACTCAGTCGCCGCTGGTGGGAGGGCATTTTTCGGAACTACTAGAAATTCTACTATAATCAAAGAGGCATATTTCTTGTGTTTATAGTTTATTTAACATGACGAAACCTGTTAATTCCTGATATGTATAGTATTTTATTGCTTTATAATTATAAAGACCAAGGTATATGTGAATCCATCTGCGGCAGCTTAAAGCAGATAAGTGAATGCCATGTCGATAAATTATCGGTGAAGTACTAACACAATAAAAAGCCACAAAACTATGTTAGTATACAGTGGGCTCTTGCTAATAGAACTCAAGGCAAATTTTAAAATTTTCCAAAATTCGAATTAACAAATTCAATTTTTCAGAAATTATAAATGAAATAATTCCATTATTTAAAAATGTGCATTCAGTGAAAATGAATGTATACATAAACTTAACCAGTACAGGAAGAGGTACAAATATGGAATACCATTTTTTTTCGGTTGCTACTGTCAACTTAACTAGGAAAAGACTTATGAAATAGTGCATAATGTTTAGCAGCATTAAGCTTTTAATAGGATATAAATTGCATAAAATTACCAATATGCAGAAAAAATATATTGTTTTAAAGAAACTGCATTTTGGCAATTTTGAAGAGCAGAGTACAAAGTTAAAAACTATTTACTGAAATATGAAGCGAAACATTTTGATGCGAATCTAACAAGGAAAATAAAAACACATAAATTTACTGTTGCCTTTGTTCATTTTCAGTAATTACAAACAACATGTCCTACATTTAACACAAGAACTCGATCACAACTTCCTTGGTAAATCGGAAAGAAGTGGCTATGAGATTTCTGAAAGACTAAATCAAAAGTCGAAACTGCACCTTTCCTGCCCTCTCACTTAAAAATTATTTGAAGTTATTTCTTTTTGCTAATTAGAATACCATGGTCCATAAATCTGTTCTTTTTACTCTATAGAAGTTGTTCTTCAATGTAGGAGATTATCCAGGTAATTATTTTCCATTTCAGGAGGTACCACTGTTTCTGGCTCAATTTTTAGTTGAGTAGCCTCAATTTAATTTGCCAACGTAAACAGCACTTTTTGTCACTTTAAATATTTGCAATGCTATAAGAAAGCACATCTTTATTTCTCTCGTTTGTTTTATTTATTCTGCATCGCATGTAATCCCTGGAGGACGATTACTAATATTCCGTATTAGTGACACTGCAACCTTCACAATTCTAATCTCAAAGCATGTGGAGACGGTATGAAAGACACACAAATTAAATATAACAATGATGCCTGATATGTGTACTACAGCGTGATGTAAGATGTAAGATAAAAATTAAAAAGCAAAATATTACACCGTAATACCTATTTGCTCTCAAAACATTGTTTAATCTTCAAAAATATCAAATCGCTTCAGATTGTGAAGTATTGCCAATCAATAACAAAAGAACGGCTTGTAATGGCCGGAATTCAAGCTGTTTACCACTTCATTTGACCTCCATCAGTACCTACAGGTCAAAAACATTGGTATTCCGTATTAGCCCCCTTTCCACCACAACAATGAAAAATAAAATACAATTTTCTCAATCAATAAAACAAGTCACTGGTGTTCCATTTCTTTAAACTTCCAACTTTTTGAAAACTTCACAAAAGTCTTTTAACCCGTTGCAGTTTTCTGATATCAGCACGTCCCATGTCGCAGATTTACTGCATGTAAAAGAACCTCAAGCCTGAAAGAAGAGGCATCTGAGCAAAACTTGCCGGCCGTTTCAGCCCTGGTTTGAATTGAATTGAATTGAGCGTCCGTAAATAATATAAATAAATAAATGACGTCACAACATCTAAAAGAAGCTCTTCCCAGCTAGCTCTCCAATCTAAAAGTTAAACTCTTGCTTAACTTGAGCTCTTTATAAGTGAGAATTAAAATGTTCCTTGGAATTAATAAAATCCTGGATTCAAATCATCCAAGTGTTAAGGTTCGAACATTTCAATTAAGCACAAGGTATTTGTCTGAATTGTCTGAGACAATTCGGTACTTCAGCCCTGTTAGGGCTGCCATTTGTGCCTAGTGGGGGCACATCCGGGAGGAAGGGAGTGAAAAGGGGGACACTGGGCGGTCAGGATGCATGGGCGCTAGGGAGCGGACAAGAAGGTGTCCCTAACATTATTTCCAGATAGAACACCCCGACCCAAGCGGAGGCCCCCCCCCCAAGTAGTTCGAGACCCTCATAATGGATACCGCGACAGAAATATTTCCAAAGCGCAAGCTACCGTCACATAGCACCAGGCAACCTCGTCCTAGCACTTTCGACCATGTAACAGAACGAGCGGAATGAAATGGGAGAATGGAACATTCATGGAAAAGTGCATCCCAGCATTCGCCTAAGCGACATGGGAAACACAATGAAGCCGCAGGTCCGCATATCCCGCCCTGGGATCTGAAATCGGACTCCAACAAATTTAATCTCGGGCACCCTGAGCAAAGCGCTCAGTAAGTTTAAGATGTCAATGTCAGCAGGTTGTACCAACTATTTCTTTCATACCTCATCGCACAGATGAGGCATGAAGCCTTCTCCATTGTTGGTATTGAATCCGAAAATGCCGCACTCTCTGCAAACCAGGTGGTAACAGGCTTTTTAAAACAATAGTTTACAGCATTAACTTGATGAGAACTGCGCTGGTGAGATGTATGACAAGTTAAGTTGTACTAGGTATTGCTTTTGAAATAAAGAGAACGTTTTAGTGCACCATGCCAGTCAGTATTGGCGGGCTTTCATATCGCCACCTACCCGCTAGATCTAAAACAACATGTTTCAAGCTGTTTAATGAATCACGTTTAGAATTTGTTTTTCCTATGTTTTATATTGTTAGAGCAGCACATATTTTTGTACTGAATACCAACAACGAGAAGATATCAACGTTTAATGAATGAAAAGTGCTCAGTTACTTCCGTTCCTTCTAAGAGAACGACTACAAATAAGTAGAGGAATTTAAAATATCCGAGTCTGTTATAGATAAAAAATAAGCTCATAATAGAGACAGTTGCACATTTTAACAGAGGCATCATTACATGAAATTAGGTTTGTTTAAAGGTTAATTCAAGAAAGCAAATGTAGTACTTAACACGAGAGGCAGGTGTCAAAAAACTTCCGCTCGTAATGCCACAAAATATTTTCAACTGAAGCTCTAATATTTTCATGTATTCCCCAAACTAATGGTTGATTGCTATCTATTACAGCAGCGTGCACTTTAATCTACGTACGAAAATTTAACTTGGACACGCAGCTTGGTGTACTGCAGTATGCTCTCATATCTGCTACGTAAAATATAAACATTGAGAAAGGGGTATATTACTGCACTTTACGATGCAAATGTAAACGACCTGGTTTTACCATATCCAAGAAAGGCGTATCATGTGTGCTTAACATGAAAGTTACGGCCATAATAGGACTTATTCCTGAGGCAAGAAACAGGCAAATCCACGACCAGCTACCTGACGTACCCCGGATACAATTTACAATTAAGGTTCTTTGTCTCTCAACCAAATCTAGAAACTCAGAGAACCATTTCATTGAAATTGGGAATCTCAATTACAAATGTGAACACCGTAATCAATCGGAAATATAACGTAAAAAAGCGGTCTGACTGCATAAGGATAAAGCTTCAAGCTATGCGTGTTCTTTTTTAGGACATGGAGAGAGAAACTACAATGTATTCCATTCCATTCCTTACAGTAACGTTTCTGTTAAATGACCTTGATGCGTCGCTAATGGGCCCCTGGAAGCAGAAGACGGCGAACTGTGGACGGTGCCAGGAGGAGTGGAATAAAATGGACATCGGTGTACTTTACACCAACTTGTTGCTGTACAAACTTCGATGTCTAATGTCCACTGCAAATATTACAACTCCCTCCACATGACCTAAAAAAAAAAATACTTCGTGAAGCAATACATACACACAGGTTATTGGACCATTTTTCTTTGACGAAACAATTAAATCAGAAAGGTACACGAGTTTGACATTGACCATAAAATGACAGAGGAAGAAATAAGTTACGCGATAAAACGCCACTGCACATATAGGGATTTTATTTTATAACTTCCCTGTCTGAATAATTACCTATTTATCAAAAACATTCAATAAATTACATTACCTTCCACACCCAGTCCCATCACTTTGAAATTTCAAATGGCACCACTGCTTTTGAACCCAAGTTTATCTGGTTGATCGATAGGATTTTCAGGACAAATAAATCTCGAATGAAAGTTCTCCGGGAGCACAGTACAACTGTCTTAGGTTAATTTTTCATTATTCCTATTTACTAGCACATTTATTTATACTGTTTTAAATAGATTTATATGGGTATTGTACTTGTTATTGCTTATGTTACATTTGTGATATTGCCAGCGAAATTATTAAATTGATAGAACGGAAGAGAAGGCCTATTGACCTTAGCTCTTGGCACAAAATAGTTCCTTGCCCAAAGTTTACATTTCAAAAGCCACGATGAGCTATAAATATAATTTTATAGATATACAATATTTCTGCTGAGTAACCTAACTTTCTAAGCGCGTAACTATATAAAAAGAATCGTTAACATTTTTTTTATGAAAACAAAGGAAGTATTGTAGTGTTGAAAAAGTTACGTACATTAAATGTCCTTATTGAAATACACGAAAAAGCAATGGAAATTAGTTGTCAAAGAAAGAATTTTTTTTGTTTTGTTTTGCTTTATTTACGGACGCTTTTTAACATCTCAGGTCATTAGCGTTCCATTCAAATCAGGGCGTGAAACGGCCGACAAATTTTGCTCAGAGGCCTCTCTTTCAGGCTTGAGGTTCTTTATCGTGCCGCAAATGTACGACACAGGACCCACGGCTTTACTTCCCTTCTGAAGGAAGCCACACTTAGGATTTTTTCGCCCCAAAAAATCTATTGGTCCTGATCGACAAAAATTCTTCTGGAAATGTGTTAGTGCTTATAACAAGACTTTTAACAATCAAAAAAGTTTTTTATTTTATTTACGGAACAGATCAAACTTTCAACCTTGACTGAGAAGCAGAACTCTACAGGAATGTGACATTTGCAGATACTGTAGAAAGCTACAGTGATACACGTCACTAGAAAGCTTGCATCGTTTTCATTATCTCACTAACGAAGGCAGGAAGTTTATGCGGTAGCCTAGAAAGGTACTAGAAGGAAACTGCGATGATCTCTTATCGGCAAAAGTATTTAGGTGGACTTGAAGATTACGAAACCCTGTCATCCTTCCGCTTTCTCTCAACTATTTTATTAACAACT
This sequence comes from Metallyticus violacea, assembly GCA_030762175.1. Lineage (NCBI taxonomy): Eukaryota > Metazoa > Arthropoda > Insecta > Mantodea > Metallyticidae > Metallyticus > Metallyticus violacea. Next base: position 370,789,181 of record CM060846.1, on the reverse strand, counting down.
AGCGGAATGTTCAGTGTAAAGAAATCGTCCTATCTACTGCAGTACGCCTAGGCCAAAATACTGAAAATAAAGATGCAGATAGGGGTACGTTTAATGCCTTTAAGAAATTCTCTTTCCATGTAAAACAACAAAACTTATTTACACGATGATTATCTTGCATTAGTGAACGATTTTAATTCTTCGTTTCATTCCTTGAGCATTTGTTTCTAATACAAAAAAGTTTGAAGTAACTAAAATGGCGGAAGAGATGTTCCTAGTAGTAAGATTTGATCACATGAAGCAATGACGAGCATTCCAATAGAAAGTTCACCAATCCGTCACTCTATTCTTGACCTCAGCATCTGACGTGACTCTAGTTATTTCAGTTGACTGAATAGTTGATAATTTCAAGAGACGTTTTTCCAGCAACTCAAAATGTACCACAGCACCAGAGACTAAATATCCCATACATTTATTTTTCAATTCTGCCACGTTGTTGACTGCGGTTCATGTTTGAGGATCCCAATCAGTAACTAGGAGAAAACAATTGACTGCCTCCTGTTCTAAATACTTGAACAGGATTGTTGGTATCAAGTATCAAGTTTTCTACAGCCCTCGCCATTAGACAAACTCATAATCATAGCCCCATAGACTCGCACGTTCACGAACTCATCATCGTATTCAAATGTGAGAAAGAATTAATGAAGTATCTAATATGAATATTTGATAGGTTAAAAATACTCTGGGAAAGTACTGGAAACAAAACATTCTGACCTTAGTGGCGTAAATTAGAAAATATAAAAATATTTTACCTCAACACCAACCTAGAAATATTTACTTTTCAAGATTTTGAAAGCTATCTTTGAAAACTCAGCTCACCAAAGACGAATTCTACATAGATTTCTTGACCTATGTGCCACACTGATCATTGGTCGAGGAGTACGCGTTTTGCATGATGGCATTCCCATACATTTCAATATTCGTGCTTGGAGGTATTTTACCGCCACAGGTGGCCGAGGTCGTTAAGGAGCAGACTCGTGAGCGGGAGGTCAGGGGTTCGATTCCCGCTAGGACCGTCCTCCCTGACTGAGGTTTTTTGCAGGTTTTCTTCAGCCTCCATAACTGGCAAATGCCGGGCAGGTACCCTAAACTTAGGCCTGGAAAGTTTCCTTCCTTAAAAAAAAATTCTTTCCCAATATATCATTCCATTTTCATGTATCACGAGTATTCACCGCCTGTGGTGCCTCAGTAGTAAAAACGGACGTTAAACACCATTCAAAAAAATGGAAGTATTTTAATCAAAGTTTTGCTGGTCGACGGTTAGGTGATTTAAATACACTGTATTTCTGATTGCGGAGATGCTGAAAATTATAGCTGCATTCTTCCCGGGTGGATAATGTGGAAACTTTAGGTAATCGCACTCCGGCAGGTTTTCAAACAATACGCAGCCTCCTGCAATTTGGAATCGTCTTCAAGGGGCAATAAGACGCTGAAGCGAGGTCTGTATTCAGGGAGAAGGGGCATATTTTGAGTTTACTCAAGGCAACAGCTCAATGTCGTAGATAGATATTTCGACTCGAGAATCACATTTAATGCAGAAAGATATCCGGAAACGTAGTCAATGGCGATGATATAGCCGATATTGAAAGGCAAGGGTAATCCACGGGCCCCAGAGATCTGCAGGTGCATATCATTATTATCTGTGTAAGGTAAAGTATACTGCAAGATTCTGTATTGTCGATTTAGGGGATTTTTAATAGTGTTTAACGCCCATTTTAACTGCATTACTGGGACGATACTGATGATGTTTGAGATGAAATGATAAACTGGGAAAGGATTTATTAAGCAAGCGTTCCAGGCCTAAGTTTAGAGTACTTCCCTGGCATGAGCATCGAGGAAAAGCTGAAAAAACCTCAGTAAGGGAGGCTGGTCCTGATGGGAATCAAACTCCAGATCTCCAGCTCACAGGTATTCGCGCCTTGACTACCTCGGCCACCGGTGGTGGTGATTAAAAGCGGATGGACCAATGAATTCAATAAAATATTTAGGTGTCAAGCCGGTTTTCGGGCAGAAATTTCTATGGTGGATAATATATTAATTTAAAAGATTCTAATGGACATAAACTTTAAAAGAAAACACAGTATATATTTGTTTTAAAATAGCCTTTGGCAGTGTTCAGAGAGATGCTCTGTGGGTAAAACTGTGTCAGAAAAGTGTCTCCAAAAAAAATGATTAAAGCTCTGACACAGTAACGTGATATTCGGCGTTAAGATAGACCAGAACGTATATCGGAATGTAGATCGACTAGTAGAGTAGTTTGTCAGGGACGTGTTTTATCTCCGCTATTGTTTAATATATTTGATATCACGGATATCCTGTTAGCGGAGGAAATGAATGCCCCTGAAGTGGACGGTATATGCACATTCCTATATTTTGTATGCCGAAATTCTAATTCTTTTATCTCTAACAAGAAATGGTTTACCCAAAGGCATTCGCATCCTAGAAGAGAACTGTCTGAAATGGGATATGGATGTAAATGTTAAAATAACTTAAACAATGACATTTAAAAATGTTACGTGTATGGCAGAGATAAAAAATGATAACTACATTGGACAAGAAATATAAAATGTTAAAATGTTTGTTATGGGAGTAGCTTTAATAGGAGTGGAAAATGTAATAAGCACTTAACTGTTATTAATTATAATTTAAGAGGTCAACATCATTCAGTTACTACGTGTTCTGACACGCGTTCCAGATATATCAGTAGATATACTAGAGAGAGTGTACAATGCTATTGATTAAGTCTATTCGGTTATATGGAAGCGAAGTATAGGGATAGGGGAGAGCTGAACATGTAAATAAAATTCAAGTCTATTTTTGGAAAAGAGATCTCCAAACGAACGTCAAACTGTGGGGACATGGGGAGGGGGTCGTCTTGGAGTTGCGGTTAATAGTAAAACAAGAACGGTGAAGGCTTAGACTATTGCAGGGAGACCAGGCACACTCTGTGCTAAATGCTATAGACACCAGATACAAAATATAACACCAATGTTTTGTACTGCAAAGGTGAAAAGAGGACTCTGTGGAATTGGCATTACAACTACGTAATAAAAGTAATATAATTGCGTGGAACAAGGTTACAACAAGGATAGAGGTTATCAGTAGGTAGGAAATGGAGGCAGAATATAACAAGAACGTTTCCTTGAGCCTATGGAATGAAAATAAATTCACCTGCGGTAAAGAGGTATATATAGTTGTTCAACGGAGAAAGGCAAGATCAGGAATAGTCTGGTTTAGACTGGGTGGTTGCAAAAATAAAAAAAAAATAAAAAAAACTGGCAGTTCTGGTAGGAGAATGTACACATTTGTAGTGAGAATGAGGAATGGGTATATATTCTGGCAGAATGTACCCACTGTGAAAACGTGAGAAATGCACTCTTTCTAGAAAGAATTAAGGCAACTAGAGGTCGAATGGTATGCTGGAATCTGTTTGAGGGCCACACTAATTGGTTGAATTTGAACATTTCCCTAGCTAAAGGGCGCGAAGCTAGAAGCAATTTATTTTATAGTTAGATCGCTACAACTAGTGCAACTGTAAATAATATTTAATTTGTTGTCACCCATATATCTGTAAATATTGCTCTTCCCATTTTTAAAATATTTTATTTATATATTGTTATTAATGTTTCATTATTTTCTTCTCTTTCAAATTGTGTATCATACTTAAGAATGTTCGGCCGAAAACGCATGCATAAAATATATTTGTAAAATGTATTTAGAATTGTATAGCATTAAAAATACACCTACTGCTATTACTACTACTACTACTACTACTACTACTACTACTACTACTACTACTACTACTACTACTACTACTACTACTACTACTACTGCTGCTGCTGCTGCTGCTATTACTCTATTATTATTATTATTATTATTATTATTATTATTACCCCTACTACTACTGCCGCTGCTAACGCTACTACCACGATTACCACTACCACTTCTGGTACTTACTGTTACTACTACTACTACTACTACTACTACTACTACTATCACTACTACTAGTACTACTACTAATAACACTGCTACTACTACTAGTACTAGTACTAGTACTATTGCTAATAACACTACTACTACTGCTAATAACACTACTACTACTAGTACTACTAATAACACTACTAGTACTACTGCTAATAACATTACTACTACTACTCTAGTACCTAGTACTAGTGCTGCTACTACTACTACTACTACTAGTACTACTGCTGCTACTACTACTACTACTATTACAACTAGTATTACTACTACTACTACTACTACTACTACTGCTGCTGCTGCTATTACTCTATTATTATTATTATTATTATTACTACCACTACTACTACTGCCGCTTCTAACGCTACTACCACCATTACCACTACCACTTCTGCTACTTACTGTTACTACTACTACTACTACTACTACTACTATTACTACTACTACTATTACTACTACTGCCACTACTACTACTACTACTACTACTACTACTGCCACTACTACCAGCACCACTACTACTATTACTACCACCACTATCACTACTACTAGTACTACTGCTAATAACACTACTACTATTAGTACTACTGCTAATAACACTACTACTATTAGTACTACTGCTAATAACACTACTACTACTACTACTACTACTACTATTACTACTACTACTACTACTACCACCACTACTACCACCACTACTATTACTACTACTTCTATTACTAAATATTTCTATAAGTCCGGGAACTGACCAATTCAAAACTCATGTAAATATAAACAACTTTGTGTCTACTTATGAGGAACTCATCTTGAAGCCACCACGTGCATTTTTGGAACATTCTGTATAAGATGCTTGTGAGGAAATATACCCAAGTAAAGCTATGTGTATATAAAATGTTTTCCTTTTTGTTTGATATCCTGGGGTTTCATACATTTCCTCTTTATCTGGCATTATCTTTTTGATACACTTTATTTTCTTGGCTGTGGGTCTACTGTTTTATTTACAACACATGTTTTATGTTTTTTTAAAACGTTCTTCCCTCTTATGGCAACTGCCTCAGATGCGTTAAATGTTGAAAAAAATACAGCTTATGGAATTATTTTGCTGTCGTCAGTGAACTAGAACGGTTAACTTTACAGATAAAAACAATATAGTCAGCATTTACTTTATTTTCGTGATTGTTTATTAATTTTGTCAAACGCCGGCGTCACGGTTATATGCGCTGACGGGTGGCATGAGATTCAATCATTCAACTTAAGCGCCACGTGTTAGATGGAGTTTGCAGTTAGAGTGCCGCTCTCCTAATAGGCTAGACATTCTACAAAACTAATCCTTCGTTTATCAGAGTGTTCAGGCGAGCATGGCAACAGCAGTCATCTCGGGTATCTTTGTTATTTATCTCCCATCTTTGTGAAATACTTCCGGCTTCCAACATTATCGTGATGGAACTTGCTTTTCTCTTTTGTTTGCCGGCTGCTACCTAACTCACCAGCTGTAGCAACAATTTCATTACGACATAGAATTTTCTTTAGGCAATCATAAGGAAACAAGAACAGCATGTGTTGGTTAAAAGTCCTTTTATTTCATTTGAATAAATAACCAAAATGATCCTACAGGGACTGTATTCCTTATCAGCTTGAACACATTCATGAAAATGTAAAGCAACATATCTACACCTCAAAAAACGTGGACTGTTTTTCAATAAGTGCCGTTGCAAGTTGTACTATTTACAGCGCCATCTATTTTACAGGGCACTTTGATATTATTGAAGATAGCATTCGATGTACAGGCCAGGGTCGAACGAATTATTTTGGGCATAAACATCCTAAATATGGATTCTTTCGGAAGGCAAGAAAAACCGTGGGTCCCATGTCGTAGATTTACGGCACGAAAAAGAACCTCAAGCCTGAAAGAAGGGGCCTCTGAGCAAAATTTATCGGTCGTTTCACTTACTGAATTGAATGGGACGCTGATGGCCTGAAATGTTAAAGAGCGTCCTTTAACAACCAAATCAACAACTGACAACTCAAGGTCAGAAAATAATAAAAAAATTACAAGAAAACTGCATTGGAGTGCCTTAAATATATCATATTATATGTGATACACAAACTTGATGAGAACAGTTTCACAGCTAGCGCCAAAACAATCAACGATATGCAAGACTATTGCAGATATTCCCATAAACAAGAGAAAAAAGGCTACAAATACACACTGTTCCGCTTAGAGGTATTAAGAAATAAAGTCTCACCGTTTAAAACAGAGAAATGTATTGTTATGATTTGTTTTTTGCAAGATACAGAAACTCTCCAAGTTTATACAACAATGGTGTGAAGAAGTATGCGTGCATGCGTGCGTGCTCATTATTTAATGCTAGAACAAGTATGGCATTTCGAATTCATTAGAGCAAGAAATACGCTACTCTAAAACATGTCGACGCCACAACAAAAATTTCAATGCGTGATATGGTTAGCAGAATAGAAATCTGTTCACTGTGAGTGAAATGACTGGTCTAGAGGTCTACGGGGCATATACATAGCTACACTTATCATTCTGCAAAACTTGGAGAGTAGCTACATCAAGTTATGTACAAAAGTATGTAAATAAACCATTATTTACACTTCAAATTATCATTTATTTATCGATATCTATAAGTGGAGTGCCTGAAATGCAACAAAGCGAGTAGGAACAGCTATAGTAATTTTCACATGTAATAATGAACATTAAAAGAAAAAAAACATCTTTTGATGTGTGCATCCACCTCAGTACTACTGCCATTGGTGGCCGAGGTCGTTAAGGCGAGTGAGCGGGAGGTCTGGGGTTCGATTCCACCAGGACCGTCTTCCCTGACTGAGGTTTTTCAAGGTTTTCCTCAGTCCTCATAAATGGCAAATGCCGGGGAGGTACCTAAACTTAGGCCTAGAACCTTTAAAAAATCTTTCCCAATTTATCATTTCATCTCATGTATCATCAGTGCCCACCGCCTGTGGTGTCTCAGCAGTGAAAACGGGCGTTAAACACTGTTCAAAAAAATACTGAGTGTCTGCCAGCTTTCGAAAGAATGACAGGCAGAGGGAACGTGCATGCATCAGCGGTTCGTATTTATTCACATGCTTTCCACTGCTGCGTCGGTTGTTATCAACAATGACTGATCAACACTCTTATAGCGAGACCATCAACGGCCACATTTTTACACGTGTGGGAAGAAATGTTCTTATACACTGAGTACGGTACAAATGTACTGATCGTTACCAGATATCCGATTTGTAATTATATTTTTCCTATTTTACTGGAACGGTCATTAATGTGCCTAAAACTTTGCTGTTATAAAGTTAGCTGTTCTTATGTTTCCATTATTACTACTTATTTACAAAATTTTTATTGTTTTTAAGTTTTGTGGATTTCTTTGTTAGATTACATTTTGCTGTTTCAAATAATGATAAGTAATAAGCAATGTTCTTAAGAAATAATCTATAGTGAAAATAGTGCACAGTTATTAACATTTTCATAAATATTGCACTATGATAATAGTTTGGATAATATGCTTTATTTACTCTTGTGTTTATATATTTTCTGTAATAATGTCATATTAAAATAAGTTGTAATTTGAAGAACAATATTTTTCTGTAGCATTTTTTATTTGTGAATAACAATTAATATTTTGTGCTAATTCATAAAGTTTATTATTATACATAAAATATTAATTAAACGGAATAGTCTAACTTATGTAGGTAATAGTACAGATATTGCATTATGCAGAAATGCAGGCTTTGTGCAAATTAAATTTACGTAATACTGATGTAGTTAATTGCTGTAATCATATCTTAAATAATGAAACAATTTAATTAGTTGCATTAATGCTAACTGCATTAAACGAAGTAATTTTGTAGCATCACATGCAGCCTTAGGCTAGCAAAATCATTAATTGTGTCATCTGTATTATTAAATGAAAACTGTCAAAGTATCTGCAAAGAATCCATGCTAAATAAAACAAGATGCGCTTGTGAGAATGCCGCCACTAAACTGTGCGTGTTTCGTGACCGCTTAGCAACACGAGACGATGCATTGCCAGGCAATGCCTTATCCATACTCCTCATATCTGTTGCACAATAGCGGAATAGTATATTACGGCTATGTATTGCACAAAAAATCAGTGCATTTTCAAGTAGAGGAGCACTGATAGTCGCGCTAGGCAGGAATGTGCGGTATATTTCAAGTCCGCTACCTAAGACGTTAAATGCGGCAGACAGCTCTTTAAAAGTTTTAAATAAATAGAGCTGAGAATGTTAGACTCATCGAGGATAAACTGAAAAATAGAAGAAATAAATGAATAAATCAGACAGAAATCCTTGTTATATTAAAATCTTTACATCATATATAATCCATGGAAAACAATCTCAATATTGAAACAGCAATACAACATTAGGTGCTCTCAAGAACTGTGAAAATCACGAAGAGGTCAGAAGACAAGTGAAAAATATGGAAGTGAAGAACTAAAAATACGTTCGATTTGATTAAGGCACACGCAGAAAAGCAGGAATCAAATCGGGAATGAAGCGGCATTTAGTTAGTAAAGATAACAGTAGCTTATTATTCCCAAATATACCAGACAGTTTAACAGTAAAAATGACAACCCCCAATCCTCACAACTATGGTACAAGTCATGGAAATATATCACATGCTTATAAATATCAAGTTATAGATTACTCAGAGTGCTTCTGCAAACAGTATATCATTGCAAGTTAAGAGTTTTACTAAAAGTTGTGGTATTAAAGACAGAAAACTGGCTAATGAACAAAAACTAGCTGATGAAAAAATAGATTAGTTTACAAATTTAACGTGCAACATTTCAGAAAAGAAAACAGTCAATTTATGTTTCATATAAAAGAGTTGTACAATCAAAGGAAAATAGTTTTTCCTTTGCCAGGACTGCGATCAGCTGGGACAGAAGTCTCCTGTCTTCATTTCTCAGGTTGCCAAGAGTAACCATCTGAACCAGAATGAAGCCCTTCATCCAGCATCCTTTCGAGGATGGTAAAGAAATATCGCACTTCATCTCTAGGAGATTGATCCGGTGTGGTTAGGGTGAACTCGAAGCCCCTGGGACGATTTTCCTTTGAGTTCAATTTGAAATTTTCAGTTGTAACACATCTGTCAGCTCTGTGGTGTGCACCTTGCACATTCTAATGGTTATATTGAGGTAACTTTAGACATAGAGAGAGGGCTCTTCGTAGACAATGCCAGCGCACGATACACCCAAGTGATGGTATGCAATACAAGTTCAACTTGCAATGAGATAATAAGAAAGTAAGAGGGAACATAATTTAGCAGTGAATCGCCCAGCTGCGAGTTGAACCAGATATCGTCGCCTCTTATAATTACTTTCGAGTTATTGGCTTATGGGAGTTGCAACGAGAAGTAAAGTGAGATGGTATACGTTAGTGCTTAAGACTTAGTGTACTTAGTAAAACACTTGGAAATTTCAATGTTTGTATACTTTTAACAAAATGTGCATATAAGTACAGCTATATTATCAAACGCTATAACAATAAAACTTGACATTCACAGATGTTCATATACATTAATCTATTCACAAGTATTACTATCAATCCACTCTTACTAAAGTTTAGTAAAAGCTTGGATTACGTAAATTGTAAGGTGTGGTTCAGGCGTTAACGCTTTAGACTCGCATTCTGGAGGTACCGGGTTCAATTCCTGTTGTGCCTGCCATCCTGACTATGTTTTTTTTTTTTCCTCGTGGTTTTCCCACTTGTCACTTAGAAGAACGCTGGGGTGGAAATTTACAGTCCACGAATTTCCATCTCTCCTAATTCATATTATTTCATTCCGTTGGTTCTGTTATATAGTCGAAAGTGCTAGAGTGAGGTGGGCTGGTGCGCTAGGCGGAGACTTGCGCTTATCTGGAATCAGTTTAGCGACCCCATCCATCCACACATCCTTCTTTGTGAATTGTCTTTCTTTGAATTACATACGTGAACATAATACTTGGCATTTTAGATTGTAAAGTAACAATTAACAGAATCGGAATAATATTTATAAATTACAGAACTTTCTGTAATTTTAAAGAACAGCTCAAAATGGAAAAGGTTAATTAAATTAAAATGCTAACCTGAATATATATTTTTAGAAACAAACGTTAAACTTCATACTTACAAGAGAAGTGCTTACAAAATTACATAATAAAAATTATAAATAATATTTAATTCCATAAAAAGCAAATAAACTAGTTATGGGTTTATCTACTTTTGTAAATTGCCCTTAGCATTTAGTAAGAAACACGCTCTAAATTTAAAAGATTCTTTGCAGCTACGTGATACCGCCACAAAAATAATACCAAGAAGAATTAATAAAATAAGTAATAATTCAATAGCGGCACAAAATACTTTACACCAAGACATATGCATTGTAGTTGTTACGGTACTGTCCTGCAGCTCATGTTTCAAAGAAAGGCGACCGTTATCTATGTCTGAGCATAAACCGCATTTCTCCATTATATAACTACAGGTAGAGCTAGTTCCTTGACTTAAATTTGAAAATGAAATTATTTCTCCCAGACATATTTAGACTCTGGGATGAATGTTGATAATTCTACAAAACATGGATTAAGCTAAACATTCATTTGAGCTCATATTATTTTGATTTCTAACCAAAAGTAAGCGAATACGTGCCACTTCCAAATACAGAATGAATTTACAATAAATCTATATTCGTTGACTCCTATTATCCTGGCAAACGACGTGAACTTCTCATAAAAGCGATGCATTTTAAAAAAAGCGAAACTTTGCTTTAACTACAAGATTATATTGTACTAATTTTTTTTCTGATAATGTTGAATTATCTGAATCCGCGCTTAAAATAACTGATTTCAATTATCTTAAGGCATGTGGGTCCCAACAACTATGTAGGTTCGGTCCGAAGCTGTGTTTTGAATAAATTCTGTTCACAAATTTCCTCCTTTTTGGAATGTAATGAGTTTGGTTAACCGAACATGTTTCTAAAAATGTTCATCATCATTTCGCTTCAGAATCTGAACTAAGTTGGTCCGTTCCGTTCACTTGCCATCTTCACTTCTGGTTTCAATTTTCGTTCCTTTGGCTAATAAAGTTCTGGAGTTTTTGCTTAGCGAGTATATTTCATTCTTGATTTGCAATGTTTCCAGAGTTCGCTATAACTTTTAATTATTTCACTTGATTAAAACCGGCACGGGTGACCGAGGTGGGCTCGTGAGCGGGAGTTCTGGGGAACGAATCCCGCCAGAATCGTCCTCCCTGACTGAGGTTTTTCCATGTTTTCCCCAGTCCTCATAACTGGCAAAAGCCGGGGAGATACCCTAAACTTAGGACTGGAACGTTTCCTTCCTTAAAAAAAGTCTTTTTCCCAATATATCATTTCATGTATCATCAGTGTTCACCGTTTGTGGTTCCTCAGTAGTAAAAACAGGCGTTAAACACTACACAAAAAATATTGATGAAGACTCGCTTTCTATTTTATTTCTTATGGAAAATGTTGTACCTGCTACTGTTCAGAAGAACAACATTTCTGTTTATTCATTTCTTTGCCCTTTCTTCAGTACATGATTCTCGGCGTCATATATTAAGATATCATTTTATAATATTATTCAAGATAATTCGTTTTATTATTATTTTACAAACTTTTTGGAATCGATAATTTTTATTTCGATATCTTTATTATCTAGATGTATCACACATCCTAAACATGCACTTTTTCAATCGTCTTGTGAACAATTTTTGCTACACATAAGATTTGAACTATAAAGTGACATTACTGTGATATTTGATGATGCAATTCTTAATGCTAAAATAATTTATTGAGTTAAAATGTGTGTACTTCATTTTCTGATTTGGCAAATAGCAATGTTGTAAAATTGATATATTTGTAGTATAAATGTTATCTTAAATAAAATTACCACTTGGTTAACCATTTTGTGTATACAAATATTAAAATATTGAAGATTGCAGCGATATTTTATAAAAGAAGGTAATGGTATTTAATTAAATATATGTGCCAGAATGGATGGAGGGAAGGATTTGGAAGGAAATTAATTTGATTATGGATTCTCAGGAATAATGATAATTCCTCTTCTTCCTCTCCGACGATTGGTTTCCGCTAATTTATATTTTGCCACGACTGTTGAGGCTCTGCTGCTGGATATTTTCATGGTCCTGTGACCATAGGGGAAGAAGTCTTGGAGATTGGTAATATTTTCCGTTATGGAAGATGACACCATTTATTGTTCATACACTATTGTACATAAACTATTGTACTTAATTAATAAAGGTCGTGCACTTAATTGTTGTAATATTAACTACCGTTGTCCACTAATTGAACGGAACTGGGAAAGCCCTTCCACTGATATTGCCCCACTGAATACTCTTGCCACATGACCGCGGGCCACAAAATTGCAAACTGAATAAACGTGGTCTACGTAACGTTTTCCATGTAGCTGTTGGCTGCTTCCCCTGAAGAGGTTATTGGCCTGTCTTTTCATCTCTATAACTGTTAAAAGTTTTATGGTGCCTTCCCTACTTAAGAAATTCTGTAACTGAATAGCAATAAACATCTTGCTCGAGGATTCTTTGCAAATAGTTGCAACAGGCTACAGAAATTCTTATGTCAGATTTTACGACTGGGGGTAGATTTCTGCGCCCTGGCAAGAAAATAACATTTTATACATAATAACTCAGCACTTGTACAAGAAAAAACATTGCACTCATGGTTATAACGAAGTTATATGTAATTATTTGTTACAATCAATCTAATTAAATATGGGAGTGGCAGCTCATAAATCCTGCCCCAAGATAACGAACACTCTTTTTTCATCCCTTGATTTTTTATTATTGTTATACGATTTTATAGTCCTTTTAAAAATCCTTAATGTTTTGTTTAAAATCTTCAACAAAAAAGTTTTTCACGCGGTCTATACATTCAGAAATATCATTTTTCTTTCTTCATTTGGAAACTATAGAAGAATCCAGTTAACTGATTAAATTTTATGTAATTGGCAGGATTATTACCAAATGACTAACGACAATTTATTCTTTCTTTTTTATATTAAGGAGCAACAAGGGCCCATATATTAAACATATGATATATTAATAAAATCAATCAACATAAATGCACATGCTTAATCAAATTTGTATTTATGCCATTCAGTCCAGGAAACTCTTTGTTCTTACTACTAATTTAATGCATCTACTGTAATAGAGCCCACAATTTCATTAACATTATATTGCTTTATTTCTCAGTCTAGAGAGCATGGGATCCTTATTCCTGCACCTTGAGACTAAGTATAGGATTTTGCGCTACAGTGAATGAAAGAAGTGGTGCGCGGAGACTGTTATTACACACCATGTTCGCAACAAAAGGACAGAAATTGCTTGCACATTTAACCGATTAAATAACTAAAGGAATTTCATTTCTGTTTACATTAACTTCGCATTATGCTGTCCAAACCCTGAACCCATTTTGGTGATTCGCTATACCAGCAATACACCATAGCGTCGGCACAATGTGACGCATTATCCGGACTTAGGAACAAATTTCTTTATTAATTTACCCCCATTCTTTTTCTAGTTCTCTGGGAATATATAACTGACAAAATGTACTGCTTTACTTCTTTTTATGGTTTATTTCAGGACAATTTTATGTCACTTTAAGAATTATATTAAAATTATAATGTTTAATTTTGTAACCTGCAATATTTCGTCCCATATATCAATATATTTTAAATTTATATTAATTTATGCAAGCACAAACGTTTTATTATCATTCAGATCGTGTAAAAACGAAAAAATAAATGTATATGTATAAACTATTTTTAATAATACGTGAAAATAGCACTGATTTTTTTACTTGTTTAAATCAGGGAGAATTTTAAAGTAAAAGAAATTATTTTCTAAAGGATATTAAAGGCAAATTAATGTAATTTATTAAATTTTTGCATATTTAATTTCCTGGACATATGAAAGGTGAAACGAATGTCTGAAAAGACTTGATATTTAGTGTCACTTCCTTAAGCTTAAAATTCAATGAACTCAATTATAACTTCGTTCTTTTAAAGAGCCTGTGTTGTAAAGACCGCATTTTAAAGGCAAAACTAATTCACTTTTATTTGGTATTGACAAATTATAATATTGCTGACGCGGAAAACTCCTGGAAATTAAAAACTGAAAACAGATTCTGTTTGTGTGTTTTGCAGCGTTCCGATCTCTTAACTGTAAGAAGGAAATAAAAGTTTATTCCTTCGTAGTGTGTGCGTTTTAACATCGTGTGTAATCAATGATGTTTCTAATATTTTATTATGAAAATCTATATTTTAATAACCTAAATAAACTTCTCCTTTGTGGCTGAAGCTTCAAACGAATGTTTGTACATAACGACAATGTGGTGGTTGTGGGTGAATTTTAATAGTAAAAATTTATCTTGATGCTTCTCCTTATCATATTTGTATCATATATGTATATATATTATTTAAAGTTTTTGACTCTGTTAAAAACCGCCATTTTGGACATCTTGGAGGAGGTCGACATATTCACATCACACACAATCATGTCAACAACTGTATTGATTCACAATTTAGATATTAATATCCCCCAGGTTTTATTCTGTCTGTTACGTGAGACAATTAACTTTGAAATCCATTAAATATTAGTGTGCTTTGCTGTTGTGCTTGCATGCATCAGTTTGTCATTTGTTTTATTCTAATGGTTGGTCAACTCTAATGAGGAGCATATTCATTTAACCCTTAAGTAGAATGATATATTTTTATAAGCAACTGCGTTTATGGTTCATTACGTTATTGTATTGTTTGGTGAAAAATGGAGTTAAAAGTATATGTAACTTGAAAATGCAAGTAATATTTAATTAATAAATAAATATGTACAATAATTTAGGTTTGTAATAAGCAGTGTCGCATATAAATTATTAAAAGACATTGACATTAAATTCTAGATTTGCATCTCATTTATAAAGAGCTTTTTCATGTAGTGAACAATTATCAAATTCAGTTTGGGTGGAGCTATTACCTTTGGGAGAGCATTTGTGCTAAATTTGGTTAATGGCAGAAAAATAAGAATAAATTAAATGAAATTTCTAAGAGCAATTACAGGATATAAGAAAGCTGACAATAAAATATGAAGAAATACGAAAGGAATTGGAAATATATAATCTTAAGGAAAAACATAAAGAGTATAAATATTTTAAAATGTTTAAATTTATAAAGCAAGAGGCACCAGAAGTACAAGCTAACTCATAAAATGATGGCATGAACAACATATGTATATTGTGGTAGACAGCGCTTTCTAAATAATGAAAGATAAGTGAGTAAAAGGAGACTAAAATCACCACAGCCGACCGTAATTCAAAATTAGTTTGCTCAGGCTCAAGTCATCTCGCAGAGGATCATGGGATATAAATTCAGATTATTTGTACGTCTACATGTGTAACTAAAGACGACGGTGCACGGTATTTTGTTCTTAATATCTAATAACCTTACTTTCAAGGGTATCAACGTATTCATTGCCACGTAGATTGCAGTGGTCAGATTACGTTAGAATGTTATTTAGTTTTCGCATTTAGAAAACACTGTCGCAGCTGAATTTCAAAAGCTCTTTTTTGATTATGACTGAATGATAAACTCACAGCTTGCAAATAAAGTTGCATAATTGAATTCGTTAAGGCATCGTGCATTTAAAATGACAATCAAGAATATATTAGCACATAAAAGAGCAAAGTTATGGCAATGCAGAACAGCGGCAGCACAGAAAAGTTGCATGTCATTACAGTAAGGTTAGCTAAAGACCTTGGCCAACTGTAGAAAGAGCGACCCTAGGCAATCAACAACACCTGCTAAAAATCAAAAGGACCTAATGATGCAAGCAAAGTACTTCGCGTGAAAGGAAGACATTCTTGGGAAGTGAAAATCTTGTCATTTTATTAGCGCAATGTCTTGGAAGGATGAAACACTTGAATATGACTTTACTGACACACTTCAGGAGAGCTGCGTATATCGTTCCTCAGCTACAATCCCATCTTTGCATCAAATTCGTGTTCACAATGAAAAGTGCATGAGCGTTACTGGCGGATTACCCCGGATACTTGAGAAGTCAAACAGTTTCGGCTGAACCAAGAAAACGTAATGTAAATAAAATGAATACCAAATTTTGTGAAACCATTTTTAGGAAACTCAAATTTTCTGCACATTTATGTTCCGTGTGTGAAAATAAATTTATCCATAAGTATTTTCTGTAACGATATGTATAATTTCGGATATATTTGTAAAAGTGCAAAAATTTCAAGGTTTCTATGAATTTTACTCAATCTAGCTAATAATACAGAGGGATAAATAAAACCACTTGACTAGAAAAGCATTAAAATGACAAACATCAGAGTCTCTTTTCACTTTTTGTATCTACAAGCAATGCGTATGTAAAATTTTACTCCAAACTTTCATAAAAATCGCACTTTTTATACAGAATGTGTAATTTCAAATGTCACATATTTTTATAGTAGGTGCAGTAGGTCCAAACTGCAAAAAATTCCCATTGACATATTTGCGGAAATAAACATCTGTTGAGATATGACTCCTCCTTTGTTGCAGCCAAACCGAATTTATTAAACTTGAATACAAAATAATAGACATATTTTTACTTGTGTGATGAGAGCTGGCTGTCATTCCATGTCGGCTTCTTAGCTTTTTCTTATTACTTGTGTTCACCGCTGCAGCGCACTAATGGATGCGCAAAGCAGTTGAGTTGTAGACATCAATACAAAGCTACACATTCATGCACGATGGATCACCAAGCCTTGGCATTTAATGCGCGGTGTACTGGTGGAGAAGGTTCACTAGCATGGCATTCTCTGTCACCTTACCCTTTAATTTTCGGCTAGGTGTATTTAAAGATCTTAGTGTATGTCACATCCATCAAGAATATTGAGGAACGTGCGTACACAATCATCAATCCTGAAAGCAGTCACCAGGTATATTCGCACGAGGACTCGATTCTCCTGAAATATAAACTATGTGACAATGCATGGTAATTACAGAGAGCCCATCCTATAGTGAGTACAAAACAAACAGTTGAGTGTAATATGCCACAATATCATGACGTCGTGTGAAAGCGAGCGACACTTTATTTAAACATCCTGTACGTGCTAAAACATCTACACTCCAGTATTGCAGAAGGTATGCATTGTTACACATTTATAATGCGATATGTTTAATTTCACGGAAATTTGCAAATCAATAAAATATTATGAGCTGTAAATTTATTTAAAGAAAACAACACATGAAAAACCCAAGAAGACTACTTCCGATTATCCAGACTAATGCACTAAGAAAACGGCTTTACTGCATCTACTATGTGAACCATATAAGTATCAACCATTTACGCAGCATTTATTTGCACGGTCGAAAGATACATGGTCGTTTACTGTTGAGCAAGCAAGGTCTCGCCAGTAATCATTTAGTTTGCAGGCGACTGTTGTATGAGTATGTTATTCCCTAGCAAATGTTTTTTTTTCCCCATTCTATTAATAACAAGCACTTATCTATAAGTTATACACATTTACAGGATCGGTTCGTCAAATTCAAACATACATTTCGAGGAATTGGAACAGTTTGAAAAAGGAAACACTGCAGTCAAAGGTTCACATTAAGGAAACATTGTTATTTCATAACGAAATTTAAAAGACCATATGTACGTCACTAGCAAATTTCTTTCCTTCTTTTAAAAAACGGAAACGGTAGCTTTTAAGGTTGCATTGCTTAGTTCAAAACCTACCGTTTTAATTTCATACTTATTATATAATCTTTTCAAAACCGATTTCATGTTTTTTGGCTAAAATGGTTTATAAGTATACAATTGGAAAGATAAGAATTTATACTATTCGAACTTTGTTTGTGAATGAACAGCATTTCTAAAATTTCAATTTAATCATGCTCTATGACAATTTTGACGTTTAAAAATGCCATTTATCTGGATCGGTTATTGGCTTCACTTCATTTACCAGTTTTTCTTCTGCTGATATTTAACTTCAAAGATGAAATTGAACATCTGTGTTAATCACATGAATGTCTGCAATATAAACAGTACACAACGTTTAGAGTAACGCAAAACGCTATTTATTTTGGTGAACACGAAGGAATGCAAGATTAATTATCGAAGATTGCTGATAAACATAGCATGATATAAGTTTCAAATAAAGAGAGTGTGGTATTCTAAAAACAATGTCATTCGTGCATCGATGAGCTGCTTTCTAATACAAGGACAAACATTCCGGTTTTAGTGAACAAAGAGAGTGAGCGTATCGCGGTAGCTGCCACGTTGGACACCCAGAACTGACTTCCTGTGTTAAAAGATGTTTATTTTGTAAAAACGCAGATCTGTAGTAGTGTTTGTATTGCTGTGCGATAGGAACAAACTCATCCTCATTGTCATGGCGACGAGGTACCCCAGAATGTAACAATAGGTTAATTTTAAAGAAAAAGACGTATAAATTATAGAATCTATTTCCGCTGAAGAAAGCATTTCTGATTAACTGTATCTTTGGCAGTGCGTCCCTTATTATCAATCAAATGACGGCTCATTACAAAAAATTGTATAAATGGCAATTGCAGTGCGTAGATTGTGAGAATATTCAATAACTTCTAATTTTAATTAAACTGTGTTTTCAAGGAGACTATCATAATTATGAATAAAATTAGATTACGACCTCAATTTTCAAACTTAAGTCCTGTACCTTTTGAAATTTAGACGTAAAGCCTGTAGTTTCCTCGCAAGATTACATAAACTTTTGTGTTTACTGTTCCACGAAAGTAAAGCGGTTAGTATTCTACTTTAGTTCATTCCTTAGACCATAATTGAACACGTTATTTGCTGATGATGTGAATTGACTTTTGCATTAAAGGTTAATTGATTTTTTTTTTTTGTTTTTGTTTTTCTGTTGTTAACATTTCCTTTTAATAAAGTAGATATCGCAACTAGAAGTAATTTGTTTCATTTTTAAATAACTACATTTACTGCAAAATGTCCAATTTAGCTGTAACTTTTAACTCTTTAGTATTTGAAAATTTCGGTAGGCACCTTTGTTAAATATATCGTCACTTTCCGTAGCAATTATAAGTCGGAACATGTAGGACCAAGTAACATAGGACGTTTATGGCAAAATAAATACAATGAGCAATTTGAAATTATTGATATACCAGTTTTGTGAATAATTCTGACAAACGGTGATTAAAACTAACATTTTTATGCTTCAGGTTTTAGTAATACTCGTAAGAAAAAGCTTTTCCTGTTTGTATTTAATGTGCGAGGCTGACATCATGAGTATTTTCGTAAATATTTTACGTATGTTGGTACATTATTTTTAATCGCCGTGATTTTATGTGTTTCAATAGTATATGTGCCTATAATTTTCATTATGGATTCTGTAGTGACACAAATAACTCATTTATGACATGTGATATTTGAGGTCTCTGCTTTCCAATGTTTTTTAAAAAGTGTTCCTGATATATACAGAGTGATTCAGAACCTCCGCAACAAATTCGGAGCAGGGATATAGCTTTCAATATATATTTTTTTAAACAACCCAAGTTCTTTGACGTGTTTATGATGCACACATCGAAGAAAATACACATATTAGGAACATTTAACAATTTTGACATGATATTATTAAAATATTCTGCAAATACCCTTGAGAAATATTATAGATAGTGTTCAAATGGTGTGACCTGAGCTTGATTACTAGGACCCTCCTCTCATTTTTCATAATTTGATCTTGTTTTATCAAAATTTATTCCATTTTCATTCATTTGCTTACAGACGTCTTGGAGAGATTTTGCAAAATCCTGATTTGTTGCTCGTAAATTCTCAAAGTTTTCTGTAAATACTTTCACAAAATCTCTCTCTCTCTCTCTCTCTCTCTCTCTCTCTCTCTCTGTGAATAAGGAGGGTTAATTGTTGTATAAGTTGTTGTACTTGATAACGTAGGTGAATATTTTAAAGCAAAAATACAGTATGTGCTGACTCAGAATGAAGTGTATTCTACACTGTGGAAAATTGATTCTATTCTATTCTATTCTATTCTATATATTTGATAAGCCGGCAAAATTAAATGAAGGCGGGTCTATATTCAACAGTAATTATTTAACTTATTTTAAATGTGCTTCAATAACATCCTACGATGTTCAGAGGAACTTTTCCCAACACAAGTCAATGCTAAGTGATAATGTAAGATCATTGAGTACATATGTAACTTGCTACTGTAATTCTCTGCCACCATCCACTATGTTGTAATATTTTTTTTAATTGTGTGTAGTGTTAAGTGTTATCTTTTATGGATTAAATAAATTCAGAATTTAGTTATAAATATGACTATTTTACATGCTACGTTTTCAAAGTAATCGGTAAGATTTTCATTTAAACAAAAGTAAGATTTTGAAAATGTGTCAGGTATTTCGTTATGTCATATTATCACTGTAAATTCAGTCTTTAGACAAATATTTATAACATCTCTAGAAAACAAACATCCGTTGTAATAATTATATTCATTGCGTGTATATCGTCGTAGCAGTGTCATTTGGGAGTCTGACAAACTTGTCTGGCCTAGGTCGCATTTGAACAAAAGCAGCGAATATTCGCTCAGTACTACCGTTAAACTATAACAATGGTTATGATCAAACATATTTTACAAAGCACAAACAATGAGCAGAATTGCACAGTTAAATACCTTAAATTACTACATAAAGAGATCTAGTTCATTCTTTAGCTGCAGTTTTCTAATCAGCGATCGTTTAATTCCAAGCTTAGCCTCCACTCTTTTCTCCTATTCTGTGGAAAAACTAAAAACAAACATCCGTCACGAAATAGCTTCCTTTTCTCAAAGGGGATTAAAGAGTGGTTGTAATACCATAAATGCTTGAAAATTGAGGTTGTACTACACACTAAAACACGATATAAATGACTGACGTCATAAAATAACCGGCAATTTGCCGTTAGTGACATACTCTAGAATTTGAAACGTAATTCACTTTATAACGGCTCAGGTTGTTTACTGCTCATTTGTTTGACCCGGATGAAGTTGCCACCTTTACTTGCCCACACTTCATCAATTGTAACATATACGCTCGTTACGTCAGCAAAAAAATTTCATTATATGAATGGCAATATGCCTTTGTTTCGCTTCAACTAATTAAATTGACTAACGGTATTTTACACTTCAATTTCTGATTCAATAATTAGAGCAATTAATTCTATTAAAAAGAGTAAAACTCATGTCATAACACTACAACAATTGCTAACACTATGAAGGCTGAGGCTATTTGCATATTCATGACGCTGAAATGGAAGATGAGCAATCGGAAAGAGCAGTAACAATCTGTGATATCTCAGATAACAGCTCAAATAAAAAACTTTCGCACACATTAAGACCGGGATAGCACATATAAACCTTGTGGGCGAAAATAAATTAGAAAGAATTCCTTTGTTGGCATGTAATGTACAGCTTGTCCTTGTGCAATTGAAGCATTCAAGTGCTTTCACCTTGCTGCTGGATATCAGCAATTGCCAAGGATATGTTACAAAAAATATGACTTGATGTAAAGATTAATTTAACAGATTGTTCCACGAGTATTTTAGGGAAATTCTTGATAGTCAGTAGGACATACTGTTTCTATCTCAACAGAAGAAGTGGCATCAACAAGATTATGATATTTTTTATTTCACATGAAAGCACAAGTTCAAAAATTCTTACACATAATTTCCCAACATTTTGAATGAAATTTTGTTAATTAGTTACTACCGTCAAAAATAAAAC
The DNA here is from genome assembly GCA_030762175.1 of Metallyticus violacea. Lineage (NCBI taxonomy): Eukaryota > Metazoa > Arthropoda > Insecta > Mantodea > Metallyticidae > Metallyticus > Metallyticus violacea. The sequence goes on along the minus strand of CM060846.1, from coordinate 370,767,316 downwards.
TACCCTTCTGGTAATCACTTTTAAAAACACGTCTAGATGATAACATAATCTTAAAACTACTAGCATTTCAATACAATACATTACGAGGGTGAATAATCTAAAAACAAATTAGTAGCTAATTAACACTAAGACAGAAATGCAATCCCACTCTTTCAAGTTCAAAAATTCTTACACTAATTTCCTAACATTTTGAATGAAATCTATATGGTTTCAAAAATGTATTTTTTCATCTCAAATCAAATCAAAATGACATAAATATACTTTTTGTACATTTACAAGCAACTTTTCGCGGCGGACTGGTGGCTTCTTAATCGGAGGAGTGGAGTTGGATTTCCAGCCAGTTGCGCACGAGTGCATCAACAATTTCTTCGCTACAGAATCTTAGACATCCCAATGCTTCATTTAGTCGTCCAAATGTGTAGTATTCGCAAGTTAATAAGTCTCCACTTCAGGGGAGTATTGATAGATTTAATGATATAATAGATTTACCCGAGAGAAAACTACTGTATGTGAGCTTCTCGAATCTGCTGTTGATTTTGCTTCAAGCTGGCAGTATTAAACTGCATTGACTGTTTGGCGTTCATGAACAAAATGCTCTGGAAGTCCAAGAAAATTGTCGAGGGGATCTTCTCAGTTGCCAGGCTGACGGTACTAAGCCAAAACTTCTTCACTCCTTTCATTATTTCGGGTAGGGGCTCTCTACATAGATAACCTTACTTGGGGGTTGTGTAGAAGGCTGGTAATGTACTCCGTAAAAGGAAATTCACTCCTTAGCTCAAGATTAATAGCTGGATGGATACAATAGAAAAACAGATCTTGACTACGGAAAAGGATAAAATATTTGGAATTAAATAAAAAGTATCACTTGTCACTTGGAATGTTAGGGGGTGGAGCGGGTTTTCGGGGAAGGGTATGTACGGGGAATGCGGAGGTTCCGTTGAACGAGTGCTGATTGTTGGATCGTCGTTCTATCGGCTTCTTGCTTAGTTGGCAGCTCCAATTCAATTATGATGAATTCTCAGGGTTCACTGGAGTGTTTTGTGACTCATTTTGATCCACGGGAACAGGGAATGTATCACACAAAAGACACACGTGGATGACTTCTTCACTAATGGTTTATTCAAGTTCAAGATATCTGTCTGTCAATACCTGACTGCTCGCCGTTGCCTGACCAGTTCCTATTGCTATACTGTACTTGATATAATATTCCCCCTTTAATTCTCTGTCATACTGTTCTGTCCATGCCACTTCATACTTTCAATACTATAACAAATCGTTGACAGTCAGCTTCTGCTCCGGCTATTTTAACACTTGCCCTATTCTCGATCTCAACTGACTTCTCTAAATTAACAAATCGTTGTATTCAACTCCCTGACTAGTTTGTTCTCAGCTGCGTTCTCCACTCTTAAATCCTGAATTCTCAATTTCCCCAAATCTCCCCTCGTACTTAATTCTCCTGAAATATTCACCTCTATCTATTAACCTATACTTCTCTGAATTAACAAATCACTATGCTCAAATGTGAACTACCAACTTTATGATCTATATTGCTACTAACACTAACACTTTCACACTTCTCGACTTTCTGACATTCCGTTTTTCTATATTCTTGCCACGCCCCAGCTAAAATTAGGCTCTCTTTTTAATTGTTTTATTCCGCACTTATAAGTTCACTATGGGCTATGTTAAAATATTTGTTATATACCTAAGTTCTTCTCGCTTGCTCATTTCTATGCGATAGCCATTGATTATTTTCTCCTTCTGACATCCACTTTTCCCACAGCCTGGGGTTTCCTGGAAAGTACTCCTGTGTGTATTTCGGTTTCTCCTTTAAGATTTTGGCAACTTCCCATCCCATTTTCTTCTCCACGATCCTGGATCTGAGAACTAAGACATCGAGATATCGCACGTATAGTTCCCATTACTGTTATTCTTATTGGACGGCAGAATTCTTTGGTTTGTACCTTTCCCCTATATATCTGTTATAAAACACTTCGTCTTGATTCTGACATTTCAATTTCTTTTGGAATTATTTCTTCCAATGTGTGTTCCTTATATTTGGTTCTAACAACCCATTATAGTAATTTCCCTAATCTGGCCCAACGTAAAAGGGATTTTTAGACCCATTTTTTTTCTACTTCGACCCCTTCTTTCCTCCAAATGCCTGGCGCGTGTCCCTCACAAGAGAAATTTTCTTTCCCCTTTTGTCAGTTTGCTGTTTTGTTAGAAGGGGGGCGAACAGTCTGTCCATACAATCTGTATACAAGAATTCTTATCTTCTCTAATGGGTTTCTCACAGATGGTGAAAGTTAACACAAAATATCGGAATAAATACAACATTCTTTTTTAAAGTGCCGTTACATACCAAAATACACATAGACAAATAAGAAATAACCATATCAATCCATAGTAAGCTTAGTTCTGAATCATCATATTATATACATACACAATGAATATCCATATCAACTCATTACTTTAATAAACGTAACTCTGCATCCTCAATTCTCAGGCCCATGTAATCATTACTACCATCAACTTATTAACATAATAAAGGTAGCTAGAATTACAGCTGCAGGGATTACGCCACAATGAAAATGTTCTATGTAGAAAAAGAATCAGAAGAAAAGAAAGTCGACTTAGTATATCAGAAAACAAAAAGAAATTAAAACGTTGAAAAGAATTGGAGAAATGCACGCTGTATTATAGTAGATTAGAACAAGATAAATGGCAGTAACAGTATTTTGGAAAAACAGAAGACTCGAAATTTTAGTGACTGTTTTATTAATGAACGAACTTTAACAATTATAATAAGAAGATAGTTGACTGAAGTTGTTTCATATTTATCTCAGAAGAAGGCAGAAAACGTGAATGAAAATTATTATATCAGGATCTACAAGAAGTTCGAAGCAGGAAATGTCTCAAAATTTCCTATTTAATTATAATTGCATCTGACGACAATAATAATAATAATAATAATAATAATAATAATAATAATAATAATAATAATAATAATAATAATAATAATAATAATAATAATAATAATCCAATATTGTTTCAGGTATTGTTTAATGCCATTAATAGCGTAATGGTCAAGGGTATTAATATTACAATTAAAAGTAGGATCCAAATATTACATGTACTAGTGTATGTATATAGATATAGATACACTAGTTCATTCTCAGCACGTGACCAAGAGCTAAGCTCAAAATATCGTGTGGTTTTAGTGTTCAGTTTTACGGTTTTTAGTGTGAACTTTTATGTGAACTTTTTATATTGCATTCTGAGTGTTTTTTTATGAATTATATATATCTTTGTTATTTTTTTTTATAAAAGGAATGGAAATGCTGTCTTTGTCGGAAAAGTTACGACATTAGCTTTACCTGAGAAAAGGGTTCTTTGTTAAAATCTTAACCTTTCAAACCCTCGCGGACAGACTTGCCGGTCCCAAGGCGCCATATGTCATTACACTCTAAACGGCTAGGAATATGAGTTCAATTGGTAACTGTACCTGCCGTCAAAAGGAAATACCGCATGCAGAAACACCTGTTTTACAGAAGCCAAGATCTTAGGTATTTCAAAAGGAGGCCGCATATATGATAGATGCGTGCTTTATCGCTGGAATCTGGAAAGATCAGATGTCTCCGACTTTGGTAGCGTGGGTATAGCAAATGTATATTTCCTGGTAAAACCCAGAAACTACAAGCAATCAACATGTTACAAAAACCCGACAAATAAAAGCGAACTTAATAAACCATGCACTTGAGTGATCCAATAATATTCTAGAAGAAGCCAAATTCAATAATATTTAAAGGAATTAAATTTTCGAGAGAGAGAGAGAGAGAGAGAGAGAGAGGAGCGAGTTCGCATAAGAAATTTAACATTAACTACAAGAAGTTAAGTTTTAGGCTTTAGTGACAGAGGGTAACAGTAGTAACAGCAGTAACGGAGTAGCAAGAGTGGCAATTAGTCAGCTTTTTGCATCAGTTTTTTTATTTTAAGGACGCTCTTTAACATCTCAGGTCATCAGTGCACTGCATCAGTAGTCAGTTATTCAGTGTCATTGTAGAATAGTTAAACCGTCTCGAATAGTCAAAGTAAATCGTCCGGTCAGTGAGAGGCAGTCAGGCAGTACAACGTAATAGTAAGAATGGTCACGCCGAATTATTGATAAGGTGACTGTTAGATTTCAAAATTGTGTTAAAATGAATAAGTACGCGAGTGAATACAGCGAATTATAATCCGAAGAAGCACAGCATGTTCCAGAGCCCTCCAAGTTGTCTAATAAATTAAATGACCAACCAGAGCTGAACCTCGTATTATTACACCTTCCTCCCTAATGATATTATGTCATTAAAACATTCCAAATCACCCTGAGATCCTTTCCTCTGCATTAGAATCAGAGAGTTAGAAATCATCGAACTCATGACTCCAAGAGCCGAGGCAAGACAAGGAGAACATCTAATTGCCTGATTAAATAAAAAATAAGTAAATAAAAAGAAACCACTCATCGATAACCAAAATAACACACCAGTATAATTACGATTCCAAGTTATATATAAAATAAGTTAATAAACTATTATTTAATTAATAGAAAAATACAATAGAAGGGTCAGTAAAATCACGATTCAGAATGTGACAGGGACAAATGGAGAAAAACTTAAAGGCAGAAATTAGAAATCCAGTAGTGTTTGCTCCTTTAATGACTAAATTTTTAAATGCGATAGACCGACCAACGTTAAGAATGAGCAATAGCAAAGAGAACATATGCAAATGCAAACGTATTTAGAAAAATTTATAAAGGTTAAGATTACTACTTAGTTATTGTGAAAATTTCACTATGTACAGGATGGAAATATATGTCCAAAAAGGAAAACTAGAACAACAAATATTTAAAATAAGTTTACTAAAAGAAATTAGTGTAGCAAAATAGGTTAAATCAACACAGGACAAAAACATCAATTGCCGAAACTATTTATATAGATGGAAGAATAAAAATAAATTACGATAAAGTTGGAAATGAAACTCTTGAAAGTCATAAAATAAGCTATAAGAAAGAAAAGCTAAGCACACGACAGAAGATCTGACACATTTGACTGAAAATAATAAGAGAAGTCTACAATTTTTGAAAGAGTCAAAAGAAGAAGGTAAAACACAATATAATAGATTCAGGGCTTTGATTAAAAGAGAAACTAGAAACATTGATCATGTCAGTGGAATATATGTGTATCAACTTTAGAATACGATGTAGAAAACAAGAATGCCTTTTAAGTATGAATACAACAGAGAAAAACTCGGGTAAGAAGGTGCCTGTGGTGAATTTCCGAACTGGGCGAAAGCTACTAGCACCGTCTGGTTTCCGAAGCGTTGTAGTTTGGCGGTGTGTTTAAAGATGGTTGGCAGATGGAACTTTTGGCGCCGTCGGGTTAATTTATTAGTACTCGCAAGAGAACGTGAGTCTCCGCTTAGAGTGACTGTGCTTCAACGTTCTTTCTCAACTCTTCCCATGCTAAGTAGCCAATTAAAATTGTTAATAGTGATCGCCATTACAATAAAGATTTTCAGGATTTACTTATAGCATCTATAAGTATGTTTAATGTTTAGTCGTGAATATTAGCATTAGTTGAATGTGAATTACCTTTTTATGTTTATACGATTAGAGTTGACATAAGTCATAGCTCTTTTCTTTATATAATGTCATTCAAAGATGTAAAGATAATATTTTATACAATTTGACAAGTGTTTTTCCAATTTCATTCTTCACAGCTCTTTTTACTACCAAATAGTCTAAACAATATTCATACCTGCAAATCGTAGATGGTTTAACCTTACTGCCAAATAAATTAACATGTATAACCCTTTCTTTTGTTTGGTTTTCCCTGATAATTTTATTTATTTTAATATTGAATGTCATTACTTTTCATTTCTTTTCCAATTATAATATTGACTCTCAACACATATATATTTAACCAAAATGTGTGTTAAAATGGTAGTGAATAAAATTAGTATTCCTTATTAGTCATTCCCGCAGATCGTTACCCACATTAAAAAAAGTAAAAGTCTGTGGAGAAAAACTGTATCCCTTCGATACACCTCTTTATTGAATAGAAATCGTCTACTTATATTACAATTATATAATACTTTAACTTTAAATGTCATATATGTCAGATGTTATTTATGCATTTTCTAAAGAAGCCCGTGAATTTATTAAAGTAAAAATGTTGCTTAGGTTTTTATAAAAAGTATACATCATGGGGTATTAGTTAGGCGTCCACTATGGAAATATTATTAAGACGTGTTGCAAATGATCCGCTCTTAGTGTGTATCTTCAAAAGGATGTACTTATTTTGTATCAGTTGAAGCTCAACACGAATTGAATGTATTTTTCTGCAATGTCTACTCTCTGATTAAATTTATACTTAAAAATAAAAGACGGTTTCTCAGATTTAAAAAGGTATGTCACTATGTTAAGTTCTTATTACTAGATCACTGGTCTACCATTTCAGAATATGAGCTCATTAGTCCATAAATTAATGATGGCGATCATGGAAACGTTAACAGCGAACCAGGAAAGTATAGTAGACCTTAGCTCGAGTTTGCCGCAGTAAACATTTAATTCCGTTCACAGTGCTCGTAACCCACTATTACAAAAAAATGAAACCGTGTGCATAGACTGCTGATTTACAGAAATTCAAAATACACCTTTCAAATTCTCACAACACCCCTGCTCACTTCTGAAGGAGAGAGTTTGTTATGCTCCAGGAGTGAGATCAGAAGATTTTGGTTTTGCAGATAAACATGCAGCTTAGGGGAAAACCTGAAAGTGCATTGCGACTAAATTGAAATTAGATTTTTTTTTCTAGTCTATCATATATAGCGTTTTCACACAGGAGGAAAAGAAGACAAGTTTTGAGTCCCATGCCTAATATGTTTGTATGTGGACTGTTGTTAAAATTTCATGTGACTCTAACATTGGAAAAAGGTTAACATTGTCATAAATCCTTAGGTGGAAGTGGCAGCGCTTGAACTTGAGCTGTTAAACATAACAGAAGTTGGGCTACAAGAAAATTCCCAGCAATATGATAGTTGGAAAGTGATTTCCTAAAAAAATGTCGGCTACTGAGTCGTTCCTCAAGATGTCGCCTGGAGGGAGTTTTAACGATGTTACCGCATCCTTAGTCGGGCACCTCTTGTGCAACTTCCAGACCGCCTCACCTTCCAGGCTGCATTCCCACAAATTGGTCAGAGACTCAACCACTAAGGATTCTCGAAACAACTGAGAATTAATATTTATTGCTTAAGGTTATGAAAACATGGTTGTAAAATCTTTGTCGTTTTATAAAATATACTTTATATTTTACTTCCAAGCTAATTAAATAACTTGAGTTGATAGCACTGTACTACATAGCGTGTATTTTATCACTGTGCTACCAGTTTCTAAGTTCCTAAGGCTCAGTTCTCAGTGGCTCTAAAAACAACCTAAAACACCTCATAAACACACATCCAATCAAATAGCATCAGTAACCTCGTCTACATCGTTTATCACTACTTTTACCGGTAGTACTGCAGAATGTTTTAGTTGCTGCATTATGTTGTGGCACACTTCACTACAATTACATTTGCCAGAGTCGGCTTTGTCTCTTTAACTTCTAGTTTTCTACATGATCTTTAAGAAAAGGCATTCTTTAATATATCCCTGCTAATCATGAAGTTTTAAATTAATTTTATTACTTGTATTATGCTTTCTGCGAAATGTTCTGGTTTCATGTTGTAGATTCTATGTTACGTACATATTTAATTTTTATAAAAATTGTTATGTTCGATAATAACGGTTCCATTTTCTCAGGACTTAGGTTAAGTAGAGAACCAATTATTTTGAAGCTTCCTTTAAATTATTTCGTCACTTCATTCGTTTGATTATATCAGTTAGATGAAAGGAAATAAACAATTTTTTACAAACTTTAATAGCTGTCTTTCAAAATATGCAAAGTCTCTGACATCTACCTCTTATTGAATAGGAAAACGATACATAACTATGCAGATACATAATTTTAAAAGACGTCTTTAAAATTTTAAATTTTCACTTCAGTACATTCATATTTACTTTTATTCCTGGACTGTTTCTCCTTTCAGAGCAAGTATTTTCTTGGTTGATGATCCGGCAGCTCATAATCGTGAAACAGTCGATTTTAATGAAAGTAACATAAAATGTTTTCTGCGTTTTAAGCAGCTTTAAGGCCCACTTCTGTAAAAAAAACTAGCTGCCCCTGTACAGTTTCATTGTTAAATATAATCACTACATCTTGTTATAATAATTATATATAATTATAATTAATATTATTAATTATTTTGATAATATTATTACTATTGTTAACGATGTTAAAGTAATGAACTGGAAGGGTAAATACTGAATTGATAAATATTTGCAAACAAAGAAGATAATCAGAGTTGTAAAATATAAGATATAAATGTGAAATTTATACGAATATATTATAAATATGATATGATATAATATGGAAAATAAAGAAATATATACAAGATCTATAGATATATAACAGAGTTTTACTCAAATATAGACAGTAGGAAGTAAAAGCAAAAGTATGTAAGAAATGTGCTGGCACCTACCGGACACCGGTGAATAGCAGTTTATCAATTTAGAGTTAAAGATTAAGTGGAAGTAGTAGCTGGTTTCCAGCAATTAGGAAGTAGTTGAAGGGAATGTAATTTTTCTCTTTGACAAAATTGTTATTTTTATTATCTTAATAAATTTCTAATTGTAACCTAGGAATAAGTTATGTGGAAAATAATAATGTATGCATGTAATTTAGAAATAAAGTGTAAGAGTTTGCAATATACGTCCCGGTGTAGGAAACCGGGATGGAGTATTTCCGATTTTAAATATTCTTTTTAATCATTACATCTTAAATACCGACACACAAATTTGTGACCTAAAACATTTTTAGTACATGCAGAAGCTAAATTAAGGTTGTGCTGAGCACCTTAACTTTTCCTCCTTTGCTCATGAAGTACCGCAATATTTAATCCCAAGTTACGATAAAACGAGCTGGGTTGTCTTAGCGAGATATGAAAAGTTAATTATTCGTACATGGCACCCATAAATATGTCTGGCACAAATCTCACTTATTGCCATCGATGTACAGAAGACAGAAAACCAATAGACAATAAAGTGAGGTTAGATTATTAAAAAAACAATCAAAGTATATATCAGAATTATTTTTGACCTGAGTCCGCTCGGAGCCAAGGTCACGCCAGTTCTTAAACTGATGACTGTACAGGCAGTCGCTGTTACGAAATCTTTCTGTTATTGTAACTTAGTTTAGAACTTTAGTGCTATTCCATGCTATAGTTGCGTGAGTGTTAATACAGTTTTTTAGTAAATTAATTGTCACTGTCTTGTATTGTATTGAAGCATTAGGAGTACAAACTGAGAAAAAATAAAGTCTATACATATAACCCCATCTTAAAGAAAATATGGGCTCAGAAATTGCAAGAATTGCTGAAGCAGAGCTGTGGCGAATGAATAAAAATATATTACTACAGAGGAACACTACTTGGAACAACTCCTATTACGTAGCTTATAATTTATTAACAGATAAAGCAACATTAAAAACATGCTATTATTGATCAAATTTGTGCGAGTATAAATCCAAGGGGAGGTATTTCAACAATGGAGTCAACTACTAGCATGCCCTTTGCCCCGAGCGACTTGCGCACATCTGTGCACAAAGATATGAACCAATTACAGACATAATTGTATTATTCATCATTGCTATGTGTAGTAATTGTTTGCCCCAGATCTTCACACTATGGTTTGGAAGGAGGATGTACGTTGACATTAGAGGAAGATGATTGAAAGCTGATCACTGTTAAACCCAGCTGAAAAACTGATTCTAGGTATAGTACATCTAATATAGAGAAGAAAATGTGAGATATTTGTGTGAGCAATTAAGATTTGAAAATGTAACGACAATAATAAGGGCATACAGATAGTTTAAAGAGATAAATGTTCTTCCTTAAGACTTTTGCTATTGAACCAATATCAACTGTAGAATATCAGCATTATTAGTACACAAAAGAAACCATAATTACTGATCTAATGCTAACTAACCTAGTGAGACCAAAACCTCAAGAGCCGACTGTCTGGAAAACGCGCTATCCTTCAAATTGGCTTGAACAACAGTTCCACTAATATGTTCCTCTATAAAAAACTTTTAAATTTCTTGTTAAGCACCTGTATTTATTTATTTTTTAGTTAAAATGCCTTGTACATGCTCCTACATACAGTTTTGAAAATGCGCGCTAATGACTGTAACAGTTTTGCGCTCTTAATCAAGTATCATCATTAGTTTTGAGATACTCATTTAGACTCTGTGTGTATGTCCATTATTTTAAGATTTTAAGATTAAGTAACTTAAATGTTTAAAAATTGCCTTTTTGGCCACAATAGGCGCATTTGGAAAGGAATATGCATAATGACACCTTCCCACATGATGCGCAGTAGAATCAACACTCTGTAATCGTAAAACGAAGTTTATCCCAAGTTTATAATATCTTAGGAAGCAAAGATACACATATCTTAAAAGAGTGATTTTAATACATCAAAACCTTTATTTAAATGCTTAAAATGTCTCATATTCCTATAAAGGCTACACCAGGACGTCCGCCTGCGCCATATTTTAAATGAGGGTAGATTTCCATGGAGTACAATTTTTTTCAAACGAGCACAGAAAGGAAATGTGGCATGTTAGCAATTGAGGTAAAAGGAAAATAGTTTATTGGTATACATCAATGAGCTGCAGGAAAGCCTATCTTTATTTAAAATACGGCGCGGAACGGTCATTGTTGTTATTTTCTTTTAAGTACAGTTTAGTGTGAAATGAAGAAAATAATGTGTATGTGTGTGTTTCATCATATTATAATGTTCTATAAACGAGGTTTTCCTCAAAGAACTAATGCGATTCTGCAAGTCTTCTGAAATCTTCCTATTCCACATCTAATCAAATTATTATCACTCAATATCCCCCACTCGTTTTATTTCTCCTTAAATGCAAGCGTCGATGCCTCGGAGTGAGGTTTCTTGTTCGTTCAAGTTATCATCATCATCATCATCATCATCATTATTATTGTTGTTGTTATTATTATTATTATTATTATAGTCGATCCTGGTGGCGTACTCCTAACCATACTTGCTTTCTAAACCCAAAATCGCGGGTTTGATCCCGGCCAGGACCGATGGATTTTTTCGGGCTTAGAAATCCTAAGTACGGCTTCCTTTGGAACGGAAGTAAAGCCGTGGGTACCGTGTCGTACATTTACGGCTCGAAAAAGAACCTCAAGCCTGAAAGAAGAGGCCTCTGAGCTAAATTTGTCGGCCGTTTCACGTCCTGAATTGAATGGGACGCTGATGACCTCAGATATTTTAAAGAGCGTCCGTAAATAAATAAAACAAATAAATAAATAAATTTTATTATTGTTATTATTATAGAATAGAACATTTCAGTTAATTTTAATCTCCAATGGACAAGAAAATTTCACTTAGTGTTCACATTTTTTTTAAAAAGAATAACAATATTTCGCATAACTTGTTCAGAAAAAGGTATGTATAGTTTTGTGTCCAAAATAATGTAAACAATTTAAAGTAGATTGTGAAGTCATTAAGGACATTCATAATATGAAATCTAGATGTATATTACAAAAATATCTTTATTTTGCAAATCAATTTTATGCTCTAGTTTTTGGAATTCTTGGAAAGAAAATGATCAACTTTTGCAGAAACTATAGTTTTAAAAATGCCAAGAATACTGAACCCAGATTGAAAACTAAAATAATGTTGAAAACAGTTATTTTTTGTGACCAACATGACAAAATAGAAAACAAAAAGCGGTAGATGAGGGCGAGTAACCTTGGTGTAATGTAGACAAAACATATTCTTCTGAATTATTTCTCCTAATGAAAAGTTAATTGTTAAAATAAAATAAAAATATGAAAATAACGTTCCAAAAGTTAAATGTAATTGGATAATTTTTATGTCTTGCTTTGCTCCTCGAGAGTTAGCCAGAATATCTTTTTTGGCATTCGCTGAATTTATCGACGGAAGCATTTCCCTGGTGTGGAAAGGCTTCTTGTTTCGGTTACAAAACTCCCACGGTTCTTTACCACTCATAGTCGTGATTGTAACCACCAGTACTACATTGTAGCATCAAGGTAACAAGGTTGCTTAAGTAAGCGCCAGTTGTTTCTCTTCGTACGTGCACTAATTTTAACTGCGCATCATCAACAGTCCAAGTTTCACCATAGGGGGCCATGCGGATGTTGTGACTTTCTCGTGACATTTACCGAACCCGGAAGATCTTTAAATCTTCTGAACTTGCTTAATTACGTTGCACGCAATGGCACCTAGATGCTGCTCAATCCAGCAATTGTTTTTCCAATGTTTTCTTCACGCAAGTCCTTCGCTTTAACGGCGGATTTGGCCACTAAGGCCCCTAATCTCTCTTCAAATTCGTTATTCGAAAATTAGATGCTAAATCTGTTTATTTTTGAATATATAAACTGTAGTATTACTCGATATCAGGATATTAATATTTCTGCAAGTTTTCTGACTAAAACAGCGCTTTTTCAAACAGTGGTTTGTAAACCCTGGTTGTCCGCGAGCCTCTCCCAAAGGGTCCAGGAGCATTAGAGTACTGTTAAGAACATTTATTATTAAATTAATTGATAAACGAAAGTTGATATAATTTTACGGTGAATATTAATTGAACATAAGTAAATTATAATCAAATTGAAGATGACTGTTTGCTCCTGAGGAAGCTTTCAAATAGGTAAGCAGAAATTGTAGAACGCTCAAATGTGCCGTCATAATTTCACTGGCAATAGCACGCATCTTCCCGGCAGAAAGCTGCTTACATTTTCCCTGACTATTAAAGAAACCCATGAAAGTATTGTTGCCTATTATAGAAACTTAACTTGTGTAAAAAATAATTTCCTGTACCTATTTACCTAAAAACTAAGCATAAAAACAATTTGAAAAAAGTAAAATCAGATTTGCGAATACAAATCTGTACTATTAAGCCCGATATGTCGCAGCTTGTAAGTGAAATGCACTTACTTCCTCTCATTCAGGAAATAAAAGGAAGGTGTAATATTGCTAGCTATTACAAATATAAATATTTTAGGAATTTTATACACATTTTAAATGTAATTAAATTGTTATTACAGCAATAAAAAGGCAAATATTGAAAAAATGTATTTATATTTTTGTTTGTATCTTTAAACTTTGCAAACCACTGAGGAACAACTTTAAAAAATAAAATGTATTTTAAACTTTCAGTTGAATCTCATTGGTCCGCAACAGCTGGTCTAGGAGACTTGCAAATATAGGACCTTCATTGTCAATAGACTTAAACAACAGTCTATATGTTCATAGTTGGTCTCTCTATCTCTTATGTATCAAAATTAAGAAGTAAAAGCAGATGTCTTTGTATAAACATGAGATTTCCATTCTGCCTCGTCCAGATTAAAAATCCTCAAGTATTTGCTGGGCATTACTCTCATGAACCCCCGTAAATAACCATAAATAAATTCTTCTGCCTTTCTTCGCATTCTTTATAAACATTTCAAATCAAGCAGACTACAAACACAAGCGAACAAGATTTTGAAAAAGTCAAATCAACAGCTACAAGAGGAATATTTGGATGAAGTATCGTCTCTGAAATCAATGATTTGCTTGTAAGCAAATTATTACCCTCTAAAGAACATGAAGAAGCAGACAGTCATCAGAAGAGAGAGGGTATCATTCATGTGAAGAGAATAATAACATTGTCTTCCGGCAATTGGATCCAATTCATCTTTGCATTTTTGAGCATTTTACACAATATGTGTAGCGAGATTACTCATGTTTGGGTGGGAACATTTTAATAAATGAAAAAAATATTATAATTAGCTGCACTTATTTCTCAACATAGTTACCAGACAATTCAATAAGCTTTTACAGACGATGTAAAAAATAACTTGAAGCCGTTTACCCTCTGTCACAGCAAACGTCTAACTTTTTTGTTGGGTACATAGCGATGTCCACGAGATTAAAGTTTCGAGAAAAGAAAAAATCGCACAGCGCCAACTTTGTACGTCGTAGTGCTGCGAGATTCAGTCTCTCTGTTGTTGCTGTGGTAGCAAGTTTTCGTGCCGCAAGAAAAAGCTTCCCTTTCTCATTTTGAATTAGTTGCCGTACTATATTCCAGAATATCAACGTAGATTATTCATTTGCGCCCCAAAAGCTGTTACCGTGAATTTTCCAACTAAAGCATTGTGATTTTAGTTTCCTTATTTAGCTTGTGTTTGTAATGAATTGGCATTTCGTGTGTTGTAAAGAAAAGTTTCACCTGCATTGTCAAACATGGTCCTCCGTGACAAGTGAGTAATGAGTGCGTATAATTAAACGAAGCATTCTAAAATTTAATTATACCTTTCGTTTATTGATGCTCAAAAAAGAATTTGATTTTTATCCAATCTTGATATCTCCGTAAGTAATTTGAAATAAAACGTTAAATAAACAATAATTTACATGTGAAAATGAGTACTTTGGTCTAGTCGCGCATCAGTGCAGATAGAAACTTTTCAAATGTAAGAGATATACCTGAAAAACATCCAAACTTATGCCTGAAAAGTTACTAACTTCCGTGTAGTCCAGTTGCTGTTTACTTTAACATCAACTGGGCTTTTTGGGGTCTTCCACGCTTCCCGTTGCAGAAATGCCTTCCAACTCCGCCGTTGTGTAGAGCATTTATTTTTTCGGATATTTTAACTTAAAAAAAAAAACAACCCAAAGTCAGACGGAGCCTGGCGAAAGGTTTAGCGGAAAGTTCTGGATGCAGTTGCTCCACTCGCACCGTCATTTCCGAAAAATGAAAATGTGAGTCGCTCAGAAACAGCAACTTACCCACCAGCTTCCTCTCAGTGTATTCATGCAAGTCTAACACTTATCTATACAGTAAGGACATTTCTCTGTGCTGCTAGAGCTGCAGTCCCGAGACACTCCCAGGCGGAAGCGGAGAAATACGAAAGTAATTAACTTCCATACATACAGGTAAATAATAAGGATTAAAAGTGCAACGGCATGACAGCTCAGATTGGTTAGAGCACTATGCTATCATTGTGAAGGTAATGGTTTTGAATCATCATCTCCTGATATATTTTTTTTTCCTCCCGGAGTTAAAGGAGATTTCCCACCACTACAATGATTTATTTGCTAACATAGTACCACGCACACAATCCACTATAAATTTACATTTATGATTTTTTTCTTCTGCAGCAAAAGAAGATTTGCCACCGCTACAACATTTTACTCGCATACTTAATAGCACACAATTCCCTATCAATTTATATTGAAGAAAAGAAGGCGAGCGTAGGCCGCAAGGCCGTAGCTCGCCGCAGCAAACCACTGGGTCCACCGGTTTCTAGAATTTACGCGAAATAAGTTTGGTGTGTATATATGAATTAACTGCGAATTCCGATAATACAACGCGTGGTAAAAAGTGAAAATCTCAGTTTTGTAATAAGGAATAACATATTGCAGCTAGAAAGTTATGGATAACAACGCATAGGTTACGTTATGTTTAACAAAAAATTAATAGATACACTGTTACAATAGGCCACGCAATCAGAGAAAAATGTGCATATTCGCTATCTCCGTTAGGGGCTGAGGAGCTCGGCTCTCTCCGCTGTCGCCCGATACTGCAGTTCCAGCTCTTGTTTGGGCAAATAGCTAACACATTTTGCGCGCACATGAAGGCTTCCAGAACCGCTGTGCACAACGTTACCAGCCTAAGGTAGTTCTTTTCCGCGGGTAAAAAGGTCGTATTCTTTCGCTCAGACAAATTAAGTGTTATTAAAATTTTAAAAATTTACCACAATGTTAATCGTGGTATTGGAAGTATTTTGGTATATTTCATATAGACTCTCATGTAACTCTTTTTAATAAAACATTTCTACATAGTTCAACGGTAGGAGCTGACCTTAGGTGTTGCAAAAAGTAGCTTAGCTGGAAAATTTGTTAAAAACGTTGGTAGAAATTTATCATTTATAGAAATATTCGCGTATGTTTCTTTTTCTTTGTCTTTCGATGCTTAGTTAAAGTGTTCTGAGGTTAGTATCTTTGGATTTTACAATGTCTTCTGCCATAGGATATTTTTAAGTGAGTAGAAATCGTCTATTTTGCATCTTAAATAAATAAAATAATTGTTTCAAATTAGGAATTAAAGACAATGCAAAAGTAAAAAATATTGGATTGATAACAAATTTTAGAGCAATACTTCCATAGCTCCAAATAACAACTAAATGTATTCTGTTTTTTGTTGAAAGAAAATTAAAAATGAAACTTATCGGCGATATCATGAAGTGACAGAAGTTGTTATTTGAGGCTGCGTGTACACGAGATCAAAATTTTTGTTTTAGTATTAATTGAATAATTTACAGTTTCCAAACATAAACATTACAATGAATTAACTTCCTGCTTTGGCCGAACTCTGTTACATAAACTGCAGTACACGCGCCGTGAAGAAGCCACTTGCGTGTCCTTTTAGTCCATGAAGGTACTGGACTCGCCGAGAGGTGTGGGAAAGTGAGATGTAATAGAATTGATGTTTACCTTCCCTGTGGCGGTACCACGCTGCCGAGAATTTTTTTTATTTACAATTAAAGTTCACCTTGGTTAGAGCATTAAAATGCCACTGCTTAGAAAGCGATCGATATATGAATATTAATCTTGATGATGGTCACGCGTTAAAATGATGAAGCCTTAAATGTTCGCCTAATTTCCCCAGCAATCTTCTGTAGCAAAAGTATGTGCATGGAGTATGTAAACGTACATTGCGGGATACCAGAGGCTTCTAGAGCTTACTCGATGCTCAACCCTGGCCTTGTGAAAAGGAAGTGAATATACAAACGCTCAATAAAATTGCAAAGATCCTTTCTATTTCTGCTTTCCTATGCAGATACTTCAAATTGCCTTTCAACTAGATATGAAATATGAACGCAACAAAAACATCACGTCTACTATACACATAAATTAAATATACCCAGTAATAACCACACATTACTAAAGGAATCGTATACAGAGCAAAAAGCGAGATCATATACTTCTCTGTCTGTCTACAGGGTGGCCATTAAAATCACAATAAAGTACCTCCTTTGGTACAACGGATTTGACTGTTCATTTTAGCGGATATTTGTGCTGTGTATTAATGTATTAGTGACAATTTTTTCACAATTCATAAGAGAAAGTTTACTAATGAAAATATAAATTGATAGGTCAAGAACAGAAACAGAAGCTCTTTGAAAAAAAAAAAAAAAAAAGGATTTCCTAGATTTAGCTCCCGGTACAAAATAATAGCTTGGAACTTTTTTTTACCCTATGTACAGTTTTCCACAAAATATTTTTTTCAAAAGCTTTATTGAATGAAAGCATACATAAGCTGCTTGCATTAGCTGATTACAATATATATCAAACTTGAAATTTTTGATAATTTGCACAATTCCAAGAAAAGCATCCCTATATTTCATTTGAAAGTGTGAAACAGATGATTTTAATTATACAGATGGCAAGCATATCTTATTAAGGGTTCAAGATTATTATGACATAGATATAAAAAAAACGGACTGTACTATTAAGGTTTGCGGTAACCGTGTTTAGTTAGAATTCTGTAATTAATACAAAAGAAACCTTTTAACAGATCGTAGAATATCCTCCCACTTGTAGTTTATAATAAATGTCTTATGCAGTTTAACCATTAAGCTACAAGTTTATATTAAGTATAATTACTTTATTAAATCCAAACTTTTATGCTGCTAAAAGGATGACATAATTTATGAATCTTTATAGAAGTGATATGGTTCTATAATTTTCTTGAAAGGGTCTACTTCCTCTTCAGAAGTTCTTGGTCACATAGAAAATAAAATCTAAGTGATAAACCTCATTATTTACAATATACCTAATGAAGATATGTTCACTTCAAGAAAACATTGCATAGCTAGCCAACCTACCAATTAGGACCTGGAAAATGGCTTGAAATGAAAAAAATTTAATGTGTGCAATTGAGGACTCAAGCATGATAAATGTTATTTAAGGTTTTATTGCCATCCAGCTTTTTCGTTCTGCATTATAGATTTTATATTTGCTTTATTTACGGACGCTCTTTAACATCTCAGGTCATCAGCGTCCCATTCAATTCAGGGCGTGAAACGGCCCACAAATTTTGCACAGAGGCCTCTCTTTCAGGGTTGAGGTTCTTTTTCGTGCCGTAAATGTACGACACGGGACCCACGGCTTTACTTCCCTTCCGAAGGAAGCCATACTTAGGATTATGCTTTATAGTGAATAATGATCACTTATGGAGAATAGTTTTTTTTATTCAATATGAACAATTCATTTAAACTTTCTGCATACTACTCTAATTTCATGAAATGATATTGGCAACAATTTTCATAAAAAGTATAATGAGTACGGAAATAGAACTATTATATAACAGAACACCCATTACTTAATATCTTTTACACTGAGGACTTGGAAACCTAAGAAATTTTGTAGCAATTACATCAAACAATGCCCATATTCCATACATACTTTTGAATGGTAATGCAGCTTTGAAATTCTGTTCATGTGTATAATCATTACCCACACGCAAAATAATTTTGGTCGCTTATGACAACTTAGAATGCTGTATTTTGATATATCCTGTAATGAGAGCGAATTAAGTGTGGGGTCAATAGTTAGCACCCGGTGGATAATTCTGGTTCTTTTTTCTGTAAAACCTTGGTAGTAACATCATTACGGGTCTCCTCGCCAACCATCAACATGCATAATAATAAAATTTTTAATAAGATCGTGCTAAAATTTAGTAATTGATTTAAATGTCAATGGTGATAAAGAACGAACTTCCGCGGCAGCCGTTACCATGTACAGGTGCACGCCCATCGGTAACCGGTTTGAAAAAGAGGAAAAAATGGCGCAAGGCCGGAATTTGAACCTTGGGTCTGCTGCTTTGTGTTCTCAACCATTCATCGGATGGTTCATGTACGTATGCTATGTTTAATTATTAAATAATGTTATATTTGTAGTTAATTTCTCGTGGTAGACTATGCAGCAATATTTACATTTTCAAAAAAATATACATCGCACTAATTGATATTGAGGAAAAAATAATCTATTTTATAAGAGTGGGATGTGGTGCTGTACTCATGCAAATATTTATACAAAGGAAATAATAGCGTTTATGCGCGGACACTGCCTAGTGTGTTAAAGCACGTCTTAGATACAAGACAAAATCTTTTAAGAACCATTAGAGGCATTCATTTTAATCATGATTCAAAACAGTATTCCTATACGTCCCAGTCAACCATCTACCAACCATGCATGCGAGTCGCAACTGCCTGTTGACCAACATAATTACCGGAGTTATCGATCCGTGATCTCCTCGCTTTAGAGCATTATAATGCCACGTCACATATTAACGCTGAATCAGAGAATAGTTGCATATGGAAATTATGCGAAAACATAATCTTGTAGGACTGTATCAAGGCAATTTGTTGACAAAAATTCTGCCGTTCCGGTTATACTTAACAATATTGTAAGAAACCCAAGTCTTAGATTTAAGAAAGGCATCGAAAAATGGATTCCTAACCAAGAACGACGTGTTCTAATGGAAGAAGCACTGACATTGGATAAACGAAGTCATTTGTAATACATGCATTACAAGAAATGGGGATTTAAAAAATCTCAGTATATAAATTGCTGAAAATTAACGTTACAGTATAGTTGTAGTCTTAAGAACTATAACCGCTTGACGAGGAATGTCATGTGAATATCTGCAATCGAATTTTGCTGATATGCAATTTATCAATTTCTCCAAGGATGCATGGTTTCATTTACATGTTAATTTTTGTTCGCAAAACTATAGTCACCGTAGCACTGAAAATAGATCATTAATTCACAAAGTTTCCTTTCATGATAAGAAAACTGGTGTTCGTGTACTGTAACTGTATGGTAAATAATACAGCGCGCGTTTTTTTCAATATATTGTACATTCATGGGATTGCACGCCAATTTTCGTAATTTTTCTAAACAATTTTTCGATATTAAAACACAACATGGATATTTTCAACGAGATTTTGCCATTACACTGCCCCTGATACTTTAGAGAATCTAAAGAGATTTTCAATGGCAAAATAATTTCTAGAGGGTTATAACCCTCACATTCCCCACATCTTACTGCTTGCGAGTGTTATTATGGAGAACCCTAAAAAGTGGAGTCAATTACCCTGAAACTAAAGATGAATTAAAAGACAATAAAGTTAATTTATTTCAAGAATTTCGGAAGAACATTTGCATGTGAACGTTAACTCCATCAGAAGATATCAGGGATGCCTGCATAAAGATTGATTCACTCGGATCAGCTATAAAGTAAGTTAGAGCATTATAACATAAAATGAGATTATAAAAAACCTTTAATTAATGAAGTTGTAAGAGCTACAGAGAGAGAACGAATCCATAATTCCGGGTTTGGTGGGAATCCTTCGGATTCATAATCAGGCAAAAGATTTTACAGCATGACACAAAATCTCAGGCACCCCATTACTCGTGTGACATTTGTATAATTCTATGTCGCTATGTATTGCCATTTTCCTCAACTCTAGCAGCATTATAAATAACGTCTAGAATACGCTAATTACAGAAATATAATGACTGATTTAAAAATGTAAAAAAGTAAACAAAAGGTAATTCCGGCATCACAAAATTAGAAACATGGTAATTAATACAAAATATAAATTAAATATCCACTTAAATAATATCTAGTTCTTCTCAATAATTCGTCTCTGGTGCATTTTGCCATCTGTAATACCTAAGACCACATATATTTAATTCGTTCAGGCACCTAGTCCACGTTTTAAATAGACTTTGCGCATACCGTATGCCAAGTTCTACACAGAATTTTATTTTCCTTACCCGATATCTATGATATAATTATAGAGTGAGTCTTTTCATCCAGCGGAATCGGGAGTTATACCACCCGGAGTTCTACAGACTATTCCGTAAACACTATCCCCTGTGTCGTATCGATTTCGGTCGAATTTGCTATTTGCCTCTCGTGTTCTGACTCGTGTTGCACTGTGCGCGCGCTGGGCTTAAGTGGTAATCGGTCCGGGGTTCAAATATTCAAAAGCATATATACGTGTTTTTCTTTTGTTTTCTGGCACGGAAGAGAAAAATAGTGCTTACTCTACGATATTATTAATGTAAAAGTCTTAATTATAATAAATTTAATTAAATCATAAACTACTAAAAGAATTTGCTTTTAATGTGAAATAATAAACTAAGGGCATTAAATTACATTTTACTCTTTGTAGATATTCCTACATACAAAAGAAAGACAAAATGTGGGGTAGTTCTGGTACAATATGTACACAATAGATAATATTAAATTCCCTTATAGGACGGTCTGGTGAATGCGGCGGGTCACTTGAGAGCACCTGCATTTTCCATCGACTGGTAAAATGATGGTTTATATAGTTACCAATCCACAGGATGGGAAAACTCCACCGGGGATGACTGGATGAATGGATGGATAAATGGATAGATAGATGGGTGGGTGGGTGGATGGATGGATGAATGGATAAATGGATAGATGGATGGATGGATGGATGGATGGGTGGATGGATAGACGGATGGATGGATGGATGGATATATAGGTAGACGGACGGACAGAGATAGACAGAGACAGGCAGGCAGATATGGATGGATGGATGGATGGATGGATGGATGGATGAATGCATGCATGCTGAGTGTCCCAGAATACAATCACACAAATTGCAAGGATTGTGGGGGGTCCCAGATAAGCATTTTGAGATAGGGAACATATGGTCTTAGTTTCTAAATTCCATGCAATAGCATAAAATCTGTTAAGTACCAGCAACCCACTGATTAAAAGCTTCAATTGCTCAAGATATTGCTCCTGAATAGTGCTGTAGTTAAAGATTTTCTAGGTATAACGGAATTAAATATTGTGACGGCGGAGGAAGAGGTTCGAACATCCTTAGCTATGTGTATTTTTAACTGTTTTTCGTGTTGTAGTTACCACATTATTTGTTTTGTTGTTCGCAACCGCTCGTTCACTCTGACGAATTAAGCAAAATAAATTACAACGTGTTTAACGGTACGGCCGTCAATATCATGTAACTAAACTTGCAAGGGTAAAGTCATTAACAAAGTGTTTTATCACCTTGACCTGTGATGTACATGTAGCATTGTACGTGCAGGAACATTCAAAATGCAGATGTTTCCTCCACTTTAGCTAAAGTTGGTAGACATAGTTAGTACTTCAAAGGACAAATAAACGCATTTCTCCAGATTAAAGGAGAAATATATCTGAATGAAACCAAAAAACTAAGAAAAAGTATGTAAACTGCATTCCATCTTTTCGCCACTGCGTAAAAACCGAATAAAATAATTGGAGGACTAAGAAACAAGGGCATTTTAAGTGCAAAAAAAATTAAAAAGAGATCACCAGAGATGTTCGATGTGACGATCTGCAACATCCCTGCAAAGAGTACACCTGCGAAAAACGATCCTTGCACACTCTCAGAAATATCTAGAGTGTTAAGAACCTCATCACAAGCAGCCAAGACCCGTGCTAGTAGCTGCTGATCAAATGATGTGTAAATGAGGGTCTTAAGATGTTCCCATAATAAAACAATTAGCGAGTTGAGATCCGGAGAACGGACTTGGCCAATTTACAGAACCACCTCTTCCAATCCACTGGCCAGGAAGCACATTGACATAAACTCGTACTTCCACGCTGAAGTGAGGAGCTTTCGTAGTGCAACATCTGGCGTCGGATGTTCAGAGGGACGTCTTCCAAAAATACGGGCAAAGGAACTGCAGATACAGGTGCCCGTTTAACCGTGTAAAAGAAGAAACGGTTCAATTATTTAAATGCGCACGATGCCCGCCCACTCACTGATGGTTAATCTGTGCTGATAACCCCCTTCAACACTGTATGTGACTGCTCATATTCCCATACATGACTGTTAATCTGTGCTGATAACCCCCTTCAACACTGAATGTGGCTGCTCATACTCCCATACATGACTGTTAATCTGTGCTGATAACCGTCTTCAACACTGAATGTGACTGCTCATACTCCCATACATGACTGTTAATCTGTGCTGATAACCCCCTTCAACACCGTATGTGACTGCTCATACTCCCATACATGACTGTTAATCTGTGCTGATAACCCCCTTCAACACTGTATATGGCTGCTCATACTCCCATACATGACTGTTAATCTGTGCTGATAACCCCCTTCAACACTGTATATGGCTGCTCATACTCCCATACATGACTGTTAATCTGTGCTGATAACCGCCTTCAACACTGTATGTGACTGCTCATACTCCCATACATGACTGTTAATCTGTGCTGATAACCCCCTTCAACACTGTATATGGCTGCTCATACCCCATACATGACTGTTAATCTGTACTGATAACCGTCTTCAACACTGTATGTGACTGCTCATACTCCCATACATGACTGTTAATCTGTGCTGATAACCCCCTTCAACACTGTATGTGACTGCTCATACTCCCATACATGACTGTTAATCTGTGCTGATAACCCCCTTCAACACTGTATATGGCTGCTCATACTCCCATACATGACTGTTAATCTGTGCTGATAACCCACTTCAACACTGTATGTGACTGCTCATACTCCCATACATGACTGTTAATCTGTGCTGATAACCCCCTTCAACACTGTATGTGACTGCTCATACTCCCATACATGACTGTTAATCTGTGCTGATAACCGCCTTCAACACTGTATGTGACTGCTCATACTCCCATACATGACTGTTAATCTGTGCTGATAACCCCCTTCAACACTGTATGTGACTGCTCATACTCCCATACATGACTGTTAATCTGTGCTGATAACCCCCTTCAACACTGTATGTGACGGCTCATACTCCCATACATGACTGTTAATCTGTGCTGATAACCCCCTTCAACACTGTATATGACTGCTCATACTCCCATACATGACTGTTAATCTGTGCTGATAACCCCCTTCAACACTGTATGTGACTGCTCATACTCCCATACATGACTGTTAATCTGTGCTGATAACCGCCTTCAACACTGTATGTGGCTGCTCATACTCCCATACATGACTGTTAATCTGTGCTGATAACCCCCTTCAACACTGTATGTGGCTGCTCATACTCCCATACATGACTGTTAATCTGTGCTGATAACCCCCTT
The DNA here is from genome assembly GCA_030762175.1 of Metallyticus violacea. Taxonomy (NCBI): domain Eukaryota; kingdom Metazoa; phylum Arthropoda; class Insecta; order Mantodea; family Metallyticidae; genus Metallyticus; species Metallyticus violacea. Next base: position 370,742,980 of record CM060846.1, on the reverse strand, counting down.
CAACACTGTATGTGACTGCTCATACTCCCATACATGACTGTTAATCTGTGCTGATAACCCACTTCAACACTGTATGTGACTGCTCATACTCCCATACATGACTGTTAATCTGTGCTGATAACCCCCTTCAACACTGTATGTGACTACTCATACCCCATACATGACTGTTAATCTGTACTGATAACCCACTTCAACACTGTATGTGACTGCTAATATTCCCATACATGACTGTTAATCTGTGCTGATAACCCCCTTCAACGCTGTATGTGACTACTCATACCCCATACATGACTGTTAATCTGTACTGATAACCCACTTCAACACTGTATGTGACTGCTCATACTCCCATACATGACTGTTAATCTGTACTGATAACCGCCTTCAACACTGTATGTGACTGCTGATACTCCCATACATGACTGTTAATCTGTACTGATAACCGCCTTCAACACTGTATGTGACTGCTGATACTCCCATACATGACTGTTAATCTGTGCTGATAACCGCCTTCAACACTGTATGTGACTGCTCATACTCCCATACATGACTGTTAATCTGTGCTGATAACCCACTTCAACACTGTATATGACTGCTCATACCCCATACATGACTGTTAATCTGTGCTGATAACCGCCTTCAACACTGTATGTGACTGCTCATACTCCCATACATGACTGTTAATCTGTGCTGATAACCCACTTCAACACTGTATATGACTGCTCATACTCCCATACATGACTGTTAATCTGTGCTGATAACCGCCTTCAACACTGTATATGACTGCTCATACTCCCATACATGACTGTTAATCTGTGCTGATAACCGCCTTCAACACTGTATGTGGCTGCTCATACCCCATACATGACTGTTAATCTGTGCTGATAACCCCCTTCAACACTGTATATGACTGCTCATATTCCCATACATGACTGTTAATCTGTGCTGATAACCGCCTTCAACACTGTATATGACTGCTCATACTCCCATACATGACTGTTAATCTGTGCTGATAACCCCCTTCAACACTGTATGTGGCTGCTCATATTCCCATACATGACTGTTAATCTGTGCTGATAACCCCCTTCAACACTGTATGTGGCTGCTCATACTCCCATACATGACTGTTAATCTGTACTGATAACCGCCTTCAACACTGTATGTGACTGCTTATACCCTATACATGACTGTTTATCTGTGTTGATAACCGCCTTCAACACCGTATGTGGCTGCTCATACCCCATACATGACTGTTAATCTGTACTGATAACCGCCTTCAACACTGTATGTGGCTGCTCATACCCCATACATGACTGTTAATCTGTACTGATAACCGCCTTCAACACCGTATGTGGCTGCTCATACCCCATACATGACTGTTAATCTGTACTGATAACCGTCTTCAACACTGTATGTGACTGCTCATACCCCATACATGACTGTTAATCTGTGCTGATAACCGCCTTCAACACTGTATGTGACTGCTCATACCCCATACATGACTGTTAATCTGTACTGATAACCGTCTTCAACACTGTATGTGACTGCTCATACCCCATACATGACTGTTAATCTGTACTGATAACCGTCTTCAACACTGTATGTGACTGCTCATACTCCCATACATGACTGTTAATCTGTACTGATAACCGCCTTCAACACCGTATGTGGCTGCTCATACCCCATACATGACTGTTAATCTGTACTGATAACCGTCTTCAACACTGTATGTGACTGCTCATACCCCATACATGACTGTTAATCTGTGCTGATAACCGCCTTCAACACTGTATGTGGCTGCTCATACCCCATACATGACTGTTAATCTGTGCTGATAACCGCCTTCAACACTGTATGTGGCTGCTCATACCCCATACATGACTGTTCTTGTGGTTCAGAATTAGCTACCTATGACCTCGGTGAACAGAACCGAGGAGAAGACGTCAACCTGCCACTCCAAGGCCCACCTGCAGAACTTTAGTCTGGGCCGAAGTCCGCTGGTCCCAATGCCTACACCTTTAGCACAAGATAGGGAAAGGGTCGTTATTCTTGCAGAACCACGATGCATGTTGGACTTGTTTTTATTCATGGCCCTGGCAATTGCTTGGTTGCTGGTGGAAGGTTCCGCCCAAACTACTCTGGTAAGCACCTCTTCTTCAGAGGCTGGAGTATGAGGCCTTCGGTTTGCACCGGCATCGGGTCTGTGCACCATTAAATATCCAAAGGCCACTGGACATTTGGGAAGGTCGAGCGGTAAGAATGATGTCTGTCTGGAAATCTATCCCTGTACAGCTGTGCAGCCACAGATGTACCTCCTATTCCTTCTCCATAAATTTAAATAAATTGAAAGTCGTAGATTCCTTCCCCTCACGATAAGTTTTTTCCTGGCTTTTTTTTAAATCTCTTTTTAACAGAATTAATTTTACTTTTTATAGATTAAGTTAGTTCAGTTTAGGTTTCACAAAATTTAGGTGTGACAATTAATAATAATAATAATAATAATAATAATAATAATAATAATAATAATAATAATAATAATAATAATAATAATAATAATAGAACTCCGCACTAACAGTACGCCACGGATAGCCAAGGTCGTTAAGGGGGGATTCGTGAGCGGAAGGTAAATATCTCCAAGATCGTTCTCCTTGAATGAGTTTTTTTCCAGGTTTTTTCATTCCTCATAAATGGCAAATGCCGGGGAGGTACCCTAAACTTAGGCCTGGAACGTTTCCTTCCTTTCCCAATATATCATTTCATCTCATGTATCATCAGTGTCCGTCGCCTATGGTGCCTAGGTAGTAAAAAAACGGGCGTTAAATACCATTAAAAAAAACTAACGGTTTCTCACTGCGTTCGGGTGGAATTCGGCTCTATTTGCTACTATTCGGGACTTCGGCCACAGGACAGGGTCTGTTTGTGATGTCAAGTCTCAGCTGCGATATACTAGGTATCCGAAATTTTTTTTGAATGATTTATTGCTCAGAGGCCTCTTTTTCAGGCTTGAGGTTCTTTTTTTTTTCGTGCCGTAAATGTACGACACGGGACCCACGACTTTACTTCCCTTCCGAAGGAAGCCATACTTAGGATTTTTACGCCCCGAAAAATCCATCGGTCCTGGCCGGGTTCGAACCCGCGATCTTGGGCTAGGTATCCGCTTATGCGCATTTAACTTCATAGTACTACTGAACTGTTATTATTGGCGTGCATACCCTAGCAGAACGAACAATTTTATCGAAGTAGCAAAGAGTCAATAATTTTCAACTTCCCGTGCACTGTTAACACTACCTTTTCCCGACTTCTTGGGCAATACGTGAGCATTCTGAAAGAAAATCTAATTCACTCACTTAAGTGAAATTGACTTATCAGCTCGGATATCCGATTTCGAAAAAGCGTCATAACTTTGAAAGTTTACAAAAGGGATCATAAGTTCCCTGTCTCAAAATGCTTATCTAGGACTCCTCCACAATACTTGCAATTTATGTTCTTGAATTCTGGGATACTTTCTATATGTATCTGACAATTACAGAAACTTAAACTTATAAAATACCTAGTATTATACAAAAATTCTGGGTGTTACACCACACACACACACACACACACACACACACACACACATACAGATGATGCCAAAAATATATTCGCGTGTCATCAAATAAAAAACTGTGTTAACATAACAAAACTGAATCCACACAAACAGAAAATGTTGAGCACTAATCATCTTAGACTTTACAGTTACAACAGTTGCTCAAAATGCCCACCATCGGCATCGATACACTTCTGAGTACGTTGGACTTCTGATTGAGCAACGTTTGCGAAAGTGTCCTCAGCGATTGCAGCACATGCCGTTTCAATATCTTCCCGAAGTGCTGTCAGTGTAGCTGGTTTTCTACGATATACAACATCCTTAAGAGTTCCCCATAAGTAGAAGTTTAACGGAGTTAGATCCGGAGAACGCGGTGAAAACTCAATCTGCCCTCTTCGTCCTGTCCAGTACCTTGGGTATTTCAAACAAAATTGTTTTTCGCTGTTCAAACGATAGTCTTGGTTTCATTTTGTTGTAGCAACGCTAGCATAACGTAATGTGAGTTACATCTGTTTTACAGAATATCATACGATAATATTGGTTCATTTGTTCATTGTTGATTTACCTGTCACGTAGCAAGGCTATCATAATGTATGAGTCACACCTTTTACAGAACATCATATTATACATTACTGTTGTTTTCGGTTCAACTTTGAAATATAATAAGCATATATATACTGTGAAAGTATGTATACATGTTTTGGGACCCTCGGTGTATGTGTGTGTGAAAATGTATATATCAAAGCATTACATACATATGAATAAATGGATTTTTTCTGCCCTGTATTTTAATTTTTTTTAAATGCCCCAGAGAAATGCCACTCGATTTTATGAATGCTTATTACTATGTCATAATAACGTTTTAAATTGGATATTTACAAGAGTTCTAACATATAATTGCGTTATTCATGAAAGTTCTTAGACTAAAATTTTCTCGTGATTATATGAACTTGCATTAAAAATATATGTTTCAGTCATCTAATTTAAAATCACGATCTGTCTTCTGAAACACCAGAATGATAACCGTTACCTTAAAAAAAAAAAAAAAAAACACGCTGACAGTATAGAACAAAGCAACAGTTAGATTGTGGCGATCAGTAGGCCCTGTAAAACGGAATTGTATTGCTTCACATTCCTCAACACAAATTGAACATTCGCAATATATAATTTATTGGACAACTAGTTGTGTGATGTTGCAATAAAACTAAATAAAATGCAATATTGAATATATTCTTATACAAAGATATTAATAAATATTTATTATAGATAAAATTAAAACAATTTTTGGTGTGATTAATTTTGTCCATAGCACATCTCTCATTCACTTTTTTGTAGTCCTTAAATTTTAGACCTCAGATTCATTAAACATACCTAAATATATTTACGATCACTTTGCTTGAAGCTTAATGTACCAGCACAACAAATAAAAACAAAAAGAGAATGCATTAAACTGCAGTCTTAATATACGATGTTTTCTGTTAATACCTACTAATAAAATTGTAATTAAGGTGTTTTCCCAAACAGAATGAGCGGCACTTTTACAACAATGCCACAAGTGCGAGAAAGGATTGGCGTTGCTTTACGACGTTTTATTCTGAGGCGTTCAAGGTAAGCCATGTCATAAACAAAATATAAAGAATTCCATTATGTCACCAGCTTCGAAATTGCTCATTAGAAACAAAAAAGTGTTGAAGTAATAGGTTTCTGCAAGTCGGTGGGTGGTTTCGAGTTCCAAATAATTTATTTTTATAGACATGAAAGAAAAGCAAAAGTTAGTTGTGAATATTCTCTTAAAGTTTACTGCATACAAATAACAAGACGCTCTGCAGCAAGCAACATATATCGTAAAATAATTGGAAGATGTAAGTCATTCTGCTCTTGCAAGCACCTTTAACTTGTTTATTCCCACTAAATGGACCGCCGCTGATTTTAAACTCGTTACATAAAAACGGTTATAACTTAGCCATTCTGGTAAAATTGTTAAGCTTTTTATAACAAATACGAAAGTATATAAAAGCAAATTGCTGGAAATAGCCAGGGGTATCTTTTTCTATACAGAAAATAAAATATGTGCCTTTGCTTTACATCAATGTTTTCTGTTGCTCGGAAAACAGCTACTATACAGGATGTTCATAAATAGTTACCCTGCTTAAATGTTGTTATAACACTATAATGACACATAAATATGGACGCCGATGCATAAACTTTTTAATTTTCTAATCAACTAGTAAAAATGTTAATAAATGTCAGTAGGTATGAGGAAAATATCATAGGCACACATTCAACATGCAAAAATCTGAAACTGTTGTTGTATAATTGACATTTTAATATATCTAAAAATAAACAATAAAAATGTACAATGTTCCGTGCTCTTTTGCTCTATGTGGTTGACTATATTAACCTACCGATTAGAGATATTTTTGTGAAGATATTTTCAAGCTCACGTTTATTTTCATAAGTTTCAAAAATATGTTCTCTTATGACGTGGGTTTTCGGATTCACATTGTATTTGTTCATTATTCCATATAGCTGATCTGAAAAGGAAATGCTCAGAACAGAAGCAATCCTGATAATTAGATGACTGCTTGGTCAATAAATTGTTTACCTTTTAGATCGTCATCTGGTCTCAATTCTTGAACAATTTTAATTTTTTATGCATGCTATTTCCAACATTTGCACACTCCTTTATGCATTGCAGCTCTTGGATCAAAGCTTATTTAATTAATTTCTTGGTAACCTAGTGCAGGATATATGAACTGTCTAATTTGTCTGTTCGTAAATATTTGACCAAGTTTACTTCTAGGAAAAATGTGCAGTGAGTCTCACAGTTATAAAAATCAGAGCAATAACTGCTGGATAAACTGTATGTCAATATCAATTTCCTTTCGTCAGTAAAACAACAGTTACCTGTGGCTACAAAGATAAGTGAAAATAGGAATAGTAATAATAATAATAATAATAATAATAATAATAATAATAATAATAATAAATGTAGTCAAAATAATATATTAAGTATAGCACTAAAACCATTATTATTATTATTATTATTATTATTATTATTATTATTATTATTATTATTATTATTATAAAATAGGTTACCAATAAACTAATTTAAATGTGTTCAGGCCTACGGAATGTGTTTCTCATTGGAGTCTATTAAACATACCACTGAGATAATATTAAACAAAAGTTTTCTACTTGACAATGTTACGTTAGGGGTAACTAAGAAATAGTTATACCTAGAGGAATAACTATGTCACTGATTTTGGGTATTAAAGGAATTTAAATTTGCTTTTGCTAAACCAAGAAACTGTACATGAATTCGTTAATATCTATCAGCGTTTTCAATAGAAAAAAGTGGCCGACAATAAGTATCATACAAAAAAAAAAAACCCCTAATAATTCGTATTGCATTTTTCTGTAAAATAAAAAGGTCTACATTGACATCATTACCCCAAATGGAAGCATTGTATCGAAATAGTTTTATGAAAAGCGCATTATATGATTGTTTAGAGAGTATATACAATGCATCCTAAATGACTTAATACATACAGAATGCAAGATAAACTACAGATATATGACTTGTCCAAGTCAAGTATGAGTCTAAAATAATGACAAGAAGTTTTATTTCATCAGGAATATGCTTCAAAGCAAGCAGCAGGAGTTGTGTTTTACCACTATGAAACCAATGAGCACCGTCAAGTAATGAAGACTGCATAGGCTGGTTTAAATTATGAAGGTCTTTCGTTGTAGAAAATGTGGTCATATCGCCCGCAAATAAAATTGGGTCACAATTAAGATTATGAGGTAAATTGTTTACCGTAATTAAGAGGAGAAACTATCCAATAATCGACCTTTGCGGTACTTCAACATCAGTGCTACGTCTACTTTGGATAATTCACCATTGAAACTGTCATTTGAGAACGATCTGATTAGTTCCAACTCCAACTAGCAATACCGTAATAATGCACTTTAGAACAAATTAATATGTAGGATATACAATCGAACGATTTAGAAAGGTCATAGTAAAGTAAAAGTACTGTCGAATCTTTCAAAACCCGAAATTACTGACTCAATTAAGTGTTGATTTGCATCTAAAGTTGACAGACCCAAAACCAAGGCCAACTGCTTATTAATTATACTTTCAATTACTTTTGAATATACAGGAACTATAGAAATTGATCTGTAGTTTTCATACTTGGTAGGACCGCCCTTCTTAAGTGCAGGAATTACTTTCAAAATTGTGGAAATATGCCACTAGATAAACACTCATTTTGCAATAATTCAGTGATTGAATTATGACGACATTATTGACTTAATATGATCTCTGTGTAAATCATAGATGTCGTTACATTTAGAGCCTATAAATTGAGAAACCACATTGAAGAGATTTTCCTGGGTTACAGGAGTCAATTAAAACTGCTATACAAAGGTGTATTTAGCTAGGAAAAAAAAATAGCTGTATCATTACTAATATTCTCGGAAGTAGTTATTTAGTATAGTTTAAGAACTGAAGCTATCTAGAGCACAGTAAAGACATCTGGAATTAGTATGGTATGGTATGGTATGGTATCACTGAGGAATATTTTCCCCTTCTTTATATATTTATTTCCTATTAATTTTAAAGTAAAGAAAATTATGTAGCTTAGCTCTCATTTTTAAGTATAGACTAGTGTTCTGTATCATTTAGTGAAATATTAGCATTCTGCAAAGGAAATTTGGGGTAAAATCAATTTGCGTTGGCAACTCTGAGCCCAGTCGTATGAATTGGGAAAATGACTATTAGCTCGGAAATGATGAGATCAAGGAAGAACTGCTTAAGGACAAAAGCATGTGTGTGGTTCTTCAAGAAAAGAGGAATCAGATTGGAGTTGTTAAGTTTGTTGTGCACAACTGATTGAACAACAAAAGGTTAAAAACTGTAGCAGTTGCATCATATACTTTATTGATTCTAATTTTGAGTTCTTCCTCCAAAATTATGGTGCAGTGAATGCAAACACTACCACTTTTCAGTGATGAAATGAAGATAGTACCGCGGAAAGTGGAACACATTTACGATATGCTGACAAGAGATGCCCCTAAAGTGCAATAAGCGAAAAAATAGCTTAATGTTCCTATAGAGGTCTTGTGGAAAAAAACATTCTTGCACTTGATATTTTTTGCAGTCTTAACTGTATTAACCGCATTAAAGATAACTTTATAGTGTAACAGTTGTCTTGAATATTTTTATAAGAGGAAATAGTATATCTAAAAACCTAGAGTTAATATAAATATTCTGGCTCCATATTCTCGTATTTTCCCATATATTATTTTTATTGCAAATTGGTTCATTCCTTTTATGTTTTAATAAAATGTTGTTCCCGAGTATGAGAGCCGTAATCTAGCTGTTGAAAGTATCTCATCTGACGTTTCGCCCTCTGCTCCATCTAGCATAATCAGAGTATCGTTTTCCGATCCAGGGAGAGTGTCTTTGGTTTTCCAAAGTGTCTTTGGTTTTGGTTGCAAATGGAGTAGGAGTAACGAAAAATATTCAGTGCATAGACAACAATGATAAAACACAAATATGCAATTTAGACAAATAACTTGATTATATTATTTGATTTAACATTATATAAATGTTAAATCAAATTGAAAAGTTATATGAAAAGTTTGTGTATACGTTTTACGTAAATCTATGCAGAAGTTAGATTGTTTCTTCTTATGAATTTCCTGCGGAGCCACTTTCTACATTTTGTGCAACACTAACCTTACATTTTTCTATGTGGTTTCTTCCAGAAAATGATTTGACTCCATCTTCCTGAGCTATAAGCACGGTACATCCCCCATTACTCCACACTTTATCGCATTATGGACTCATTTTTCTGTAGATTTGCCAACTATTTCGCATTGTCCATAGTTATTACTGATTTTCCCCCAATTTTCATCACGGTCAAAGGGATACTAAGGAAAAGCACATATATAATTTTGCTTTACCGTGATAATATACCCTTTGATCGTAATGAATATTGCGGAAAAATAAAACAATTATTAGCTGGTTAACTGTGGCGGCAGCTAGTGCCAACCTGACAATATATAACAGTGTAACTGACAGGGTGGTAAATTGCTGAAAAAGGAAAACGTCTTGAATAATTGCATTTCGAAGAAGCAATCATGAAAAGTATGTCAAAAAAGAGAGAGGATACAGTGACATTAGAAATTATTGATTATTGCTTACAAATAAACAGGACAAAATGCTTATAAAGATAAATCGAGGCCAGGTGAGTGCGCGCTTTACAGAATACTATGGCGAGCAAAGTTTTATGAAGCTAAGAGATCCAAAGCCTTTTAATATATTTATAGTATGCAATAAATTTTATCATTCATTTCTTTTAACTTATGTTCATGAAAATTACACAAATTGGAGGCTTATGGTGCGTTAAAAGTAAGGATTTAAATGTAAAGTAATTACGAAAAAAATATGCAAGAAAAAATTAAACAGCGTTTGTTCCCAGTTTGGGCACTTAGATATCAAAGGATCAATAAATAAAATGCCAAAATTATTTAATATTATCTCCTTTAATTGCCTATACGCAGTGACCACATAACTGAAAACACTTTTGTCAACGATGAACCATTTTGGCGAATATATCACGTAGTATGGAGTTTTGAGAATGAAGGTGGAGCTTACAACATTGTCACAGTCAACGGGATACAGAACAGCAATCAATTTGACATTGCCAACTTTAAAATAGGAAAACGTTCCCGCCAACACTTCGTGTATGAACACCTTATGCATCTAATGAAAAGTTGAAATTACACAGTGAAAACTCTTTCAACAAACACGATAAGCACAGTATTTTTATTAACGCTCTTTAAAAATAGGGTAGTTTCTTTATCGGTGGACCATAAACGAGCCGCCACTGGATCCGTTATACACTTAGCATGCTCACGATCTCATTATTTTGATGGTGATGGAATGCTCACGATTCATTGATACCAGAAGAACCAAGCAATTTTCAAAACTGATTCAATTCTAAACCTTACGCAAATTAGTATAACCATTTTTTTATTTTTTCAGGGAGCCGCGTTGACGGGTTGCAGCGTGATGTGCAGACAGACGATAAAATCATTGCCGTGTGATGAAAGAATGAGATCACCGAAACTTTCTAGTTGATTTCATAACTCCTTTAAGTTCTTCGCTATTGCGAAGTTGGGCTAAATTCTCATTTTGAAATTTTGCTATTTGCCTTCCGGTAGATAATAACAACCTTCTGTCGAGTTCCCGAGGCTGTTTTCGTCTGAGAAAAGCCACTTTGAAGAAGTCGCTCGCATGGATATCGACATTAGTCAATGAAGGTATTATTAGCCTGCCTCTTCCATATATACCTCAGGTATCCCGCTCTTTGAAGAGCCTACTTTGTAGAATATTTTAGTCAAGAAACGAAACCTTCATCTGACGCGGTTAAGCAAATTGAGTTACATATACTAGACACGCCTTCATATGTACATCTACAGTGCATTTATTTGAGTTAGGGGCCGCCTGGGCGCAATTGCTTACTGTTGAAAAGCATCCGTCGTAACCGGATAAAGGAAGGTAGAATCGCTGGTGTAACGTTAGTATTTTTATTTTAGTGTTAATATTTTTATTGAAACCATAAAATGGTACTGTATTTAAAACTGATAATTATAACGTGTGTTATAAGGGATCTTAAAAAATATGCACCTTAGGGACAATACATCTGCGTAAAAAGTCTGTATTATATCCAATTCTCGTAGCTGTTTAGCAAGTTGGCGAACAGTTTCTCTACTTGGAAAACGATTGTCGGGATATTTTCTTGTGAATCGCATTACCCCTTCTGTGCAAGAAACTGATTTCTCATATGTATAGTACATAAAACGTATTTTGTAAGACTGCATTTCTGTAAAGCCATAACTAACGAAAAACGTTTAACACATCATTTGCTTCAATCACTTACTGGCAAGCCTCTCAAATCAACTGCAAGCTGTTATCTGTACAACATTATACGGTCTTGACAACTGACTTCTCCCAGTACACAGTCCCGCTCTGCAGGCCCGTAACTCAAATAATCTCATTCTACAACATAATTTTTCAAAATCTCCTCTGCAAATTTCTATAAATAGTATATACAGTGAAATATTAACAGAAAAAGAGAAGTAGCGACGGAATTATAATTTTAAAAGGGCACTCTACAAGGCCTGTATAATCAAAAGATACATTGAAAAACACTTCAAAAAGGTGGTCCGCGTACGTGAGGTGAGGTTTGCTGGTACGTTAAGAGGAGGTTAGGGAAGATTTCAAAACAAGAACACAATCTGTCATCTTATGTGCGAAAATTTCACAATAATGGCAGCCACAGAAGAAATTTGACCAATGTCTTCAATAAATTATTGTTTTTTAATTCTGAAAAACTGAAAATGTTGAACTTTCATAATATGCAGCTTTTTCTTATGTGAGTTATTAATATTGTAAACAAATTCTTGCTTCATATTAAAACAATATTTTTCGAATTTAATTTTTATTATATTTTTTTTTCAAAATATTTCATACAATGCAGTTTTATCTGGTTTTCTCTAATGGTTTAAAAGCATGGCATATAATTTTTATATTATTGAAAATATTCGATAAATGATTTGAGCAATTATGAAATGATGTGAAAAATCTAGCATTAAAATATTTGGGAGCTTTTCTCTGAGATAACAAGGACAATAGGATAATATTTATATGTGAACTTTTTATTAACATCAAATTAATATGTTAATACATTCATTTCTATCCTAATTACAAATTCTGCATTGTATGGAACTTTTGCCACATTAATATGTAAAATATAATAAACGTATTTTCTTTTAAACAGTTTATGGGAAGTCTTCGCATGTTTACGATATTGACGGAGCAACCGAATGTATTTTAAAATATTTACAAGTTTCACACCTATAATAATAGTTTTGTCCTTGATACTTACGACATACATGACTATGGCATACTTGACAATAATTAAAGTGTTTTTCACTCTGATTCTGTACCTTTACCCTCCGCACAATATCCTTTGTAATGTTGCGTATTGATGATACTTCATGATGCAAGACCGGGAAACCAGTTTAATCTGGTACTTAGTCATTTAATATACAAATACTTACTTTTGATAGTCATGACTTTTGAAAACACATTATAATGACAAAACTAAAGGAGAGTACATATTAAAGTTTAAGAAATATATGATTTATTTTAATGTTATCTTTGCAATAACACTTTATAAATATAACAACGCAATTTTATTGTATTTTATCAGTTTTTCTGATTTTGTTATGTTATAATTGTCTAAGATATAAGAAGATTATTTATATCGATCAAGGCGTATACTGAATGTTGTTCCAGTTATAAAACCTTTTCGGCTCTAATGTAAAATTTAAACAGAAATATTATCTCCGTAATACAGAAAGAAGTTTAGAGGCAAACTGTTAGTGTTTAACATAATACCAACTGCCAGTTTCTTTGGAGGCAATGAATGCAATAAGTGAAACGTTTTGCAGTCCTCGGCGTCTATATTTACCCTTTCATGGCAAAGGACAACTCCAGAAATAACCTTAACTGCATCCAGTTAATATGTCTCGACCAGGGATCGAAGTCAGTTGACAAACAGTTGAGCCATGGCGGTGGACGTTAGCAATGTTAGAAGTGACTTTAATGCCCGTATAGAACATCACGTGGCTGAGTGAGGCCTTGTTTTATTAACCAATCTCAGTAGATGTTCACTCCGTTTTTGTAGCCATCTTAGTTTCTTCATTGAATGCATGAAGGTCTTCCGGTTTCGAAATTTAAACTGTATTGTATTAAAGAATATTTAACATGTTTTTTTCCAGTTAAGGACTGTGTATTGTTTTTTGAGCTAATCGTTATCTCATCTCTGATACACCGCTAGTCTCCTCTCACTATAATGTTAAGAATGACGACACGTTTAGAGGTGTAAACGGTTGTCTGATAACTATGTTGAGTAATGTGTGCACGTAATTAAAGGAAACATTTGTAACATTTCCTACGGCCCACCCACACTGAAATATAATATATATTTGTAAGCTTAGTCATAATATTTTGTGCATTGTAGGTAGTAATATAAATACTATGTATATATGTTTCATCAAATGTAACTTTAATATATTACTTGTATGTAATAAGAAGGGAAAGATCTCTAGTGTGGCTGCTTACGGGAGCCTGGAATCCCAAGAAGGCCATAAAACTACTATACAAAAGGGATAGTAAACCCAATGCAGCAAGTATCATGCCACTTTTTAAAAGACTTTTTATAGTCGAGGGTTAATAGGGCCAATGCCTTTTAAATAAGTTAGAGGAATGACCCTTCTAGTAGGTTATACAGTTAACATTAAACCAACCAATGTAAATAAATGTTTTAAACTTTCAATTTGTATCGAGTGGCATGCGTTGGAAGGTGAATTTGAACTAGCTAATAGTAGATGTTTATTTTGAATTTTTAAAGTAAGGAGCGAGACTTGCGCGTGCATATGTGACCCCTGCGGCTTAGTGATGCCAACGTTTAGTTGATTTGAAACAAGTATATAAGGAAGCGTTTACTCGGCAGGGGCATTCAGAGAACAAGTTCTACTTCGGACGCTGGCACGCACCGCACAGAATCAGCTCACGTACTCATTCGCAATTCGGCACATTAGCTCACTTCAGAAACTCAGTTGCGATAAGTACAGGGCATCAGTTCAACTCAGGTGTAAGATTTACATGCAGTTTAAGTGTGCTATGCTAGAGCATTAGTTTTAGATCAGTTCATTCCCTTGGAGGTGGCATCATCTAAATTTATATTCTACATAGCTAAGGTCTATCGTACGCAAAACACCAGAGAACGCGAAAGATTTTGCGAATAATAAATTATCATACATATTGTGTCGCATAACACGATATTTACACAGTTGATATGCTCTTCCAGTCCTGTTGAGTACGAGTCACAAAATAGCTTAACAAATCCGAGATATTGTTGCCATGAAGCGGGGGCAACAACACCGAAGCGAACATTAACCAATCGACGAAACTGCTTCAAAATTGGCTCACGAACGTGGGGCACTTAGCCGGAGCCTGCAGCAAACCGCTCCACATGTCTTATTTCGTGTAATAAACTTTTTCAATCCAATTAAAAGTAAAATAATTTAATTAAACACAACACAGTCATAGAACAACACAAAGCATTGTTGTTACGTATTTGCAGTGTTTATTTCCAGTGCACGTAGAACGTCTCATTGTTCGTCCTCACTTGATGAAGTCACCTAATCAAAGAAAGAAAACCCAATCGATGAATGGATGAATTTATATTGAGATTGGCAGAAATTCTACATTTCTTTGCATTTTAATGTTTGAAGAAGAAGAAGAATGAAATCAGTGGACACGTCAATGGTTATGAAGTGCATTCTCGAAAATGATTTGCACATTCTGCTCTGGAGTGTTCGTGCTCCAAACGATGCGATCATCACTAAACCTACTTACTAGCTTAGGACAGTAGGTGCTTTGCTTTCGCCAAATGACCCGCATGCTCACCGCACGGAAGATAAACCGGCCCTGCAAATGTTTTATGAGTTCCTCATGATATCTTAGAGCGGAACTTGGCAAGGACTGTCAGAAGGTGGCGAGGTCTTTGACTGGTCGTTGTGCTCTTAGTTAACCCGTTTCGATTGCTCGACTGATCTCGGCAAGACTCGGCATGCTGCACCAACAAGAGTCAGGGTCACCGCGATTTTCCCACTTTTGTTTTCGATGAGCTCCTTCGCAATAAACACATGTCACATGATAAGTTAATGACAGCTGTTGAAATGCCTTTTATAAATTAATGTCGATGTTAAATGGCGTTGCAGTGAAGGCTTATTATATTTCAAGTTTATGAACATATAAAGTTGTAAACATTTGAGTAATTGCAAAAAATCAGATGCCCAAGAAATTTTAAATACCTAATTACATAAAGTTTTTCATCCAACTATTAAATCAAATACTCTTAAAACTCATTGATTTTAATTATTATATCTACCTTATCATTATTTTTTCTGATCCATCATCAAATAACAAAAATAAACAAATGAACATAATTAGAATATAAAAAGTGTAAATATTTGACATTCCTAACACACCGGGGTACATTTTAGCCTGGTTGTGGGAATTGAATTTGGGAGCTTGAAAGGGGAAAGGACTTCTCCCCTAGTGTCTAGTGTCTAGTGTCTAGTGAGGGAATGACATGGAAGAAAAGTAGGGAATGTGGCAAAAAACTAAAGTATCAGCATTGTGTATAAAAATAATTCTGCAGTTAGTTTCACATTGAATGAATACTCGAAGCTGAATGTTGATTCAAGTGCCAAAAGGGATGGATTAAGAGATAGGATTTGTTTTTCCAGTTCGAACAGTTTCCGAGCATATAGTTAATGACGATTTTGCAGCAATGTATAACAAATGATATTTTAATAAAGATTTCGTTATGAAAATGCTAACATAAATTTTTAGCTGTGAACAAAACAAATATCCTTTGATTTCATGTGTGGCTGCAAATATAATTAACACATTTTAATTTTTTAATTCAGGTATATTATAAATTACTTCTTTTCTCTTAATTTTACTTTAAAAGTATTTAAGTGCACTTTGTTTCACAATGTTTTATAGCCAATATATGCGAAAATTCTTTCTATTTGTGAGCTGTAATGTCAACAATATAGCAAGCAAGTAAAATCGCACAGAGAAGCAAATCCATATCATTGAAAACTTATAATCTGGAAGTAAAGTCGATTTAGGACAAACTTGTTTAATGCAACCAAGTAATGGAAATATTTTACACTTAACCGAAATGTAAATATTTCTATAGACATTAAAAATTCTTTATTTTAATTTAACCTGTTTGAAATTTAGTGGGCACAACTGCAGAAACAGTTTTAGTTTGCCAAATTTTATATCACTAATTCTTTTTGTACTAACACGTGGAAAATTTTGTTTATGAATTATTAAACAGGATCATTTTGAAATACATAAGTGTGTGATTGGCTTTCAGTTATTTGTTTATACGTACATTTTTTCTCATTATTCAGGAAACTCATGCAAAACCATAGATTTTGTTTGATTTGGGCGTGCTCCATCAATTAGCATAGCTGAACCAGGAATTTGCGAATTTTCCTCCCTATTTATATTAAACAGTTTAAATGATATTTAAACTACTTAGTTAGTTTTTGAAATGATTTTTTGTAAAACCATGTCATGTTCCCATAAAATAATTATGTATCAATATTTATTGACTAAAAGGAATCATTTTGGAGACTGTGTGATTCCTATAGTATTAAAATAAAGAAGTAAAAAGCTTATTATTCGAAGTTTAAAAATTAACAACAAAATTTAAGGGTTGAATTCATTATATACAGAGAAAAAAAGGGATTATAAACACGTTCTGAAATTTGAAATTTATAAGAATTCGTATTATACCCTCATTTGAATTCCGTACGTGTAACGTAGTAAATACTTCCTCTTCGGCATACTGCAGGCATCTGTTCGTCGTCTCACGCACAGAAATACTTGGAATTGTGCTGGTTGTACTGATTGACAGATTCGTACAAAACGCTCAAGCAGAGTTGCTCATTATCCACAGCAGTCGCGTACACCAACTTTGCAAGGAAGTTCAGTGCGTTTACATTCGGTAATTTCAGTGACAACTATGCAACTTGAACATTTGAACATTTCACTTAAGGTAATCAACAGAATATACGCTCAGTGCTAATAAACATTAAAAACTATCTGACCAGACCCACGTTTATATAACATTTGTTACTTCTCCACATGTTACAAAATCCAACCCTGAAATTTAGCCATGTAATGTATAAACATTCTGATTATAATTCTAAAATCCAGGTCCTTGTTATGGCTTGTGCTGTGTATTGTTAAAGGTGAAGCTAAGTTGGAATGTATTACACCTGGATTCCCGAAAAACGGAATGCAATGTTTGTATACAAAGCAAAGAAGTTAACAAAAGAAAAATATATCATTCTCAACCATGTTTTAATAATTTCTTATACAATTTGTTTACATTTAACTTTAGAGAGTTGTTGTAAAGGAGTGAATATGTAGGCCATTTAATTTTTTTTTTTTTCAATTCATATTCTGCTTTTATTTTAGTAAATTTGAAGTCGTGTTTTAACGTGTATTCGGAATTAATCCCAGTTTTGTTGCTAACAGGCACTCAAAACGGTACATGGATTAAATATCTTGTATACGTGTACTACAAGGTCATAGGTTACTCCAAGAGAACCGCATAAAATAACGTAATATAAAATTGCATTTGGTAGTCAGCAGGTGCTTACAATCCTGCACACGGACATGCATTAGTTATAATAATGCGGAACTTGTTCTCTGCTCAGTTGCATTCTCTACTCTTTCATTCATGCACCTTCAGGTGCATGGTAGGGTTTCAGTTTATTTCTAGTGTGTAACATGTCGGGTTAGTTGATATTCGTGTCTTTCCCGTTAGATATCCGGTAGACTACTGCAACCTGTTTTTCACTCTCCATTTCGATGCAGATAGTGGCACGGTTTATCCCACCCGGTATAGTTATAGGCGACTAATACTTCCTGCATCTGCCCTGAATCCACCAGAGCTTGACAGTGGGAATGTAAATCAAAACTTTTATCTCCTAGTCAAGATTTTACTTAAATTTGAGCCCATATGAAATGTTGTGAAGAGAGGGGGTGAAATTACAGCATTTGAGAAGTACTCTTATGTTCCTTAAGATGGCAGATTGTAATGAAAATGTCGTCAGCGAAGCAAGTTACGTTACTAGGTGCAAAATTTAGGTACAGGCGTTCAATAAGATAATGTGGAAGGGAATACAGTGTCCGTCTAGTTTGATATGAACATATTATTGACGAAGATGAAAAGTCAACTAGAACATTTGAACCACCCTATGTCTTAGGACATAACAGGACAAATTCACCCATTTCTATCTTCTTTTGAGCATTTCTGACACCCTTTAATTTCCGTTATACCTTTCAAATATCTTGTGAAACGTTACCCTCGAAAGTATGTTTAGGTAAAATGCAATGTTTTTTGTACGAGGGATAAGTCATAAGACATGGAAAACTTTTTTTTCCTTGCGAACAGAGGATAACACGAAACATTAAAGATATACGATTGAAAGTGTATGAAATGTGTTTTGGAATGAATGATGTCTCAGCATGCCCCAAAGTTCAGACGGTGAGTGACAGTGTGTCAGGAATGGAGATTACCAAAAGTGAACAACATGTCTATATTAAAATAGCATTACTCCGCAGCAGGAAAGTACAAGAATACCGCACTGTACTGGGTGCGCGTGCCCTGTCAAACGGTAATGAAGTAGACAGTTGTCTTCAAATGGGGCGGAATGAAGACTGCCGTGCAGTGGGCGCGGGTAATGACGATGGTGGAACATGCTTACGGAATGATAGGCGCTCGGTACTTGTGTAACTAGAAGACCAAGCAGGAATTCCGACCGAAGCAGTGCGCCGCATTTTACGGGAGGATCTGAATATGCGGAAAACGTGTGCAAATAGGGGGCCTCAAGGGTCGATTGAGGTACAGAAACTACGGAACAAGTCGCATCAATTTGGCGAGATTTTAGGGAGAAATCCATCCCGCCACTGTTCAATAGGCCAGGGCATGCGCACCCAGCGCTTCCCGTAGTTCCATGTGGCATTCTCGTGCATTCCTACCGCGGGCAAATGCTATTTTCAAATACGCACGTTGTTCTTTCTTCGGGGCCTCTAATCTTGACCACTGCTGCTCGAGAACGGAAATTCAGGGCATGCTAACTGCAAAGTATACAAGGAAATGCAGTACCTAAGCAGTTACATACGGCAGCTAACTCTTTAACACAGGTAGCCGAGATAACTAAGGCACGGGCTTGTGAGCGTGAAGTTCGATTCTCGCCGGAACTTCCTCCTTGACTTAGAGTTTACCTCAGTCCTCATAAATGGAAAAACCGAAAGGGTGGCCGAGATCGTAGGCGCGGACTCTTAAGCGTCCTCCCTGACTGAGGTTTTTTCCCGGTTTTCCTCAGTCCCCATAAATGGCAAATGCCGGGGAGGTACCCTAATATTGGGCCTGGAACGTTTCCTTCCTTAAAAAAAAAAAGCCTTTTCCAATATATCATTTCATCTCTCAATGTACACCGCCTGTGATGCCTCAGTAGTGAAAACGGGCGTTAAACACCATTCAAAAAATAAAAAATATGAATAAGTAGAAAATGTCGGGGAGGTACTTTAAACCCTAGCCTGGAATGCTTCCTTCTCTTTAAAAACAATTTCCCAATTTATTGTTTCATTTTATGTAGCAACAATGTCCGCCGCTTATGATGCCTCAGCAGTGAAAACGGACATTAAACACAATCAAGGAAATTCTTAAGTTTCATGTAACAATCGCTTGGATTTTCAAATCCATCAAGGATAAACTGCAATATAGTTTTGATAATTTCCCTAAATTTTAGACTAAATGCAAACAGACATATTTGTTTATGCTTAATGATCATGGGTATTCTATAAAGAGAGGCTGACCAGAACTCAACTTATGGCAATATTTCATAAACATAATCATGAAAAAAAAAAAAAAACCTCACTCGCATTGTAATCTTACATAGTATTATTATCTGGAATAAATATTGCGCAATTTAAAAAATTGCACAAACTTTATAATAATTGTTAGAGTAGTTGTATGGGCTCTACCGATGAGTCACAATCTGAACTTCAATTCGGTGAACTCTTCCGTATCGGGTTTTTGCTGGGGTGTGTCCACGATGTCGCCCTACGCCCTACGTGCCCAATTTGAAGCGGAATGATTTGTGTTTAACGTCCGTTTTTGCTACAGAGGCACCACAGGCAATGGACAGTGATGATGCATGAGATTAAATGATAAATTGGGAAAGGATTTATTTTTAAGGAAGGAATCGTTCCAGTCCTAAGTTTAGGGTACCTCCCCGGCATTTGCCATTTATGAGGACTGACAAAAACCTCAGTCAGTGAGGACGATCCTGGCGGGATTCGAACCACAGACCTCCCGCTTACGAGTCCGCGCCTTAACGACCTCGGCCACCCGTGGCGGTAATTTGAAGCGGATTTTATATGCAGATGTTGATGTAGTCGTTGGACCAGGGGTCCCACTTCATACCCCGGGGTCGTTCAGTGGCCCGAAGTCGCCTTTCGTGTTTTATTAGTCACGGGAGGAGGGAAATGGAGAGGGGAGGTTTAAATAACACAACCTTGGTTCATTTAAACGTATTGAAACGTTTAATCACACTACGCTAGTTATAGACCACTTGGTTCGTTATCTTTACAACTTTGATGACGCGTGCTAAATATGCTGCATCTGTGTGCCTCTCGTCTACTGCCCCTGGCAAAACGGCGTTGATCATCTGAGAATGAACGAAACGTATGTATGACTGAAGAACATATATGTGAGTGGACCGAATGTAATACTTAGAAATGTCGTACTGTTTTAACTTCCGATCTGACTGCGACCGCCATTTGGTAAATACTGTCTGGTAGAAAAATGCGCTTTGCTAGATTTGTTTTTCCTTATATATGAAATCCAAACGTCGCTAAGTGGTTTCAAAGCGTTGCGTGGGGCTTACAGCATAGCGCCCTAGGCTTTCCTGAGCCTTTGAAATATTTAAATATAATTGGCGAGTTCTTGGGATCCCAAACGCGCTTACTTTAAATCTATCACCTTTCTGGTTTTTTATTGCAGAGTTCCTCATCATACGACGTGATGACTTTATCGCCGACACCCTGTTCCCCCTTTTACCTTCAACGAATTTTGAAGCATCTTCAGCAACTAAGATACACAAGGATCTATTTTCATCCACCTGCATGCATTTGGTTCTGTTATAGCAGAGAGACCCAATCACAAAAAATGACAAAAGGCAACATTTTCCTTATTGTCATAGAGTCAAACGTCCAGATAGCTATGAATGCATTTTTGGAATACATGAAACGTCCCAGATTGCTACTATCAGCTATATTTTAAAATTATTACTATTTACATTACCTAAAAGCATTTACTCTTTGGCATGCGTGGGTGTGAGGAACTGTCGCAACTCCATGTGATAGTTTTAGGTGATTCAATTTGCATGCGTGGCTTTAACACTGAAATTTCAAATGATAAAGTTGCCTTCGAACGAGGCAAGAGTAGCCTTGTCCGCAGAAAGTTTAAGTTAAAAAGATGGTCTCCGTTTGAAAATTGTTTGAGTAAAACTATGGTAAACCATAATGTATTTTTTTAATTAAGAATCCTTTTCATACTTCTTCTAATACTTGGCATTATCTTTTATTCTAATTTCTGAGCAAGCAGGTCTCTGTTGACCAAGAGAAAATGCCGCCGATTGGTCTATATTTGCAAAGCTCAATAAACGTACAATTATTAATACCTCTAAGTTATTTGGTGATAATCAAATTATATATCATTTTTCACCTTCACAAAGGGTCCTATGGAATTTTGAGTGTTACCGAGCATTGTGCAAACCGTTATGTAAAACATATTATGTAAACATAAAAGAATTTCAATAACATTGTTATGCTGTTATGTTACGCTGTACCGTTTTAACTGTCAACTGAATAACTACAGGTTTTAGCACTATGTTTTCTAAAGGGTTCAAGATTATTTTCCATCTATTTATTGAGAAATAATTTTCACTCAGTAAAAACGCTTTAACCTTTTGAAAATATGTAAAAATTAATAAGTTGGCATTATTATTTATTTTTAATAATTAATGGTTCAACAATTAATACTACTAAATGTCTACAAGAACTTCTACTACTATTTTTCTTTTTTCAACCCTAGATTAAGCCTTAAAATATTGGACATTTGGGATAATTATAATTCCATAGGTAAAATGTTATTTAAAGCTCCGTACACTTGGGAGAAAATGCTAAATGGTGCAGAGTGTCACTAATGACGGCGTTATAGTGCTTTACAAGGTTCTTGCTCATACATTGTAGCAAAGACATGGGCTTGCAGATTTCTGCATACGCCGGACACTTTCCGCCTCTGTTTAAACGTACATCAGCAGCATGGTGTAATAACTTTAGTGTCGTCATTGGTGCCAACATAACTTCGGTAAGAGGAGGAATTACGAAATGTTTGGCCTCAGAGAGAACCTGATAGAAAACATTTAGCATACTTTCTATCGATCAGAATGGTACACACAGAGAAACCAAGCTGCAAAAGGCACTAAATAACTTTATTTAATGGTTTAAAACCTTTTGGTCAACAAATTTGCTTAGTAGTCTAAATAATTAATTAATATGTTTATTATAGCTTCCCATGACTTTCACTGAAATAAATGTTAATAATTTTCAAAAAGAATTACTTTAAAAATTGTGCTCATAGAGTACTAGCAAAAATTATCATAGTCTTTTACATCGTAACAAAAAACGTTACATACATTTTTTTTTCAAAAAGTAAATCATAATTCCAATTAAAATTAAATACTTTTTGAGAAATAGAACAACCAGAATATCTCTTATTTTAAAGGAATATTTACGAAAAGAGAGGATTTTAACACTCGCAACTTTTGCCTATGATGACATTACCTGCACAATGATAAGTGATATTCTATTTTTTAACATTATTCCCGTATCGCTATATAACACTTAATTCGTTTTACAAAAGCGTATCTTACTATGAAAACAAAATAGTTTATTGATCAGTTTAATTGGCCCCTCTGACGGTATTATTGTTGAATAAACAAACAAATAAATAAATGAGATTCTGATTTTATCGAAAGCATACACTTTACAACTACAGACTATAATAAATGAAAGTTTAGATAGTGTTATCAACTGCAAGATCGTGGTGAGAAAGGTTTTAGGTTTAACGTTTAAGCCCAGAGAAACTAATACTGGTTATGTCTGTAAACAAGTCATACTGAATCCCAAGAAACCAAATGTTGAAGCAATAGCATTTTATTGTGTTATCTGTCTTGTTCACTACTAAAACAGAGAAATGCCAGTTGCATTTCAAAAAGCGAAATCTTATATGAATAAGAATGTAAAAATATAGATGACGTCGTTATCTTTTCATTAATGGTTGTAAAATGTTCACTTTAAGCCAATTGCTTGTTGTCGTCCCGCGAGTGCGCACATGTACACCACATTGCAGCACCTTCAGCTGTCACCAATTTTGTTTATTTTGTCTTTGCTGAACAAGTGACGATCTTGTGTCAGGGTTGATATACAATACAGAATTCCAGAGCAAAGATAAATATGCTAGATATTCAGTCAGTTCTAAGAATTTAGTTGCCCATAACTGCACATACATGCATTATTGAAGTTTAATGCAGAATAACAGTGTCTTAAATCTATACCTAAAACCACTGTATGCAATAAAATCTTAATATACAGCGTAGCGAATTTATCTGATATTGGAATGGTGAGCTTTTTTCTTCTTCTTTTCTGTTCTATTCTTTCCATATCTTTCCATTGAAGCTGTTAAACAGGTACCAGCATAAAATAAAGGTGATAACAGTTTAGCTTTTTTGCTGCATATCCGCTATGACTAAACAAAGTACACAATTGGTACAATTATTGTAGATAAATAAAGTCTTTTCCCTCCTTGATATGTCCTCGGGAACTAGGGGACATTTTTGCGGTTTTGCGTCACAACACACACGTACATTTACTATTGCAAAAATGATAGGCAGATTGTTAACTTTGCTAAAGATTACTCACACGTATTAACCTCGACCTGATACATGTATGACCCTGCATTCCTAGGCGTTTTATTGCACTATTATTACTGTTTTGTTTCGTGTTCTACACCTCAAAGGCGTGAAATGTTTTTGCCTCTTCATTATATTGTGGAATTCGCTTGTCTCTGAGATGCTG
This sequence comes from Metallyticus violacea, assembly GCA_030762175.1. Classification (NCBI taxonomy): domain Eukaryota; kingdom Metazoa; phylum Arthropoda; class Insecta; order Mantodea; family Metallyticidae; genus Metallyticus; species Metallyticus violacea. The sequence goes on along the minus strand of CM060846.1, from coordinate 370,718,507 downwards.
TGGCAACGTAATATGAAGCAAGAAGGAATGAAATAACACTGAAATAAGTGAAGAGCCCTTGACCCAATAAAAGTAGATATAGATATTAAATTCGTTCTTTATTTTCTATTAACATTTGAATTACTCATATATTTAATGTAATGGTTACTTTAAATTATGTCTTCAATTATTCAAACATAAATTGTTCAAAAACACTTCAGTAAATGCAATTATATCTTTCTTTCCCTTTTACTGGTGTCTATAATCAGCTAATTATAAATAAATCTATAGTCATAAATATAATAATTATAAAAACATTGAAATCGCAATCTCTTGGAGACTAATCTTAATGTACACATAAAAGTTGTTTGAAAACCATAAGCAAAACTGGTTTTTTATTTGTCCAAGTTCTGAAGAAGCCTATATTTAATTACACGTTCAGATCATCAAAAGCTTTAGGAAAGGCACTGATACAAATGGCATGTCATCATACGGACATACAAGATTTTATATCATACTTTGAGAATAACACTGTATCTACTTCGTTGACCCCAAGTAACACCTTAGTCCGAGCGCGAATTCATTTTCTTCAACGGATCAAATAAACGTCCTGGTAAAAAGTATTGCTTTTTCTACGAATCTGGTGCTTTGACCTTGAATTACATAACCGTGTAACGTCATATAGCGCTTTAACCCAAATTTTCTTTCCAGAAAAGCAATCCCTTGTAAAAAGAATTTGCAATAGAAAATATTGACTAATTTTACAACTAACACTGATATTTTAAGAAACTGTGTTTATTAATGTGTATTGTAAGGATATGGCAATCGATAATACTTTAAAAATCTCAAAAAGTTTCAATAATGCAAATACTGATAGTAAAAAAGTTCTGGGATACTTAATGGAACACTGAAAATGAATCCATCAAAAGTACTCGCGGTATGCCATAAGAATGCGGTGCATTTAAGACACAGTACACCAACAGATTGCAGATTTGTCTTCATGAAGTGTCGTTATAATAAGTTCAGAACAAAGTGATATCTCATCAGTTCATCCCATGGATTATGATAAATATAACAAGGACATTTCACATAACAGAAGTAATTGCTGACTTTCACACATGAGTGAATCACCGTCACCTCTTAGGACTTCTGTTAAAGGAAGTCAGATATAACTTTCGATTCAAACGAGCTTGTTCTTAACAACAAGAACAATTTAAAACAGTTTTCTTAGAAAAGCATAACGCCAGACCTCACACTGCTTAGATAATCAGGGAAATAACTAAAGATAGGGAACATAGCTCTAGTCATGTTTTTGATTTGCCATCTGTTTCGATACATACCAGACTTCTCTCGTGGAATACCATTTATATAATTGAAGTAGTCCGAATGGAATATTTCATCAAAATGGTATCATGGAACAAGCTGAAAAGTGACTCAAGATCATATAATTTAATGAAATTTTACTTTGAAAATCTGGTACATTATGCGTCAGAGTACTTTAAAAATATTATTTTTGAGGGAGTATATATAAAGTAAATGTTCCTGATTCTAAAAGTCTGCTCCTCTGTGTGGTTGTTCTCTTTCAAGAAGTTGTGTTTTGGAAGTCAAAGAAAAGGGCATAACCACAGTGTATGCAACTTTGATCCAGTCATCTACACCAACTTGTTTATGAGCTTCACGCCTCATATTTGTTATTCTTTACATGCACGTCACCGACGAAGACCCTCTTGCTCTAGGTGTGACAATCCAAGGCGGGCTCAGACCTACCGCAGCGACCACTGCGTCCTCTACCTCCGGCTTGCGACATCATTGGGACGGGGGCATGTTATCAGCCGGCGTGAAGCAGTTGAAACTTTGAATCCCATAGCTACAGATTTTATTCTATGCTATCAGAGCTAGAGACCTGAATGCTTCAATATAAAGCCAAAATACATTTTAAAACATCCTTTTTTTATAATTAAATGTTTTATATTACAAAATCTTCCCTGTAACAATGTTGTGTTTAAAATAGTAAAAAGCTATTAATATTCCTGTTACACAAGGTTTTAAAAGTGAAATAAACTGCAGTAAAAATAGATTTACAATTTAAATGCTTTAGGAGTATCTGTAATTTACATATAGGAAATTGTTCGTATCATGAATTAATTGTGTACATCTTCCTGACGACTTGCCTCACAAATGGTATGCATTTAATTAGGTTTTAAATTTGAAATATCATTTCAATTACAGTAGAATTCTCCAGCCTACTGGTTGTTTGGAACAAAATTAGAGGAACTGCCTGCGGCCTTTCCCTTTTCCAGTTAAATATACATGTTGTTCACTTACGGAAATGACATGGCCAGTCCTGGAGACTAGCCAGTAGAAAGGGACGTAGCTTTCTTCTAACTCCTGTTTTATTTCAAACAAAACCACTAAAGGTGCATGTTGCAATAAATTTCCCATTGCATTAGCATATTTTAATGCAGTTCTTCTTATAAATATATAAATGGATAACGTACAATAGTTTTAAGCTTTTTAATAAGGATAGTTTTTATCTCATCTTAATGAAAATTAAACTAAATAAATTACTACGTAATTGTTCTCTCTAACTACTGAAATCTTGTGTACTTTTTGTTTATGCATAAGTCGTTCATGATCGTTTAAATACAAATACAGTTTATGCCCGTAAACAATATGTCTATGTTTGGTGCATTAGACGATAATGAAAGTTGGAGAAGATAAGATAAAATCCATTATCCTTGACATTATCAAAGTCATTCAGCCTGGAAGAGATCTGTTCACAAGCGTAACTTTAATCAAAAATACGTGTAAACCACGCTACGAATGAGCATAGCTTCGGAAATGCAGTATTTGACAACGGATTTCTGATTACCTGAAAGTATAATTAACTGAGCTGTATTATTTCCAACAGTCATTTTGTCAAAGTCAGACAATATCCATAAGTTCCACTTGATTATTACTGTCAACCCCTATCTCTGTTGTATAATACCTCGGGGTATGGGAATACGTCGGAATGTTTATATTTCAGTTCTTTCAATTTGTGTACTTCCTAAGGAAATCATAATTGATAATGGGTAATAGTAAAATTTTGACATTAATACGGCTGACAAATGCATCTACTTTTCAAAATACATTGGTGTTATTTAAGATGCGGGCCAGCAAAGCGCGACTGCGTACTGGGAGAAGCGAGTGGTCGTGGCCATATAATGCACGTGTAGGTAGCAGCTTGTAGCTAGTTTTAGGGTGACTTCGTTAGCAGAAAGTGTTGTATGTTCGTGTGTTACTCGGTATTTTAATTATGTGTAAATTGTGTGTTAATTGCTCCACGTTGGTTATGCTATTACATAAGCATAGTGTTGAAGAATAGGTTTTTGTGTACAGTACATATATGAAAATGGGTTCTTACAGAGAAATAGTAAGAGAATTCGCAAGAAAATATCCTGATAATCGTGTTGTAGGTACAAAACTTTTCGCTAAATTGTTAGAATTTTACGAAAGACAGGATCACTCAATAAAAGGAAACATGATCCAAACCGACGTGTTCTTATAGAAGAAAAGTTACGATGAAGTTCCAAAATTTTCTAAGCAGATGCGGCAATGTATTGCTCCCGAGGAGCATCATTTTCAACATCTCTTGTAATACAGGTTAGTGCTTATCACCATAAATATGAATAAAGTAGTATTTTACGCTTTCAGTAAAAACATAAATACCAAAATAAAAATACTAACTTTACTCGCGATGACTCTTATTTCTCTTTTTCCGAATGCGGCTGTTGCACTTCCCCAGTAGTCATAGTCCTGATGATGCAACTTGAAATGCGGTTTTATGAGCGTTGGGTGGACAGCACTGCCTCAATGAACACTCTTTACTTACCTGTACTCATTACTGAACATAGCCAGTGGATAAACACACTTCTGTTCAAACGATGAACAAGTTTCGTGAATCCGTCTTGGAGTACTGAGATATGGGAATGGGTGTAGCTTTTCTTCACAGTGCTGTGACAGGAGTCGATATATAATTTCATGTAATATACACACAAAAATTCTCCTCAAGATAGGAGAGCCCAAATGACAGGCTTCAGTCCCAAAACTCATGGTGACGTTTTTGAGATGCAGCCGATGTTTGTTTTCTGGATCATGGAACAATAATTAACTCAGAACGTTACATTTTGGCGCTTCCATCTTTAAGCAGAATTCAAAGAGGAAAGGGAAACGTTTTCGTGCAACACGATAATGCCAAGCTATATGCATCCTTCACGGTCAACCACGGCAGCAACTGAGAGACTTAACTCGCCTCACTGTCAACTATCACACAGACCATTTTTTAATAGTGTTTAACGCCTGTTTTTATTACTGAGGCACCACAGGCAATGAACACTGATGATACATGGGATGAAATGATAAATTGGGAAAGGATTTTTTTAAGGAAGGAATCGTTCCAGGCCTAAGTTTAGGTTACCTCCCCCGCATTTGCCAGCTATGCAATGAGGACTGAAGAAAACCTGGAAAAAACCTTAGTCAGGGAGGACGGTGTTTGGCGGGATTCGAACCCCAGACCACCCGCTCACGTGTACGCGCCTTAACGATCTCGGCCACCCGTAGTGGTCACACAGACCAGACTTGGCATACTGAGATTTTGATGATTTGGGGAACTTAAAACGCCTTCTTGAACGTCAATGAGTTTGTTATTTTTTTAGAAGAAAAAGAAAACTTAGAGCCCTGTTATTGAATCTTTATCAGTTAACTGTTAACATTTTTTTTTCATAATAAAGTTAATTTTATGCCGCTAGTTATCGGCAGATTGCAAATACCAGTTTTATGTTTGAAGACATTGTTTAATTGGAGTTAGTAATTGATACAGTCAAATGCTTTGGATAGATCCTGATATATCCTTCCGGGTTGTAAAAACATAAATATGTCAATCACTAGCAATTCAATAAGGTTATTATTACAGTGGGATAACTAAACATTTTCACCAAAAATATAATAAAGTCGAACCTATATCTAAATTTTTGAATACATGTAATATGTTATGTACCTCTTATTTTTAAATTTTTGAATCCATATAATATATACCTCTTATATATACAAAATGGGAATAAATGAAAAAAATATATGAAAAAAAAGGAATAGATGAAAGATGACTAAACATCGAATTTAAAAATACAGATAAATTATATTCTTATATCACAGGAAAATTTATGAATCAGCAAAAAAAGCCTTGAGGAACGTCAGAAGTAGAAACAAAAAGAAAACTGTATTACAAGAGTGAGGTAATTGAAAATAAAATATATATTAAATGGCTGAATACAAAAACAGTTGACGTTCAGGTTGAATATAAACATGTGCAAGCCTAAGTGAGAAGAAAGGTAACGGAAGAAACACAAGCAAACAAAAATAATACTGCGATAGAAGATGTACTTTAATTGAATGCTATATTGGTTGTAGAAAGAAATCTGAAATATGGAGAATATTAAAGAATTTGAGAGTAAATTGTGTAAATGGCAGATATTTAAATTTTATCTCATTAGAAGATTGTAAGATATATTTTAAAAATACAATAAACAAAAATTCGACCACAATATGAGGTTCATATATGCAATGACAATCCAGTAGATGTCGGTAATGGTGGTGTAGTGGTAACCATGCTTGCCTCCTGAATCGGGTTCAATTCCAGCCAGGATCGATGGATTTTTTCGGGCATAAAAATCCTAAGTATGGCTTTCTTCGGAAGGGAAGTAAACCCATGGATCCCGTGTCGTACATTTACCGCATGTAAAAGAACCTCAATTCTGAAAGAAGAGGCCTCTGAGCAAAATTTGTCGGTTACTTCACGCCCCGATTTGAATGGGACGCTGATGAATGAGATGTTAAAGAGCGTCCATAAATCAACTAAATCAAGTAGGTGATATATTAGTTCAAAATCATATACACATAGGTACAGAAATTGTGAAATGAGCAATAAGACACCTTAAAAATAGGAAAGACAGTGGAATTTGAGAAATTCTAGCAGAATTAGCAAAACATGATTAGAATAAGCTTTAAGCTTTTAGAAAACTTAAAAGAACTAATTGAAAGATGTATAAATGGTGAAGATGTACCTAAAGAATCGAAAATGGGATATATAGCCACAGTATGTAAAAAAGATAACAAATGAATGTGATTATTTTAGGTGATTGACTATCACAAGTACTATTAGTCGTATATATGAGTCGGTCCTGGTGGTGTAGTGGTTACCATACTTGCCTCCTAAACCCAAGATAGCGGGTTCGAACCCGGCCAGGACCGATGGATTTTTTCGGGGCGTAAAAATTCTAAGTATGGCTAAGTATGGAAGGGAAGTAAAGCCGTGGGCCCCTTGTCTTACATTTACGGCACGAAAAAAACCTCAAGCTTGTAAGAGAGGCCTCTGAGCAAAATTTGTCGGCCGTTTCACGCCCTGAGTTGAATGGGACGCTGATGACCTGGGCTGCTAAAGAGCGTCCATAAATATATCATTCCAAAAATAATTTCGTATATATGATCGAATATATAAATGAGGAATATAAGAACAAGAAATCAGAGGAACAAACAGGATTAGAGCAGGAAGATCTACTATCGATAACCAATTTGTTTGAATCAGAAATTGAAATAATTGTAATTTATAGTCAGGAAAAATATATATTGTTTACAGATTAAGAAAAAACATGATACAGTTCCCTGCACTAAACTTAGGGAATATTTCATCAAAGAAATACAAAATTTATATAAAAATTCTATGGTAAAAATTAAAATAAAAAATCAATTGTTACCAGAATTCCACCATACCAAAGACTTCTGTCAGGAATGTTGTCTATCTCCAACATTGTTCAAAATATATCGTGAAGAAGTTTTAAACGTGTGGGAGAGGAAATGTGGAGGTATGGGGGTCAAGGTTGATAATAGGAGTATTTACACTTGCAACTTTCAGATGATCCAGCAGTAATAGCTGAAAAATATGATATAGATTACATTAGTAAGAAAACTCATTGAAGATTAAGAAAAATCGAGCGTAAAGTGAAATTTTGAAAAATCTAACTATATGGTAATAGGGGGTGAAAAGCAAAATGTAATTATTGAAAACAGGGGAGTGATTATATAATGACAAATATAAATATTTAGGTGTTATAGTTACTGTTGGTGGAAAAAAGCTAAAGAAATTGGGAAGGCATAAAGAAAGGCAAATTTGCAATATCTACTCTTAATCCTATATGTGATAAACAGATAAACGAGAAATAAAGCACGCAATTTATCAATCGATTGTTAGAAGCACAGCTTTATATGTTGCAGAAACATGGCAGCTTAAATATACACACAAAAATAGATTTGGCATTAGAAAGGATTACTGGAGACGTCAGCTAGGGTATCGCGAAGAGATAGAATCAGAAATGATATAGTGAGACACAAAATGTGATTAAAAAAGAATATTGTGGAGGACATTTTAACAAGACAATTGATATGGAATGGTCCTTTGGAATGTGTGAAGAAAAATTACGAAGGATAATTATAAATGGGTTCCAGTAAGAAGACGAAAGGAGGAAGGCCACAGACAAATGGATGAAGGGGTTGCAAGAAGAAATGAGGAATAGACACCTAAAACAAGAACAGTGCCTGGATCGAGGAGAATGGTTTTCAGCAGTTCCATGCCATTTATATTTAATTATAGAATTACAATTGAGAACATTTTATATTTTGTAATTTTGTCATTGTCTATCAGAAAATAATGCAACACATTGTAAAGCTAACATAATAATAATAATAATAATAATAATAATAATAATAATAATAATAATATGTTACCTTTCTGAAGTGAACTGACAAACTGCGTGCAGCAAGAATCAAACCAAGGCTGCGTAAAGAGTGCCAGAGCATCCTTGCATCATAACACGCTGCTGAAGGCCACGCTTATCCACGAAGGCGAACGGGCACATGTCCAAGATGAACGAATCCTGCTCTAATTAGAGCAGGTCAAGTATTTAAATAACTCTCTTTTGATAGTTAAGAAACAGAAATCTCCAGTGAGGAGATTTTTAAATAGTTCAAGTAAGGTCATCATCATGGTCAATAAATTCCCGGATTAAATTTGTTAATTTTCGTCCTGACTCGAGAACCACAGATGTTCTTGCCAGCATTCTTTTGGTTTACAACACTGGTAGTCTCTTTTGGTTCATTGAAGTATTTCAAACCGCTGTTTGCCATAAGAATACTTTGGGTTCTTGCTGTGCAGCCTCCTGGAAGTGTAGAAGTTTTCCTTCTTCCATTACTATAGTTTTTGTTTACTAAGTTGTTACCATGCCCACTTAATAACAGAAGTTACATATGACATTTTCTTATGGCCTAACTCCAGGACCCCATAGCTTTAAGATAATAATTTTCCCCAAATACCAGTGCTGTTCACTGACAAAGAGGTTTTATTAAAGTTGCAACTCTTAGTCATTAGAAAAGTTTCCATGAACTAATATGAATAACCTTCAAACAAGACTAAAATGTGTAGGAGAGCCGAAAATGTTGAAATTAAAATGACCTCTTACAATTCAACCTAATTATGAAAATCTGGAACTAATGTACTCTGAACCTATCATTAACTCCATTTCCTATATCAATTCATTGCTTTGTATTATTTACGGACGCTGTTTAAACATCTCACGTCATCAGCGTCCCGTTCAATTCAGGGCGTGAAACGGCCGGCACAGTTTGCACAGAAGCCTCTTCTTTCAGGCTTGAGGTTCTGTTTTGTGCCGCAAATCTGATACACGGGACGCATGGCTTTACTTCCCTTCCGAAGGAAGCCATACTTAGGATTTTGATGCCCGAAAAAAATCCATCGACCTTAGCCGGGATTGAACTCATGATCTTGGTTTACGAGTCAAGTATGGTTACCGGTTACCACAACACCACCAGGACCGACCTGTATTTCACTATTTGGGGTGTAACAAAAAAATGCATGTCAAACCTTGAGTGGCATATTACTCTTATGAAAATGTCATATGAACTTATGAAACGCTGTATTTTTCTGCTACTCTAGTTCATTGTATCATACGATACATTATGAAATAACAAAGCATAGCGTGGAATTCGGTCTTAAAGCAAATGCCCAAAGTAGGTCCCACTAGCTTGAAAATCAGCTGTTGATATGTTCTCCTGCCAGTCACGTGATCAATATTAACTTGTATAGCTGACACTAAAGTTGTCTTTAGCCGTCTCCTCCACTTGTGCCGACCTCATCCTCGCTTACTGCACCTTAAAGACGACAATAAAATGCTTGAAATGTCTTCCTGAAAGGAAAGACAAAACCTAAGCCACGAATAAATTAAGGATCAGAATGGCCGCCCCACAAGGGATTCAAACCTGGAACCTGCCGAATGCAAATCCCAAACTTTATTATCTGAGCCACTCCACTCGGAAATTCTTGTTGGGTAGGGGACACATTTAATATTAACCATAACTATGAAGCTTGGGCCACAAGTATTGCAAGGTCTCCAGTCACTTATTACGAATAAAAATTATGCAAAATGAAAACCTTAGATTTTATAAGGGCATATAAACTCAAATGGGACAGATTAGCGGTTGTGATCATCGGTGTGGCAAGCCGAAGATCCGTGGTTCGAGTCCCGCCCGTAACCTCCTGTCTGACTCTAATTCCAATAGATCATTACGTTTAAAACAAAAACTGTTTCCAATATTTTAATTTCATAAATATTTACACTATTTTCACATCCCCTGAAGAAATTTTCATACATTCAGAACTGCATAGTATTTTAAATGGTAAGAAGAGATATAATAATCATGATTTTATTTTCTAATTTATTTTATTTACGGACGCTCTTTAACATTTCAGATCATCAGCGTCCCATTCAATTCAGGTAGTGGAAACGGCCAACAAATTTTGCTTAGAGGCCTCTTTTTTCAGGTTTGAGGTTCTTTATCGTGCCGTAAATGTACGACACAGGCCCACGGCTTTACTTCCCTTCCGAAGGAAGCCATATTTAGGATATTTACGCCCTGAAAAAATTCATCAGTCCTGGCCCCAATCGAACCTGCGATCTTGGGCTTAGGAGTCAAGTATGATAATTATGATGATTCAGCTGAACATTTTAATAGATACCAAGAGATATAACTCTAAGAATGTTTTAAGGGCAACAATAGTTATCTAGGCATGAATGCATAACTTTTATTTATTTAATTAAAATAATAAAATTACTTTATACCATACCTAAAGAGTTTCGTATCTGGAGAGCTATAGCTTCAAGATTTTGTTACAGAAAGAGCAAAAAGTGAGAAGGTGTCTATTAAAAATGTTGTTATAAAGCCTCTAGCTCCAAATAACAAACCAATCACTTTTCCGCTGTCTGTTATACCTCTCACTAAAATATTCACTACAAGGGTCAGATTGTTGCTGTTTCTGTATATTAACTTCTTCCTGAACTTTTTCTTTCTGTCAATTATAATGATTCCGCTCTTTTAGTGCATCCTGTGTTGCAGATATAGCGACTTCTCACAAATTCTCCCTTGCAAGAGCAGCCCAGTATATGACGAAAGTTCATGAGCCATATTTTAACCAAATCAGAAAAAAGTGACACTCCCTGTCCCTTGGGAGGAAGTTTCTTCCACTTTTCATATTGTTCCCTCCGTGTTCTTGACAATGTTTTAACATTGGGTGTATTTAAGTAACGAGTTCTAAGTGATATTTCTTAATTTGGTTCGACATGTCCCTTGTGTCTGTAGATGGGTCTTATATCTTTATTTATTAGTTGTGCTTCTAAAAAAATTCATTACCACGCGTAATTTTTCTTGAAGGGCATAACAGCATCTATAATGGTATTTAATGGTAGGCCAATTATTTCTTTAATGACACTTTCCATAATTTTATAAATGAAAATTTAAAATACTTTTATGCATTCCTAGAGGGGCACATTGAAAGGAGCATTTTAATGCTGGCCATGTATTGATTTATAATATTACGTTTATGATCAGGTTTTAGCAAAGAGGAATTCACTAACATATTTATGTTTGTATTTTATTTCACTAAAATGTGTTAGTAAATTACAACATTATTATTCATATTATTATTTTAATACAAACTTTTCAAAGTTCCATTTTTGTAGATTTCCATATTGCTGCACACTAAATAATTTGTGAAGAATTTCAAAATGTTGACACTCACACCATGAAGATGGTAATACTTTTGACGAGAGTTCCGCAACGATTTTTCTGTGCCAAAAAGAAAAGAAATAGTTTAACGTGTGCAAGATTAACCACGTAGGGGATGCGAATTTCGACCGTTCTTTTGTTCACCGAAACACTTTCTCTTCCTTGAATATTTGTCAGGTGAAGGCACGTAAGTATTCAATTTAGTGTTGAGTTGGACACGGGATGTGGGCGAATGACAATAGAAACTGTCGCTGCCAGGTGGTCCAGGAGTGAATGTATGTTCCCAGTGGGTGTAATGGAATATCATGTCCACAAGGGAGCCCTTGTTGTATTTGTGTATTGAATACAAAAGGGCAAGTTGTGCAAAGCTGTGATAGGTGACGATGAACAAATGCTGAGAAAAAATGTTCATGAATCGTGCAATTCATTAAAAGGTCATATCGATGAATAGTTGAGGTGAAGGATGACTTTTTTTTTTAATTATACGGGCTTGCAAAGCATACCAATAAGGATATTAACATTGATCCTTTGGGTTGAGAATAATCCTTGTTGAAAGTGTTAGAGAGGATCTGAACTTGCCATTCCGCACATACAGCTAGTGTTAGATCAATATTGCCATCTGACACATTATGATCTAATTCTGTATGACACAACTATAATAGTTACAGCCGTATCGTTGACACTTTCAAACATAAAATAAATATAAATCTCCCTAAAATACACAGAGGGTGCCAAAAATGTATACACAATTCAAGCAAAGAAAAAACTGTGTCAACATAACAAAACTGAATTCACACAAACAGAAAATGATTAGTACTAATCATCTTAGACTTTTACAGTTACAACAGTTGCTCAAAATGCCCAACATCGGCGTCGATGCACTTCTGAGTACGTTGAACTACTGATTGAACAACGTTTACAAAAGTGTCCTCAGCAATTGCAGCACATACCGTTACAATTTCTTCCCGAAGTGTAGCTGGTTTTCTACGGTATACAACATCCTTAAGAGTTCCCCATAGGTAGAAATTCAACGGAGTTAGATCCGGAGAATGCGGTGGAAACTCATGGTACCTCTTCGTCCTATGCAGTGTCACCGCTTCAAAATTGCTTTCCGCTGTTCAAACGATAATCTTGGCTCCATTTTGTTGTAGCAACGCTAGCATAACTAATGTGAGTCACGTCCGTTTACAGAATGTCATACTACACACTACTGTTATTATATTAACAGTAATACATTAATATTACTATGTTAATATATTAAATGAATATTACTGTGAAAGTGTGTGTACATTTTTGGCATCCTCAGTATAATGGTTCATGACTAGTAAATTAGTGATTATTTGGAATAAAACTAGTGCCATTTTTCCCTTTCATGATTAAGTATGGTATATATTGTGGTCTGATTTGAGCTTCAATACCACAATATTTCTACTCATCCGGGAAATTTCTACGGAATATGAGCAATTATTTAAGCTCCAAAAAGAGACATTCAGGGAATTATGATTAGTAGCAATTAAATTATCTTCCTATAAAAGACAAAATACAAACAGAAGGCTTAATCTCTCCCACTCTCTGTCACGTAGATGAATTATCGACATTCAACAATATTGTGTGAATATTATTGTATTGAAATTTTTGCACATATTGGAATGTATATTTGCTTAATATTTCTTGTGGTATTTACATAAAAACTTGATCTGTTCCATGCTCTAGCAAGTAAGCAATGCATGAGCCTTAAAATTTTCATACATTATTGTGTAGTACAGTGTTTTTAAACGAAGTGTTACCAGAAAGAAAAAAAAATTCTTCAAAAGTAAACTGTCATCCAAAAACAAGTTTTCTATCGAAAATTCTTTCCTGGAGTAAGTAAATTTCTTTAAATGTATTGCTTATTATTTGCCATACATAAACATTTCATATGCACGAACGTTAGATGAAGTGCAAAAGAAAATGTAAGAATAAATGGTCAGTATTTCAAAAGTAAAGTTAAAACACAGTATGAATAAAACAATTTAGACGCTTACAATACCTCTCTCAGAGCATACGATGTGACATTTTGGGCACATTCGAACATTTCCAATTCCAAAAATATTCTACTAATTTAGCATCTTTATCCGCTAATCTGTTAATGCTAAGATTTATCTTTAGTGCTCTTGATTTATAGGAACAAGCGTTTATTGTGCTTTATCAATCGCCCATATAGTATCAAGAAGCTACCTTGAGTGGGCGATATGGGGCGCATATGATTGCTGATTGGTAACACTCTGTTGCATAAAGCAAGGCCCAAACTAATGGATTGTATGATACAAGCAGCATAGTGTGACAATATTGCTAAACATACAGTACATTTCCGGAATTAAGTGCATTCTTTTAAAACTTAGAAATTTACAAGCAAATTACTCTGTAAAAATACACATTCCAATCCCTGTATTGGAATTAGACCAGTCTTCAATATTTTCACTATACAGGAAGAAAGATGCCTATGATTTTCCTTTTTACCTGAGAAGAAAGTATTTTGAGGGTTTTGCTTTCAATGGGTTTCAGCATACAGTTGTTCGCCACCAAGATAATTAGCGTTTTATTCTTCACAATCTTGTACATCCGGAAATATAACCGTTTGATTTCTTTATTCCATAAATTCTGCTTTCATAAGGACAAGCAAGAGCGTACTCCAGACAGTACACGTAGCTAAGCATTAAGGGTTTACTCACAATTACTATAATATCAGTATATGTACATCTTTTACTGAGAGAGGTTTCATGTTTATGTGTATTATAGTCTATCTGAGAAAAAAATCCAAGTTTTAAAGAAGGTTGGGAGAAATTTTGCAAAAGAAAAAAGTTGTTTTTTTTCGTTTTTTCAAGAACTACTTAAAGTAGAGAAATAGGACTTTTTCTGCATATTAAAAAATTCTATTTTGTGCCTCTGAACTACAGTAATTTAGCTGCTAACAGTATTTCAGTCAAGTTTACACTTCAAATAATAGGATAAAATATAAAGGTCATAAAATACTTAAAAACTGTAAAGTATAATTGCAATTCAGTGAATTTGCCGAATTTTTAGCTAAGTGTGCGTGTTAAATTTCAACCTTGGAGCTACAATAGTTTCTGAGGGTGGAAGAAAATCGTACATTTGGGAAAATGTCGTTTCATGTTATCTCAATGGAAATTTAACTTAAAAAGTATGACCCACTCAACGTATTTCAGAATATTAACCATCATTAGTATCATTTTATTTTGACTTCTGGTGATTAATCTGCGCCTTTGACCTAGTATGCTTTTGACGATGGAATAAATGCTATTTATAAAAACCCTTGAAATATTATCAATTTCAGTAAAAGGAACATGGGACAACAATTAAAGTTATGCACAGTCCCTTTAAATGCCTTTTTAAAGTATTAAATGTCTCAACTACTTATATTCAATTATAATCTGAATAAGAAAGGATCACACTATTTATATGCATTGGAACAGAAAATAATAAATTTGGAAATTTTCGCTTCGTAGTTTCCTAAAGATGAAATGGAGTCATTCACGATAAATTTGTGCTATTGCAGAGCGAAGTCTTTCACCATAAATGAATAAAATTCAAGATTCTCTAATTATTAAATCGTATCATCTTAATATTCGTGCTCCTTTGTTTCAAAGACCGCCACGGGCGGCCGAAGTCGTTAGGGCGCGGACTCGTGAGCGGCAGATCTGGGTTTCAAATCCCGCTCGTACCGTCCTCCCTGACTGAGGTTTTTTCCAGGTTTTCCTCAGTTCTCATAAATTGCAAATGCCGGGGAGGTACCCTAAACTTAGACCTGGAATGATTCCTTCTTTAAAAATAAATTCCATCCTAATATATCACTTCATCTCATGTGTCATCAGTGTTCATCGCCTGTGGTGCCTCTGTAGCAAAAACGGGCGTTAAACGCCATTCATTTATTCATTTGTTTCAAAGAAAAACAGTTGAAGTCAGCTGTTTGGCACGCAACGTATGTAATTTCTGTGAGATGTGTTGCATTTGGAATGCGATTTTTTCCCTGGAATGAGTGGGCATGGTATTAAATAATAGCTTATATATTAGAAAATGTAAATTATTCTAGGACTAAGATTTAGGATAATTCTATCTAAATGTCAGAGGGGACCTGTGTCATATTTAAACTTATTAGTGACTGCAACCTAAAAGAATGTCCTTTTTCTGTCAAGAAATGAACTACCAATGCGGGTGTCTAGAGAATAGCCAGTCTTGGGTAATAAAATCTGAATATTGCGTTACTCCAGTATTTTCGTTGTGCAACGTTAAGATGAAATCAGAAGCTGTGTGCTGCAGTGTTAATGAGCAGGCCTTCTGCTGCCCTACAGTGTACTGTTGCGGCGTTTGAATGGGACTAAGGAGGTGACCTGGTTTGGCACGTGACCCAGTTAGACCATCACACCATGTCAGAAGTACTTTGGCGGGAAAGTTCCCCGCACTTTCGAGAACTGTCATAATGAATATTATGTCATAGGTTACCTCCCAAACACCTGTCACTCAAAAACAGGGTTTTTCATGCTTCTGCAACGTATAACCGTTGAATCTTGTAGTACAGTGCAATGTTGTAAACTGCACTTTCATTGTCAGAAAAATAGAAATGTATTCCAAATAGATAAGGTGCATGTGTTTTGGTGCAAAAATTGCGGTATTTCCCACGGTGGAAAGAAAGACGGTTATTAACTTATATTAAAACTGTTAAGTGGTTAATTTAAATGTGGATTTAGAAAAATTGCAGGCTGGAAATAGATGATGGCTTCAGGCTCGGGTAAAGTAAATACTTTTATGCCTTAAAATGTCCATTTGTTGTGGGATTTGAATCTGCGATGCTTTGTGAACTGGAAAAATGTAAGTGACATTCGTGTTTTGCAAAAAGAAAAAAAATTACAACGCCAATATTGGATTTCGTAACCTTTGCGTATTTCAGAGACTTAAATCAGAGAAAGGCAAATAGCAGGAATGTCGAACAGCTGAAATATACGTTTGATTTTAAAATATAAACCTTCAGTTCAGTCAATATTGTTTGAACACTCAAAGTCAACAAAGGGGATGAAATTTAAGGTGGCGTATAATTATTCCCTGGTTATGAGGAATAGTTGTGCAACATTTCGTTTAGATTTTCAAAATATTTGAATTTTTGCAGCTATTAACTAAGAGGTTCAGTTGTACTTTGTTCCAAGCGATTTAACGGGAGTGAAAATAGACTGTGCCCAGTAGAAGTCGTAGTGTCTGGCATCTACAAAACAGCTAACGCCCAAATCATCACCAAGTGTTGATGCAATAAATGTAAAATCTAAATACTCATTTTGACATGCATCGCCCAAAGCAGTTTTAAAATATCTGATTCTAACATAACTATTTCCAGGAAACCTCTCTTTCCTTACGTTGCTTTGCGTACAAGGCAAGGGATTCCATAATATTTTTTATTTGAAATTTCAGCGTAAATGTGGTAACATTTAATTACGTTCCAACGATTCATATAAAAAGTACTCTGAAAATTAAATATATCAAGTTATGCAATAGATATTTAGTGTAAATTGTATAAAGTTTTTAATACTTTGGTACACGAAATATTTGTTAAATTTTAATGGGAGAAGTATGTTATAAGGTTGTAATTATATCTATAAAAATATGTACTTTATGTAGTACACTATCAAAGTAAATTAAGTGCATTTTGAAACTCATGGTTAATATGTTATCAAAGAAACAAATAATTGTTTATTTCATAAGTTTTTTCTACAGAATAACAGGCCTAGTTGCTAGGTATTCTGTAAGAGAGATTTATATTTCTGATCGTCCCGAATAGTAGTAATAATAATAATGTGAAATGCTTTGGGGAAACATTGAAAATATTCTTACCCATTCATAATGGATTTGCTTTTGATAGGAAGATAAATTACCAATATATTTACAAAGGTTTGTTTTTTGTCTGATATTAATACTATGTGTTAGTATATTTTCATAAAGTGTTCTTGATTTTTAACATAAACACTCATAATTGAAAGTATATATTCATAAGAAAATATAAATATAATACCTTTTTTTAAAGTTGCTTCTTACATGAAGTTCCTTTGTTATCATCGCAAATTATTGTAATTTTCCTGTTTTATAACATAAAACTCCCTTTATTTACATTTTGAAACAATTCATTTAAAGATAGTTAACTGGTTAAAAATGGAATATGAATAACGATTGTAGTTTTAAAACTAAAAGAAGGATTTAAAATATCATGAGATACTGAACGAGTTAGAAAATATTACATGGTTTGGAAAAAAATGTTCAACTAATGGAGGATATTTGCATTATTTCTTTCAACACCTTCTCATCTCTCGGAAGGGAGTTTGTTAATTAGCTAAAGAAATGCTCTGAGATTAGAAAATTCTGAATAATTATTTCAATTATTAGCATATAAGTACACACTTAAACGAATAATGAAGAAAATAAATCATGTAAGTTGACGGCACCCACAATTATGAACATAAATCTTTCCGAAGATCATCAGCAGCAACCACCATCAACCTTCCAAGCCCAACATTTTCATAACACAAATTACCTAAATTATAATCTTAATTGCGTCAATCAAGAACGAAATGTTAACTAGTCCTACTTAGATGCAGAAAAAACTCAAACTTATTGCACTCCTGTGCAACAATCAACTTGTTTGAAGCAACAATATACCAGAGCGCCGAGCAAAGCAAGTTTGGCAAGAACTACATACTCTGACGAAACCCAAAATATATGCAGCTTGCTCGAAACCATAACACAAGTCGCATGCCAATTGAGCAACTGTATTTCAAGATAGAGAGCGTTCAACTTGAGTGACTGCAAACCCGTTACCTCCTGCAGAAAACAGATCAGTTCTTTTTGCTCGCTGGCAACTGCGAGCATTCATTGTTTCGGACATTAGTGCCCTTTGGAAAGTTATTCCACTATTGGAATCGCACTCAAAATACATATACCTTGTGGCAATGTGTCCTTAAATTTCAATCCAGTTATTGTTATTATTATTATTATTATTATTATTATTATTATTATTATTATTATTATTAATTTAGAGTTATAAGTAAAATTTAACATTTCTTGTGATTTGAAACTATAAGCTCCCATCCGAAATTCAAAGAAGGATGCCATTAAGTGCATTGATCGTTGTTTCCACTTTCTCTATCAATTCTTCCCCCAGTATTTTACTGTATAGGTCTTTGACAGAGAGATATAATCTGAAGATAACTTGCGACCTACCATTCTTGATGCAGGAGAAACTTTTTGAAAAAAAGGAAAGAGGGCAATGGAGCTATAGTTCAACATGCGTGATATTTCATATTCCGATGCGGCCATACACTTGTATACAAATGTTTTCCCTCTGATAAATAGTAGTAACATTATCCCAATGTCAAAATTAAACTTCTGTACATGTATTTATAATACACTTCTACTTTTAATTTGGCACTACAGTCCGGGGTGAGCCTTGGTCTACCTCGGCGACCTCTACTTCCTCTACCTCCGTCTTACAACTTCACTGATAGAGGGCAGTATTTCTTAGGGGGCATGTGATCAGTATACCGCACTCCGCAGGTCAGCTATCAAGCGGATTTCGTGACAAATTATAATACACTAGGTCTGTAATACACCACATCAGATGTTACCTACTCCATATTTAAATATAACATAAAATAAATATTAAACACTAGATTGGAAACAAACTTTTAAAATGACAGAAAATAAAACAAAATTAACACTAACAGCTGTAGGAATGTCGCACACACAGCTGGATTCACTCAATTTGTTTCCCCCACACTTGCCCTGTTATCAGCCTTTACAGACCTGAGCTGTATCACTTTCATCAGATATTTATCTATTCTCTACTCTTTCTTGCCTTCCTGCAGAACTGTAAAATGCATCTCCTTCTGATCGATTTGATAAAAGATCGTGTAAATACTTTCCCTTCGATATTTCCGTACCTTTACATCCCGCCAGTATATGTATCAACGATTCCCCTTCTTACAGACGGAGCAAACTCTCAACACACTTTCGTCGATGACCTTAAACATCTGAGCTAGTGATTTTCGCCCTTATTTTGATGAACTGTTCCATGCCCAATTTAGTTCCAATTGTACTTTCAGAGATATCATCTCCCCATTGTGCAATTCTCTGCTGCCTTCTATATCCCTTCAACGGTTCTTAGCCTTCCTCCATACACTCCTATTTGCCTGACCCATTATCCTAATGGAGACCAGCCCCAACATTTCCAGTCATTTCTTCAGCGATGCTTTTAAACGAGGTTATGTTTCATCTCTTATTCTCACGTGTGCGAGATGTATTCTACGTTCATTCAGATTAAGATTCAGATCCTTCTAGATTACGAACATTTAGAATTTTATTTCGATTCATTTTTTTCCGGAGCAGCGCGTGTTTGTCACACTAAGTAAGCTTCGTTTGTCTTAGTCATGTTCTTAGGCTATCAATTCTGATTACAATTAATTCAGGAACGATTATTTATACTATACTACTACAGTGCATTTATACTATCTCCTTCCCTCTCCTTTGTCCCGTGACTGCACGTATGCAAAACAGCGAAATCGGGTCCCTGAGATGCTCGGGGTAACAAGGTGGAGCCCACAAGTAACTACACATCAAGAATCAACTGTTGCGAGGTGGTCGCGGCGGGCAAGTCGGTCCTGGTGGTGTAGTGGTTACCATACTTGCTTCCTATACCCAAAACGCGGGTTCGAACCCGGCCAGGACCGATGGATTTTTTTCGGGCGTAAAAATCCTAAGTATGGCTTCCTCCGGAAGGGAAGTAAAGCCGTGGGTCCCGTGTCGTACATTTGCGGCACGAAAAAGAACCTCAAGCCTGAAAGAGAGGCCTCTGAGCAAAATTTGTCGGCCGTTTCACGCCCTGAGTTGAATGGGACGCTGATGACCTGAGCTGTTAAAGAGCGTCCTTAAATAAATCAATCAATCAAGCGGCGGGCAATTTCAAATCGACGTTCAAATAACATTAGATGTTACCGCCCCCGCAAATTTTCAACTGCCTCACACTGTATGGCGCCCAGCTAGGGATCACGACAGAATCACCTCAGCTGCTAATGTTAGCACTGTGTATTTATTAAGTGTGGTTCTCATGATTAATTCGCTGCAGTACTTCACTACTCTGATTTTACACACTATATTCTCACTGTAGGCCCCGAACTTCCGTTTAATTCCGCTATTCGCTGTGCGCTTCACAAGCCCCAAAACCTCTTTCAAAAGTACAGATTTATTTTTCACCTACACCCGCAGCTGAACGCAAACCGCGCATTTGTTGCCGGCTCCTTCGATATGTACACAACATTAGTTTTATTTCATAAGATGTACCAGCTCGTGCGGCGTCGCATGGTCGAGCGGTTAAATGCCCACCTTTCACCAAGCCAACCCCAAGACAGCGTCTGGTAGGTTTCCTTCGGGCTCTCCGGTTTCCCTTGCTATTCCCATCCACACCTTCATGTCCGCCAGTTCCCAGTTTGCGACATGGTAATGGATTTGCTTCTGCCCTCTGCCGCGCTCCCAAGATCGTGGGTTCAATCCCTACCAAAATCGATTGTTTCCCCCCCCCCCAGAAGGGAAGTAAAGCCGTGGGTCCCGTGACGTACATTTACGGCACGTAAAAGAATATCAACCCTGAATGAAGAGGCCTCTGAGCAAAATTTATCTCCACCGTTTTACGCCCTGAATCGAATGGGACTCTGGTGGCCTTAGGATTTAAAGAACATTCAAATCTGTCGCCCCAGTCGAACTCCAATGTCTAGTAGGCAAGTGATTTGCATTAGCACTCACTAACCTGCACAATAGAAGTACCAAGTGATGTTCGTCTGGCATTTTCCTTAAGTTCCTTTATAGTTTGAGCTTACTTATGTTTTCTCTGTTATAGTGGTAAAAGTTAAATACCACACACTACAGCAAAATTTACTTCACTAGCAGACTATAATGAACAACAGTAGTGCGTCAATAACCATGAAAAAAATACAAGAAAAGCAAAAATTATACTCTCGTAACACAAACTGCAACATAAGTTCCATGGGCAGCCATCAGCGCAGAAACTGTGTGTTATTATGATAGATAACTTGTGTGACCTGGGCCCAGCGCACGCTGCCCTCAGCTGCGGAAGCAGGCCAAAAATAACTTTCTGTAGTATTCATTTTATTTTGCTACATAGTAATCCCGGGCAACAGGGGGCATTCTGTTGGTAGATAACATCGTGAGTGTGATTTATAGGTTAAATTTACTGCAGTTAATTCTTGTCGTTTCTTTACTAACACTGGAAGAATACTTGATCTAGAATGACACCAAAAGAATTTTTACTTTTAGTGCACATTTCATCTTTTCAATTTTACACAGAAAAAATATTACTTTTTGTTCGAACATGATAGAAGCATGTATTAAAAATGTAAACGAATTATAATGCTCGTATGCTATGTTACTTCTCCCAACTGTTGGTCACAATCCAGCCTTTTATTTTTTAAAATTATATATTATAATTTTAAATTACTGCGTGTGTAAAGTTCATAAATCTAAAACGTGGTATAAGAATAATTTATAAAGGAGATGCAGAAATGTCCTTTACTTACTCTCAACAGCAGCAGATACTTGAATACACGTCTGGTAACGATGAACAAGTTTCGCGAAGCTAAAATCGTTTTAATTACTGCATACGATGTGTTGCAATCACCACAAGTTATTCTTTAACTTAATAGAGAAAAACTTCCTGTTGAACCCACCTTAAACGCTGTTTTAATATTCAAAATGTAACATGCTGAGTTAATTCCAGGAAAACATCTGCTTTCCAAAATAATGTTGAGAAATTCCCCAGCTGAAGTTTTGTTTTCCGAGGAGACTCTTTATGTGAACATACATCTCCAGCAAAATAAAGAAAGACTTCAACTTCGTGATGGCTTCACAACACTTGTTTGAGTATTACCATGTAACCGCAAATAATGGTTAAGACCTATGCTCATTGAAACTCAAAATTCTGAATTCATCTGAAAATGTACAATGGTAGGTCCATGAGTTTCTGGCCTAACCATTTCCTAAGTATGATAAATACAAAAACTATATTTCACTTTTCAATATAGTTACCCTTTATTGCAATACGCTTCTCACATCTTTGAATCAACATTTCAACCCCCCACAAAAAAAAAATAGTCAGGGTTCTTATCTGTAAAATGGGCATAAACAGCAACCATCACTTCTTCGTCACATTTACATTTCCTCCTTGAGTTTTGAGAAGGGGAAATAGTCACTGGGAGCTGGATCTGGCCTGTAGGGTGGATGGTTAATTTCCTTGAAGTCATATTTATTCACAGCTTCCTTTGCAACAAGAGCTGTGTGCACAGGCGCGTTGTGGTGAAGAAGGCGCACACCACCATACAGCTTCCCTCGCCTTTTATCTTTGATGGAAGCACGTAGTCTGTGCAGTAGGCCAGCATAGTTCTCCCCATTTACTGTGGTGTTCCTCTCCTTGGAATCAATGAAGAGTATTCCTTCACAATCCCAAAGGATTGTGGCGATGATCTTCTTGGTTGACTGAGTGACCTTGGCCTTTAGAATCGGTACTTCGCCAGGTTTACGCCACTCCATTGATTCCATTTTGGATAAGGAATCATAGTAGAGGACCATAGTTTCATCTCCTGTAACAATGGTTCGCAGAACTTCTCTCTCGTTGTCATGGCAGAACTCCAAAAATTGACTGACAACAGATGACTCGTTGCTGCTTTTGGACTGAGGAAAGAAGTCTAGGCACCCATCTTACACTAACCTTATTCATGTTTAAATGTTCACGAATAATTCACAGGACTTTTGTTTTAGAAAAAGCTCAACCTCGCTGCTATTTCTGTAACTCTGAGCCGCCGGTTTTCCATAATTTCTCCCTCTACAAGAGCGATGTTTTCAGGAGTGAGCACCTCCAAGGGCCTACCTGCATGCTCTTCCTCTTCAATGCTTCCTCGGCCCATTCGAAAAAGTTTGGCCCATTCTTTTACGGTAGAATATGAGGGGAAGGCTTCCCCATGTACACCACCCAATCGCTTTTTAATTTCTTTTGTACTAAGTCCTTCTTTTTTGAAGAACTTAATACCACCTCTATACTCCATTTTGAACATGTCACAATGTTCTACACATAGTCTTCTTTATGCAACTATATCTGAACAACTGAACACATCGGAGCGGAAGTTACAGCTGCAATTATTTACTTAACAGATAAGGTATGACACCAGGTAAGGATTTTGTGAACTTATGGACCTACCCTAGTAAGTACAAAATTATTCATAGGTGTTAATTGTGTTTCCTTTAGGAACAAGGGTCTACAAATGTTGTTTAGGCTATTAATTCTTTAATATTTATGACTTAAATGATTCCTCCGTTTTGAAAGAGTGAGGACTGAATAACTTTTGTACATTCTTCATGATCAAATAAACTTCATCACAGTAGGAGAAAGTAAAAGATACTTGAGAACAGTTTTCAGGAACGTTCTAATCAGAGACAGCGTGTTTCGCGATGCTACGATGGCACGCAGTTCTACTTGAATCTTGCCACCGACTTGTGTTATCCCTGAATGGTATATCCGGGACGGTACCCCGACTGATGTGCGTGAAATAATAGTCTTCTTTCGCAATTACAAGGGCACCGCGCAGGAGTGCTCTGATTAGATCCGCCAGCGATTGGCGCACCTCGGGCGTAAACTTCTTTCACTGCAAATTTTTGCCTTGCCTTTGAAATCGGAACGATTTCTAATTATAGCAAAGTTAATAGACAGAAAATATGAAAGTGTCGGCTATTGTAATGGAAGAAAAATAAAGTTAAACAGAACGTAAGGGAAAACAGATAAAGCAAGTCTAAAGGCGAAAAATATTATTCGGTTGCAAACAAGGCAAATTACTATTCTATTGTGCAAAGCAGAAATAAATATAAACTGTTTTTATAATGCTAACAAAATTAAGTATTATCAATGTTTCTTATAATATACCATTTCAAGAAGAAGAAAAGGGAAATTGTTGTTATTAATAGATGCTATTGAACATGTTTATTGTTAACTTTAAACGTCAAAGACTTTAACTTCTGTGTATATAATTTTCCACTAAAATGTTTATTTTTAGTTTACTGTGTAGCACTCTGTCCCGTAGCAAAGTCGTATTGCATATTTTGCTGTACTAATTATTTTAGTCGATTCTACATACAGGCTGCTCAAAAATCATTACCCACCCACATACGTATAAAAAAGAGTTTTTGAATTGGTTTTCCCTGCTCCGTATGCACAATGTCTAATGCAAATGAACTGATTCAAAAGATTTTTTTATTACTGCGCTACTTTTGATAGTTTTGTAGCACACTATTATCTTTTACTAACCCCTATACATTTTAGATCTGTTGGACTCCGTTGCATTTCTATTGATTCTTGCCTTCCAATAACTCTTCTCGTGAACATTTCATGAATGTTGTCTAGCACAGCAGTTGTGTTGTTTGGCACAGGACTTTGATCTGAGGACAGATGGTTATAAAAATAAACGAGATTAGTTTTGTAAAATTGCATTTAACATTTTAATTAATGCATGCTGACATTGGATTATGCTCTATTTAAACTGACTTAGTTGTTTACTGTGTTTGTTATTCATTTCCCTGCACTTCTGATGTTTTATAGCAGTTCAAACCAATAGAAGCACCCTGCAATAACATTAATATATAAGACGGGCATTATCACGCCATACATATTTTAATGCACGTAGTAAATAACATGCACTTTGTATATTTATGTACTTAACTCGTAAAATGAAATCATTTCGTATTTGAGAAGGTAGTAAATAGCATGCTACAAATATGAATCGGAACCAAATAATTACTCTCACGTCCCCAGTACTGTAGTATCCTAGTATTCAGGTGTTGGTAATGCAATCTAACCATAACTTTTTGGACAAACTTGAAACAACTTTTATATGATTAGTTTGCAAAATTTGCATTTTTAGTCTATACTAGGTTTTTAAAAAAGATGAAATTTTTTTTGTTGTTACTTTTAAGATAATGGTACTGCAAGACCCACAGGCATGATTGGCTAATTGTATAAAAGACACACCACAATCTTCCTTAAAACGCTCAAGGTCCACACATCGACACCAAAAGATGCGACTCTGCAGGTGAAGCTTTCACTCTCAACTAAGATGCAAGCGACTTAAATGTTCAATGATATTTTTTGACGAGATAATAAGTACAAGAAAGAAAAAAAAATTAACTTTCGCAAATATTGCAATCCAAGGAGTCGAGCACATATTTCTATTGGCAAGTAAAAATTGCATGTGTTAGTGGGCTGCGAAATGTTTATCTGATATTCTTTCCTCAAGAGGTCAAAATAAATGCTGAAACTACATCGATAATGTTCAGAAACCAGTTTTCAGGTCTCTCGGCGATTAAACGTGGCACAAGGTTGACTCAGAAGAAATATTATAGAGAACATATTTATAGTTATTTTTTTTAAACATGACATTAGTTATTTGATACATTATGACCAAATTTTATGACTAGGTATTTTTATTTGTTGTGGAAACTACTATCAAACACAAATTAATTTCAGCTAAGGTTGATTAGATAAAATTTGCATTTATTTTCGTTTTGTTTGTGAACATTTTTCAAGATGCCCATTTTGGTTGTGTTGTATAAGAGCTTAAGTTTTCAAATAGATGCTTGAGGGAAAAATATGTTGTCTGTTTGTTTTAAAATACTTTTTTTAATGAAATATAGATAATATTAGACTATCGGTAATGAGAACTTGCATGCAAGACATTGAAATGCATCAGCGGTACGTGGGTGAATGTATAAAAGTATATACTATAGCTAAAATGTGTTACGGGTTGATTACTTAACCATTGCAATTACCCACATACAAAGTGGCACATACCATGAAATAGCAAACCTCGCCACGCTAAGTCTACTGTACCGACAATCCTTGTTAAAAACTTGCAGCAGACAAGGACAGTCTCTAAAAGGTTACTGTAAATAATGAAATGACAGAAAACCACCAGAGGGTGCTTTATGTGCATCAGATAACAACATATACTACAAATGATCAGGTGTATGGGTCAATAACATACTTTTACGACGCTCATTAGCAAGCAAGGGACAAAAAAGCAAAGAAAATAAAGTCGGGCATATATAGCAGGAAACTTTCAATAAATTACACGATTCTAACGTCACGCTGTTAATCCAGAGGAAAGCAGTCGGACATAGGACATTACTTATTTATTTATTTATTTATTTATTTATTTATTTATTGAAATTCATAAATCGATCTCAGCTTGAAAATAGAACATCCAATATGTCTAATGCATTTAATTAGAATAATATTTACATAACACAATAGAATGTCATGAATTAACTTATTTAATAGAACATGTGAGAATTTAAGATTAAGTATCGTGCGGTTTTTTTGACTAGCGTCCGAAGCTAATCACAGAGTGCCCTGCACCAAGGTCACGCCAGTCGCCTGTCATAATAACAGAGGCAGTTCCCACGTTGATGGCAGTACATAATAGCCACAGTGTCCTGCTATTAGAGTTCTGTCTTTTTGTTATTACAACTCGGTTTGTGAAGAGATGGTTATAACTGAAGTTTATATAATATTACAGGTTATTGAGAATGTGTTAGTGAAGAAAAATGTATGTAATGTATTGAATGGTTACCACCAGAACGGAGAAAAAATAAAGTATACAAAAATAAACCACCCCTAGTGTAGAGAAGCTTACAAAATTAGGAAAAAATTCAAAGAATTACGAATGATGATACGTTCATTATAATAAATGTATAACTACAGGGTGTTAAGGTTGTTCAGCAATATCGTAATATAGAGAAAAATTGCATGAAACGTTGCTTTAAAAGTCAATTACTTAATTGAATACGTGATTTTAACGAAACATCAAATGATCTTAACTTTTACTACATGTTATCATACAATATAATGGTTGATAAATTTTAACGCACATTGTTAACTTCAATACTTATGCATAGTTCTGAATAATTTTAGAGTGTTAGTTTATCGAATGCTTATTTCTAAATCCATACATTCAATTCGCTTCATTATTTTATTGATAAACTTTGAAAAGTAAAATCATTTTATTTAGGAGCATTTTTCTTAAGAAAATCTCATTAGTTTGCAGCGTTTCTAACCATTACTTGTTATTAGGTTTAATTGTGTATATGTCCTGGTAAGTGTAAGAGAAGACATTAAATAATACACTACAGTGGGAGAAAGCTTAGCAACGAAAATAAGTATTTACAGGGCATGTGTAGAATTTGAAGTTTACATAATGATTCCTAGGTTTATTTCTCTTCTCAAGATATTATTTCAGCAGTGAAAGTATCTTCAGGGCATTGTCAAAGTATTGCTTGATCACAAACATGCAGAAGTTAATTTGAGCTTTCTTTCTTTGGTCGCTGTTGGTGATTCTTTCTAGAAGGGGTGTGTTATTGGTAAATGCACCAAATGTTTCAGAAGCAGAACTTATACACAACATAAATTGTATTAAATTAAATTTCCTTACAATATTATAGTAGTTTTTAGACCATGAACCACTTACTTATTTTTAGAAAGTATCTCTGTTGACCGTGAAGGATTTACTTATTTTCAGAAAATATCTGTTTTGCATTACAAATTTAAAGTTAAGTATTGAGGGGTAATATGTGCAATACAAGGCTTACATTTTGTTATTGTAGCGGCAAATCTCTAGTGTTACCCCACTATTAAGTTTTTTCCATAAAGAAGCCAATGGTTTGCAAGTACGTCATAGTTTGTCATTGGACACCACGTGTCTTCAGGGAGCAGCCTTCCAATTTATCCCAGGCGACCCAACTTTTCTCCTTTCTCACTCAAACGTTCCATATGCACACCACGGGAGTGGCTTGCCCTTTCCGAGATAATGCTTAAAACTTATTCCACATAGCAGCATAAGACACCTTCTCTTCTGTTTCTAAGCTCTAGAAAAAAAAAAATAATAATCTCGCTGATTTGTTTATACAACAAATTTGAAGTTTTCATGGAGAACTGGAAAAAAAAAAAAAAAAAAAAAAAAAACACTGAGGCCAGCATTAGGGTTACTTTCCTTTGTCTGTCAAGATCCAAAGACAAAAAGCTCCAGGTCTGCGGCGAGGAACAGCTGTCCATTTCTCTTCTCGGCGTTTAGAGGGGCACATCGAAGTTGAATCGATGAGGGTGACCTTGTAACGCTATGTCAGAAGGCGTTGTTTTTGTTTGATGAAAGCACTTTCTCCCTTCCATCTATTCGATACAATCTCTCGAGCAATCTCCGCTTTTGAAGGGCAATTCAAAGGCAGATTAATTCACCTTTAACGTTGGAAAGAGGAGCAAACTTGACCAGGGTGCGCCACACACTCCTTTCTCTCTTTGTTCCGCTATCTCATTGTACAGGGTGTAACAACACAGAAAGCTAGTTGTTTGGTTCAGCAGCCAATGTTACGCAGAGATTGACAGTGTGAAATTGGGATCAGAAATGAATTTTTAATTCTTAAAAATGACTTGAAAAAGTGTTTTGTTGAAATGAGTTCTTTTAACCACATGTGCACCCATTTTCACTTAAAATGCACTTAAAAGTCCACTATAATTGGTTAAAAATAATTTTAAAATTGCATATTTAGATTACATGTATTTTCTGTTCCAAGATGATTAAACTACACAAACTTGCAACTCTTCCGGGCAACATAACAAAATAATAATAATAATAATAATAATAATAATAATAATAATAATAATAATAATAACAGACACCAAAGACAAAGTAATTCATAATGTGCTACTTTAAATTCACTCTTGTGGAAATTAGTCCAATATATTTAATCATTTATATATCTAAAGCTGTGCGCGGGAGTGCTATAAAACCTATATCCGTTGCAAACCCCTTACATTGATTAAAATTAAACATTTGAAGAAATCATAAATAAAGAATGATTATATTGAAAAAATGGAACTGTGTTGAAGTTTTAATCTATTGATAAATAGAAGGTTGTACATTGTATGAGTTAACCTGTGTATTGTTAATTAATTTCTTTTTACGTGTTCCTTTATAAAACTATGTTCTATTACAAAAAAGGCGGACTTCCCTAATTTCCCCAATTAAAAAGCCCTCGGTTGACATGTCACGGAAAAACTACCGCTTTAAAACAAAAAACATTCTTAGAAAGCAAATGTTTGTTGTTCTTGTTAAATGTACGTTTTTGGACGTCCACCCTTTTAACAAACAACAATTAATCTGTACATTTGAAGGTAAACTTTAGAACGAAGAGCGTCTTCTAAATTAACTGTTGTAGTCTGCTATCGTATGGAATGCTTTATTTAAAACAAAAATGTGCTTGTTGCCCACGTAGCATCTCCTAGATATTTTGAGGAATGTAAATAAAATGTATAGCTGTATTTGCTATATGAATATGGGTCCGAAATGCCTACATTACCCTCATAAGTAGCCTATTTATGTTCCACTACCTAGTTTACGTGGTTTATTTTTGTTTAAATGCTACATATGTGCACAACATTCATTTTATAACTGGGAATTCAATTATAGGAGAATTAAAACTTTGAGAGTTGAGTTCCGTTGACAATTCGCCAAAAATATAATCATATTATCTAGATTTCCAGGCTGCGCTGCTATGTGGAATAAGTTTTAAGTATTATCACGGAAAGGGCAAGCCACTCCCGTGGTGTATGTAAACACATGCTTTAGTGAAAGTTAATGAATTCATCGCATTAAGATAGAAGTAATTGTATGTTATAGTGTTTCTTTTTAGTTAGGTCAATAATATCGCTGAGTGTTAAATCACGGAGTACTCTTGCAATGCATACAGTTGTACAAATTGTAGGAAGAACTCGGAATTTATTTCCACAATTGAGCCAAATACAGTAAAATTACTATGTAAGAACCATTAATAACATTTTGTTGGGTTAATAGCATGGTACTATTTCCATTTATGGAGTCGGGTTTATTTTCCGCATTAATTCTCAGAAACAACCTGGACTGTACTTAAATTAAGAGAGAACACCCATATCGATCCTGTAGTGCGCTACAACAGTTTTTAATATCTTTTACATAGAGAACTGAGCGTTGTAGTACACCCAAAGTGTAACATATTTCTACAAAATTAGGAATGGACAATTTAAAATATTTTGAACTGATAAGGAAGTCATCCTCGTCGGGCAATTTCATTTTTCAGCAGTTGCCTCTTATTTCCAAAATCAAAGTTTTTTTTAATAGTGTTGAACGTAAAGTTTTTTTTAAAGGGAGGAAGCCTTCCAAATCTAAGTTTAGGGTGCCTTCGGTATTTGCCATGTATGAAAATTGAGGAAAACCTTAAATAAAAAAAAAAAAAAAAAACTCAGCCAGGGAGGACGGTCCTAGTGGGAATCAAACCCCAGACCTCCCGCTCTTAACGACGTCGGTCACCCGTGCCGTTACCAAGCTGTTCTATCCTCTCTGCACTCCACCCCTCCACATATTTCTCGGTCTTCTCTTTCTTTGCCGTCCCTGAGGTGACTAGTATGTCCCTTCTAGGCCATTTCTCTCCATATGTTCGTACCAACTCATAACTGTATTTAATGTTGTCTTTTGAGCTTCCATCATTTCCCTAAAGAGTGATAACACGAATATAAATATCATATTAGGTAAATAGAAAGCTAAAATTAACATGGCGTTGGTGTACTCTTGTATATTAAAGCAAGGAATAGCATTGGAACTAATAACCAATAGGAATGCAGATTGCTGTTAGTATTTATTTTTTTATCAATATCTGACATATGGCTCTGAAATATATGTGATGATAATATGTTTCCCTGACGGAGTAATTTGTACTAATAATCCTACAACTCCTTTTTAGATTTCCATTTTAAAAATTTAGAATGTTAAAAGCAACTGAATCTTTTTATTAATTCAAATGTTATTTCAGAAAGCACAGTTAGTGCTTTGGTACAATTCGAGAGTTTTATACTAATAAACACAAAGATGACATCTACTATTGATCACGCCTTATTGTGTGCTTAGTTTAATTCAGGTGCGTTTCATTCCAGATGTGCTTGTTTTTATGCAAATCTATTTAGCTAGCCGTGTGGAGGGCTTAAAATTTCTCTCTAAAACGGCAGCCATATCCCAATAGATTAATCTTCTTGTAAGTACCTTGAACATATTTAGTCTTTAATATATTCGGTCCACTTAGCGGTTTCACAAAGATTTTTTTTTTATATTTCTTACCGATAATTATTCAGCTTCCATACTGTAGTGGCTTAAACACGTTGAGTACAAAAAGCAGTAGGCGTTTGTTCCAAAAGAAACTTTATGGCCTTCGGAGGAACCGCGAGGGATATCCGAGGAGATCATTGCTATGGACTATGACATTTGTGTTAATGGCAATGAAAGGAAATGAGCAGTTATCTAAGAGTACCTCGAAGCTCGGGGGAAATCAAAGAGACCGTTATTCAAGGAACCTCCCACACCCGAGGCAAGGAACAGCCGAACCTTTGGTCAAGCCCGGTACAGACTTGATGCGGGAGCGTTGACTCACTGCAAGTAAAGCATCACGGAACAAATCTGGTGGAGTGATCAACCTTGAGAGGGCCGGACCACTTTCCTGTCTCCGGCTTGTCATACGCTCGCTCCCAAACAGGTTGGTTACGAAAAGAGTTTCAAAACAGTGCACTTATGTAAATAATGAATGAGAGTCAAAGGAAACTATAGGTCGCATAGGGTAATAGACGCCCTGGGCAAATTCATCAGCTTTTTGCTGGGGCTTCACCAAATTTTACTTCAGATGTTAAAGATGTCATCGATGAAATTAGTACAAAAATAAGAAGTTAAATTTTTGCGTGTGAAAATATCAACGCTCCCTGTAAATCATAAAGCATGTGCTAAAACTTCAAAGATGTTCCAGGGGAAAAACAAAACACAAATGAAATCTTGCCCAGTAGGCTCCTGAAGAATTGTCTGAAAAAAAATGATAGTGAATCTTTACACTGGTGCAGTTTATTGGGCTTCATTTTCTTAGAAATTTCTTTCCCACAATTTTCAGCCTTACGGAACCATAATCGCTGAAACGTTTGTTCTCTAAACATCTATAGAGATAGACCAATAACTCTAAAATTTACGCATTATAATACGAGTACAAAGCGTATTTAAAATGGTTTGAAAGGATAAGGTTAATAATCAATTTTAAACAGTCCAGATAAAAGTTTAAAAATTACGCGCATTCGGCAATTTATGTTAATATAAGATATATTACTTATAAAAGAACCATTATTTCATTTACATAGTGCAGTTTAAATATTCTTGGTATTTATTGTAGATGTACAACGAAAATTAATGTTTCCAAAAATGAAAATTTAAATAACAGTAGCACATACATATGCATACACCTTTTACAAATGTTCACTGACAATTGAAATATTTTGATAGTTCAATGATGAAAAAATATCAGAATTACAAATATGAAAAGAAATTACAAATAAGTGATGGTAAGCTATCTTATAAGAATCTCTATAAACGTTCTCTTATCCGCCTGTAGACAGCAAAGTATCAGAAACCAAAATATTATAAAGTTAAATGTTCATAGCGATTTACTTAACGCGTATTTTAAAATTATAACAATTGTTCTAACGAATGATTCATTATCAGGCAAAACCTCTTTGTTCAGTTTGAAGAATTCCTGATGAGTCATAAATAACTGAAATGAAATTGTTGCGCTACGGTAGAGATGTATTATCGATAAAGTAGTGACTTTAGTACGAAAGAGGTTCCCAAGCTTTGCAATAATAAACAGTATGTACACTTTCCTATTCTACATCTGAGGTGAGATGGAGACAGTGCCCAATCTGTGCGGTCTCTGGGAATTCTTCTGTCAACCTCAATGTGGATTAAGCGATGCTAATAGGCCACTTCAAGCCCGCTTTGCCACAGAAACCCCAATGGTCCCTATTGCCTAGCATCCGAGCGATGCCTTCATCGCCACCTGCTTTTCGGTGAGTCCAGGGAAATGTTCCACATCTCTAGATCAACCTTCTACAGCCTAAAGTTGGCTGGTAAATGCCAGTCATATCAATATATGAATGTGATGAAAAGAAGAGAGTGCACAAATTGCTTTTACCCTTGTGTAGGTTACCTGGTGATCATTCCTCACATTTTTGTTGTTCTTCTGCCATTGAAAACAAATAAACCATACATCAAAATTCCAAAAAATAAAAATGACGCTCCAATTTTAAACATTTAGGTTAAGTTTGTCAACAAAAACCAAATAGCCTTTACACAACTGCATTCCTCGATGGCATTCTCAGCAGTTGGACCATCCATCATAACAGATTTTATGTACAATTATAAAGTTAAAGTTAAAGAAGGCATTTTGAAGGATGTTTTCTTATTTTAATTATATCTAAAGAATGTTAAGATTTGCTCTTGTTACTTTTGCAACAGCTTAAGAATTCCAGCTGCTTTAATAGTACCAGGTCCTTCAGATATTTTTGCCCGTTTCACGGCAGCTGTCGGCTGTCAGAAAGATAACTCCCGCCCAAGAGGATGTAGCATGAAATTATTGCAATTACAATTAAAATACGCACGTGCCTTATGACAGGAGACGTCGAATATCTACATTCACTTATTTCTGGCATCATTTTAGAAAATTTTTCTTCAAGAGCATCAGTTCATCTTCCGAAATTCAGTCAATTTCAATTTGAAAGCGTACAAGGTTACTGTTGTCCATGAATTGCAGGTAGGTGATTCTGATATTCCGTAAATTTTTGTAATTGGATGTTATGGAACGTTAATGATAGAGCAATTGTTCGACGCTTAATATTCTTTACTAATGAAGCATGGTTTCATTTAAGTACGTGATCATGTTTCGACGCAAAATAACAGGTATTAAAGTGCAGAAAATCCCGATTTTATACACGAAACCCCTTGCACGAAGAGAAAATTGGTGTGTAGAGAGCAGTAAATCCATGTAGAGTAGTAGGGCTTACCTTTTTTTGAAACTACCACAAATGCAGTAAAATACACGAATCACATACTGATAGCATGCAATTTTTATTTATGAGGGAAACTGAAAGGGGCTAAGAATCTCACGTCTTTGTATCTCAATGAAATGTGATATATTTTGGGGGGACAGGAAACACGAATATGACATTTAATTTTTATACTTCACACTAGTACCCCAAATTTTAACTGTACAACTAAATATAATGCATGTTAATACACTAATAAACAAATGAGCAAACGAAGACATTTAAAATATATTTTTAATTTAAGTTTAATTTGAGAAACCTTTTGCGATTTGATACAAGTATATAATAATAATAATCTCTTTTTTTTGCCTAATATACTGTATGTCTTAAGCTAATGAATGAACTGTGAATGGACCTTGTCGAAATTTTTCTTACGGCGTGCAGAACTCTTTCATCATTTACTGTGTCTATCATCAGTTTTCTCCTGGAACTATAATAAAACATTTGCATATCTCTATCTTTGCTATTTCTTAATGATCCTGTAAATATCCAAAAGTGCATAAACACGCTATTCGTATGTCAGCAGAACTCTAGGCCAATTTCTTGTTGGAACAAATTGTAGCGGAAAAGAATTTTTCTTGGGGTAAGAGTGAAACAGCTACTACCAATTGAAATACAGAGGGCGCCAAAAATGTATACACACTTGAAGTAAAGAAAAAAATGTGTTAACATAACAAAATTGAAATTAAACATACAGAAAATGATGAGTACTAATCATCTTAGACTTTTACAGTTACAACTGTTGCTCAAAATGCCCATCATCGGCGTCGATACACTTCTGAGTACGTTGAACTACTGATTGAGCAACGTTTGCGAAAGTGTCCTCAGCGATTGCAGCACATGCCGTTTCCATTTCTTCCCGAAGTGCTGTCAGTGTAGCTGATTTTCTACGGTATACAACATCCTAATAGTTCCCCATAGGTAGAAGTGCAACGGCGGTTCGGTTCTATACACACGTCTCCATTGCCTTTGAACTTCAACAACGTTCTCCATTTCCCAATGTCACTTGAAAATTACTTTCCGTTGTTCAAACGATAATCTTGGCTCAATTTTGTTGTAGCAACGCTATCATAACATAATGTGAGTCACATCTGTATACAGAACATCGTACGATAATCTTGGCTTTACTTGTTCATTGTTGATTTACCTGTCAGGTAGCAACGCTATCATAATGTATGTGAGTCACATCTGTTTACAGAACATCATACTACACATTACTGTTGTTTTTCGGTTCAGTTTTTAAATATATTAAATAGATGTGTACTGTGAAAATGGGTATACATTTTTTGGCACCTTCGTTATATTCGCATGGCCAAAGAACGTTCAAGCTCTTGAAGCAAGATATGGCATAGCTCATTGGATCCACTCTATCAAAAGGACTTGATACAACTCAGATCTTTCAATTCAAGATCGGCACAATTCATTTACCATTTTCAAGCCATTAACTGTTTATATTGATTGTTTACCAATTGTGTTTGTGACAACACATCTTCTATTTTCATTGTCTGGAAGTTTGCACATCCTTACCTCAGAGTATCATTTTACCATATGACTTTCACCTCTACATTGCATGGGCGTCAATAAAATTATAGGTTACCAGGTACTGTTGATGATTTAAGAGTTTTACTGAATGCCACTTTATCCCTAATTGTTGAACAAGCAGCAACTTCTTCCTGGATGACTGTTCTCTCGATACGCCAGAGAGCGCCGCTACTATACCATTAAATATGTTAAAAATCACTTTTTGTGGAATACGAACATTCTGCTTGCACGTGGCGGTCCTGGTGGAGAGAACGATAAATTACAAATATAATGATTTAATCCATTTCTGCAGTTAATTTGAAGTATTTAAAAGTAGAAGTCAATGTGGGCGTCAAAAGTGATATATTCATCTACAGCTACAATACAGTAAACACTCCTGAGCAGAATATCTTCACGTTTCCCATAGATTCCGCAGATATTTAAATATTTCTATAAATTGAGCATTGTATCGGTTATTACAGGTAAGAAATCGTTTGTCCCTTTGTGGCAAGTTATTGCAGAAGGGCAGCAATTGTTTAAAAATGAACCATACTATTTTAAGTATATTCAGTTTATGAACAAAAATAATAAAACGACGCCAATAGCTAACTTCGAAAGGGAATAATTCCACAAATTTTTAATGTTAAAAACCTCTGATAAAATTTTGCTGTCACCTAGAGCATTCTTGTAATTTTTATTTTATATTAAAATATTCAAAGATGATTTATTGTTGGTTTATTTACGGATGCTCTTTAGCATCTCAGGTCGTCAAATCAGGGCTTGAAACGGCCGACAAATTTTGCTCAGAGGCCTCTTCTTTCAGTCTTGAGGTTCTTTTTCGGGTCATAAATGTACGTCATGGGACTCACTGCTTTATTTCCCTTCCGAGGGAAGCCACATCTAGGATTTTTACAGCCGAAAACCCCCTTCAATTCTGGCAGTGATTGAACCCGCGATCTTGCATTTAGGAGGCAAGTATGGTTACGACTATATCACCAGGACCTACTTCACAGATGATATGCTTTTTACTTTTGTCATTCATTGAATATGCGTTTGATTAAGCCTCTATATTTCTCTCTGTACCTTAAAACTTTGTCATATTTTTGTTCAAATGCTAAGGCATGTGTAACAGCTATTGTCTCAAAAATCTTCCTCAGTTTCTGTAATAGATTCCATAACACTTCAAGGTAGTTTAGCTTGATAAAGGAACCACAGAAGGGAAATTTCCAATGGCAACTGGCAGATATAAAATACCATTAAACATTGCGTTTTATCGTAGTTACTTTATTGCCTCCTGGAGGCTCTGGTGCCCCATCGTTTCTGTTAGTTAGCAAGTGGTCATGAGCGCGCAATCCAGAACAGTGGTGCTGTTTGTTCATTCATGTACAAGTCTGACTCGCGAGTCCGACTCGGTTCTAATGTACCCAAACTGGTCTCAGTGTGCGGATATTGCCCGAAGGGTTTGGCAGAGGCCAACAGGAATCGCCAGAACCGAAAGGTGAAGTCGTGCAAGAGTGGGTGGTCTCGATGCATATTTGTGTATCCACAGTTATAGTCGGTAAGATTTTTCTTTCTTGAGATTAACCAAGCTCTGTGAATCAGACGGTAACGCTTGGGACTCGCATTCGGAGGGCCATGAGTTTTAATTTTCGTTGGACAGTGCATCCCAAACTTGGTTATGTCGTGGTTTCCCCATGACACTTAGGCGAATCCTGGGGTGGACATTTACATTACACGGATTTACCGCTGTCCCATTTCATATCATCTCATTTCGTTGATTCTGTTACAGGGTCGAAAGTGTCAGGGCGGGGTGTGCTGGTGCGGTGTAATGTGGCTTGCACTTTGTGAAGGCTTCTTCCTCCCAAGCGTCTGATACGAAATGGGCCCTTTAAGATGGAGGCTCCACTGGGATGGAAAGGTTCTATCTGGAAACACCTTAGGGATCACGTGCGTCCGCGCAGTCACCACCCGTAGATTCTAGCCGCCCTGTGTCTGCTTCACTTCATCCATATTTCCGGGGTTGTTCCATTGGAGGCGTATGCACAAAGGACCAGCTATGAGAACGACTCAAGTACCGAAAGCGTTCTTCTCCGCGCAAGATCATCCATCTTGGAAATTAACTATGCTTAAACCACACGTTCATGAACCTTGAATTTTTGACAAAGTTTTCTGAAAATTAAAATGAACTGCCGGCTCTGTGGCAGGTTTTCAGCTTGGAATGTTGGAACACAGCAAACCCGGAATGTCATTTTATTTACTTGCGCAATTCACGCGGAGAAATTTCCACTGACGTTACTTTCAATTTCTTAAGATAAAAGAGGGCAGTATATGGGCATCGTTGAAAAATTTTCTCCAAATTGCAAATGTGTACATTGTGAAATATATCCGAGCCTGGCTCACGAGTAAAACTGACCAAGCTGGACTTGTAAAGCGGAATCGTTCAGGTATGTGGAATTGTATTTACTACATAGAAGATGATTATGAAGTGACACAATATAAGTGGCTCTTCGCTGCCTTCTTGAGAGTTAAGACAAGGAGGCGATTGTAGATCAAAGATTAAACTGAAGGGAAATGCGTCGGGATATATTACAAGATTGGGCATAAAAACTACCAACCTGAGTTGCGCAGCCTATATACCGAGGATGCCAAAAAATGTATACACACTTTCACGGTAGATATCTAGTTAATATATTTCAAAGCTGAACCGAAAAACAACAGTAATGCGTAGTATGATGTCCGTAAACAGATGTGACTCACGTACATTATGATAGCGTTGCTACGTCACAGGTAAATCAACAATGAACAAATGAAGCCAAGATTAT
Organism: Metallyticus violacea; assembly: GCA_030762175.1. Taxonomy (NCBI): domain Eukaryota; kingdom Metazoa; phylum Arthropoda; class Insecta; order Mantodea; family Metallyticidae; genus Metallyticus; species Metallyticus violacea. The sequence goes on along the minus strand of CM060846.1, from coordinate 370,679,939 downwards.
CGTATGATGTTCTGTAAACAGAAGTGATTCGCATTGCGTTATGTTAGCGTTGCTACAACAAAATGGAGCCAAGATTATCGTTTGACAGCGCAAAGAAATTTTGAAGTGGTGTTGGAAAACCGAGAATACTGTTCAAGTTCAAAGGCAATGGAGACATGTGTGCAGAACAGAACCGCCAACACGAATAACAATTCCGTCTTACCCGTCATACACTCTATGGAAATGAGGAATTTTACATCTAACAGGATGGTGCACCACCACATTACCACCGAGAGTACGTGCGTACCTTGATGACAATCTTCGAATGCACTGGATATGACGAAGATTGAGTTTCCACCGTGTTCTCCGGATCTAACTCCGTTGGACTTCTACCTATGGGGAACTCTTAAGGATGTTGTATACCGTAGAAAACCAGCTACACTGGCAGCACTTCGGGAAGAAATTGAAACGGCATGTGCTGCAATCGCTGAGGCCACTTTCGCAAACGTTGCTTAATCAGTAGTTCAATGTACTCAGAAGTGCATCGACTCCGATGATGGGTATTTTGAGCAACTGTTGTAACTGTAAAAGTCTGAGATGATTAGTGGTCATCATTTTCCGTTTGTGTGAATTCAGTTTTGTTATGTTAACATAGTTTTTTCTTTACTTGAAGTGTGTATACATTTTTGGCAACCTGTGTATATAAGCGTATAATAATATAAGAATTATACCTGATCACTTGCATTCTTCTAACATATCAGAAAATATTTTATACCGAAACTCACAGTCAGTAATTTATGCCGTCTTTTTGTTTCATTCAAATAAAGATACATTGAATTCGTACCGCTAAGTCATATGCATTGGGTTGGCTGAAATAGTTAAAAATATATATGGATGCTGCAGCTTCTAACAGCTCGAGCTTTTAAAGAGGGGCCGTAAGGAAAGTTTCCTATTATCGTATAACACTCTCCCATATTATTCTATTCAGAAGATCCTGCCGTATACCGAGTGAATATTCTCATCCTGTGGATTGGTAACTAGACAAACCTGTACTTTACAGTCGAATGGACCAGGCCATCCTATAAGGGAATTTACCTTTATCTATTGCTGCAAAACTACTCGAATTTTCTGTCTTTCATTTGTATGTAACAATATCTACAAAGATTAAAATATAATTTAGTGTCATATGTTTGTCTTTTCGTATGAATGTAAAGCTATTCTCATTTACTTATTAAATTGAATAAATCATATTATTGAGAATTTGTAATTTAATTGAGATTTGCATAGTTAGTATTTTACTTAAAAATATCACAGAATAAGCATCATTTACTATTTCCGTGCCAGAAAACAAAGCAATTCATGAGCCAATATTTGATTCCCGAAACTTCACAGCTAAAGCCTAGCGCACGCACAGTGCAACACGAGTCATAACATACCGAGAGCGCATAGCAGTCATTTTGGCCGAAATCGATACAACGAAGGAGACAGTGTTTACGGGATAGTCTGTAAAACGCCGGGATTGTGTAACTTTCCAATCCGCAGGAATACATTGCGATTAGCGAGTACATTTCTCGTACATATTACAGGAAGGTAAATTATAGCAGATATGTGCATTCTTATTGGTTATTAGATATGATGATATCGTTGCTGTCCTGTATAAAGATACATTGAGTGCTGGGCTAGTTTATGTCATTAGGCTTCCCAAAATATTTGAAATGGTTGATTTAAAAAATTCAAATTATGTGACGTAGCCATTATATTTGTGGGTTACTTAAGGGCTTTGGAAGATTGTTATGAGCATTAAAGAGAATTAACGTGGAAAATATACCAAACACTACCAGTTTCTAACACAATGTAAATGCATTTTTAGTTGTTAATAGCTTTAAAGCACTGTAATATACCAGGGTGACTACGAGTCAAATGTGAATTATACTATGCTTGCAAAGATCAGCGGCGAAGGTTTGTAGTGCGTTATCGATCGGTAGCGTTATGTGATGATGATTTTGAATTGATATCCGTCACATAAAATGAAGCCATGCTAGTTGGAAACCTTTAGTTTTACTCTGCATTTGTCAGCTCTACACTGCCTAATACGAGTCTTCCGTCTCATTACCCTAGGAATGTTCTAAAAGTTTTCGGCCTGACTCAGCGATGTAGAAAGAATGGCTAAATTTGTATGATAGTTGTGAAACCATCCTTTGGACGGCGCGATGTAAACACTCGTAAGTGTAGTTACTTGTTTGTGACGATCGTGTGAACTAATTAGTGTTAACATTTTCTACAAAATGAATAAAACTGAAATACGATTTGCGACAAAGTATTCGGTTTGAAGAGTTTAACCCCAACAGAAATAAAAAGAAGTTAGATGGCACATTAAAGGATTCCTCCTGTTCTTTTTTATGGTTAAAGGTGGACTGCGTGGTCGTACATCCGTTTAAGACGATAAGCGCTTAAGTATTCTCATATCTGCTACGATTTACGAGATTGTGACAAAAAATTCACAATGCCGTACATTAGTTAAATGACATTGCAAATACCTCAATAGACCCTGTTCACTTCATTTTACAGGAACTTTTGCGTATGAGAAAGATTTCCGCTCGATGGGTGACGCGTTTGTTAACAGTGGACGAAAAACGCATTTGCATGAACATTTCGCAAGAGTGTTCAGAATGTTTAAACACAATTGCAGTGAGTTTCTCCAACGTTTCATAACAAAAGATGAAACATGGATTCATCACTACTGGCAGAGAAGAGGATCAGTCCAAACAATGTGCGGCAACAGGTGAAAGTGCACCAAAGAAAGCCAAATCAGCAGGAAATGTAATGCCTACGGTTTTCTATCAAAAAGTTTAGTATAGAAACACTGCTGATATCATATGTAACATTATATTTTCTTCCTCCTGAAGCTCTTCCTTCGTCCAGAGGGATTCATGTGACATTCAAACTCCTAGAGAATCAAATGATTTCCTTATGCTGCAATTTAGCTGCGTTCATATCTGATAGTTCCATTCATAATTTCTGAAATCACTTCTTTGAAAGGAAGCAAATATGTATTATAAACAGATTTAAAACTGTTATGTATTTAATAATATTAATAAAATATGCAACATTAACTTATGTTAAAAATGCAGCAATTTCTATGAATCGCAAAGAAATGTTACCTAGCTTATAATTTGACACAGGAAAAGGCGATCATTGGCACGAGAATCAGGTTCCTACTTATAATGAATCAATTTATGCTTCTAAATGATGCAGATGAGGTTGACAGTACCCCTAAAGCAACAAAATTGATTTTGTATTGCACACTTATGTAACAAATACTCTTTCTTGCACACCACAAGACAAAAGTCATAGTTCTGCATACTGTGGACACTTTCGACTTAAGTACATGTATTTAATAGAGCGGCAGGCTTTCAGTAGCACCGGAAGTGACAGTTATAATGGGCTACCTGTCTGAGACATCTTGTTTTAAAATTTAAATGAAGAAAGTGAGGAGAGTTGGCACGAAAACACAATGTAAAGAACGGTGTGTTGTTTGTTCTGTCAGCTGACAGTTGGGTGCATGGTACTTCAGACGTAGCTATTGCAACATAATTCAATGGTGTATTTTTCAATAGCCACAAATTTTACAACTGAAATTCTTTAGCTTATATTTAAAAGGAGAGTAGAAGAGGAAATTAAACAACTCATTGATCAAATGTGACTTTTACTTAAAATGAAGAACTACTCGTAGTTCTACAATATTCTATTCTAAAACATTGAGGTTAAAAGTGCTCTTTCTGAAGTACACGTGTCGCATTTTCTGCTCTGTTTTCGAATAAGCTTACATCCCGTTTTTTTTAATGCCGAACGATTGCGATTAGCTACTAGATAGAAGCATAGTTGCACATATAATATACTTTTCTGTTGCTGGCTTGTTGCGTTGCAGATTATACCCTAAACTAACCCATACGCGCCGACACATAGGGGCGGAGCGGCTTGGGCCCCCAAAGGTTTTGCAGAGGGAACTGGGTTCAAATATTTCGTGAAAATAATTGTCATATCTCCAATGCTGCAACTGCATTTTAAATACTATTAGTACAAACTTGAAACTTGAAAATGTTTATTAATTTCAAAGATAGCAGATACGTTGTTATTGAATAAGGTTAGTTAGGATGTATGGTCCTGACTTTTAGTATTGCCGAAATAGTATTCTATTTTTAATTAAAACGCTTAAGTATAGCTTAGTCTTATTTTAATTTTTCTTTCATAAAATTAGGGTTTAGTACAATATATATACATATATATATATGTATAACAATACACATTTGTATAAATACAAGGACTTTTGCCACCTATCCCATATATCAGAGATAACTGGCTAGCATTCATTTGCGGGATCAATCCCGGCCAGGGTCTATGGATTTTTCGGGCGTAAAAATCCTAAGTATGGCTTCCTTCGGAAGGGAAGTAAAGCCGTGGGTCCCGTGTCGTACATTTACGGCACGAAAAAGAACCTCAAGCCTGAAAGAAGAGGCCTTTGAGCAAAATTTATCGGCCGTTTCACGCCCTGAATTGAATGGGACGCTGATGACCTGAGATGTTAAAGAGCGTCAGTAAATTAAAAAAAATCAACCAAAAAAATTCATTTGTCTAATTTGTCACTCTAGACGTAATTACCTAGTCTTGCCATAATTACAGTTCCACAGATTTGGTTCAGTAACTACAAACTTTTTTGATATGAAGCTTGTGGTGTGTAGTTCCCTCGTGTACTCAAAATGACTCTCTTTTTCCCTCGTACACGACGAAGTCACTCTTACTGTTCATTTAAAGTGCCACGTACTACCTCCATTGGGAAATCCGGCACTGCGTACTCCAAGACTCTCAATATTTGCAAAGCACACCCTCAAGCACTGACTCCAATTTGTAGTTTAGGGGGGACTGCTAGAAGGCTGATCATGAGTATCAATCAAATCTGGAACATTTCTCTCAAGCCAAGTCAAACCTTGTCTTGTGTCTGAATTTTGCTGGAAATTCCAGTAAGTGTTCTTAAAAAAGTCATGTTTAGGTTCTTTAGCACAAATTTCAGCAGAGCGGCGGTTGTCTTCAATCTCTTTCGACAGAAATGGAGTTTGGTGACACCATCATAGCTCACTCTCCACCAAGCACTTCTGAGACAGGATGAAGGCTTTTCTGGACCTTCCGAAGACTCTTACAAGCTTCTCGTGAAGTTGACGCATTTTGACCGCTGTAACTTTCTTCAATATTGAATATTTTCTGGTTATTAAAAAGACTTTTTGCTGTCAGTTGTTAGTGGAACGCTGTAGAAGTAGTAAGCATCTCAAAACTCTCTGCTAATTCAGTTCTACAGTAAGAAATGTCAAAGCCCAAAGTCTTTTCTAAGTACTCTGGATATGTTCATCTCAGGTGTCGTCGCTGTTTCTAACTGAATTTCCCCGACATGGGCCGACACTGCTTTGACTGAGTGAAGCCTTGTATGGCGCGGCGCACAGTTCTGCTGATTTCCAATTTTTTTACTATCTGGAAAGTTTCCATTGGTCATTTTCGAACCTTTGAAGGGCTATTGTAGCAATACGGGCTTCATAATATTCCCAATTCCATGCATAATTATAAAATATTGTACTTTTTCTATTACGCCAGAACTCAACATCAGAAGTACAACTGATTTATGCCAAGATAAATTGTTACAATTGCTTGTAATTTTTTCTAAAGACATTTTAGAAAATATTACAAAATATGCTTATACTTTTGATAATTTTTTAAAATAAAGTAGCTAATTGTATACTATATATCAAAAGTATTTATTTTAATGCACTATGTGCACATTGAACTTATAGAATAACTTCCTAATTTAGTGTCTATCTTTGGTACTTACTGGGTATTTTTAAACATTTCCACAGAATGATACAGTGCAGTGCAGTTAATAGCAAAACCAAGGAATATATTCCGGAAGTACCCTAATAAATGTTAAAACAATCATAACATGTCTACGTATTCAAGTATTTTCATACCAGTAACTAGCATTAAGATCAACTTGAAACGAATGCTGTGCTACAGAAAAAATTAACTGTTCCGCCTCTGTTAAATGTGTAAAGCTTAGTAACAAAGGAACTTGTATTTTCTTTGCTTAGCTGCAAGAAGAATAGATGTCCACCTCTGTGTGAATCTCATTTGCATTTACAGCATGCAATGGTCCTTCCGAAGATTCATGACCCTATAAACAGACGACGCTTAAGAGGAAATAAATTTCTGTTGTGAACGCTTAGGCTCCTATCTATGTACCCAGCTGAAACCACGTAAGGCTCAAAATGAATCATTTTCCACCATATTTTCTTGATTTCATTAAATGCAGGATAAAATGCTTGTTCAACCTACTATTTTAATCGTATAACATGCAAATTGAAGGTATTTCTAGTCATTTATTGAAACTCGAAGACATTGTACAACTGCATTATGCTAAACTACTTTACCACTAAATAAAAGTTATATTCGTAAGAAACGAAGAATAGCTTCAGGAAAAACAGGATCCTACACAGATATCATAATCAAAGTATTCTCAGATTTCAAAACTGTAAATAATCAAATCCACATAAAACTGATGACAAACGTGTGTTAAACAAGACGTAAGTTAAAACAACTGTATATAAATACTACATAACTGTGCCAGGAATTTCCGTCTATTTTCTGGGGAATATAACTGCTCACACCAAACATTACAGTTGAATGAAAATTAATAAATACACGAGTGTTACTCTTCATTAAAGGAAATATATTATAAACAAATTTCATAAATAATTGTTTTAATGTGCCCTTTAATTGCCTGTATAGAATGTTTGTTTTTAACTCAACCCTCATATTTCCACCTTAGTTTAATGGTTATTTGAGCACACAAGGGTAAATTCATACACAAAGAACCTCTAAGCTAATAATAAATTCAAACATAATTTTCAAAATCAGCTACCATTTCTAAAATAAGATGTGCTGAAATTACGATAAATATGTTGTCGAATTGTGTTTTTTAATATTAATGCTTGAATCAAGAATGTAAAAATAGTTGATTGCATTTTTCTTGGCCGTAGCGTGCAAAATTTATTTTCTGCATTATTATTGTTAACTTAAGCCTTATTTTTTATACATAGCATTCTGAGCAACAAAGAATTGCACAGGATGAGTTTATTCCTACAAAAGCACTAAAATGTTCACTATAATCTAAATATTTTTTTAACATTAAAATAATGTTGCTAAATGATAATACCATGCAATGGTCTTTCAACCCATAAAGGAGCTGAATGGTATTAGATTGACTAATGTGAATTAGTTCATGGTAAATAGCATTCAATAAATGTAAGCTATATTTCTGCTACATTCATTCGTTTTATTCCTAACATCTCTACTTTGATTCTATTACTGAGGGAGTAAAAACTAAACTCGTGCAATTTTCTGAATGATAAAAAACTTCTATTAATATAACTTCAAATGATAAAGTACAATAGTTTACAATAATAAGTTATTATATTTCAAATGAAAAAGAATTCACTTTGAATTGTTGGTATAACTTTAAATGATAAAATGTTTAACAAAATTTGTTCATATAACTTCAAATGATAAAAGTTTACAATGAATTATTATAAGTTCAAGTAATAGAGGTTGACAATGAATGGTTTTTATTACTTCCAATTATAAAGGAAATCACAATAAACAGTTATTATATTTTAAATGAACAAATATTCATAAAAAATTGATATTATAAATTTAAATTAGATTGATACTTAAACTTTAAATGATTAGAGAGTTTTAACAACAATTTTTATGTTACTTGGAATGATAAAAGATATATAGTAATAACATTTTATTTTTACTTCAAATGATAACAAGAGTTAACAATAAATTGTTATTATATATTCAAATAATAAAACAATTCACAAAAAACTCTTAAATTTTAAATGAAAAAAAGAGTTCACATTGAATTATTACTGTAACTTAAAGTGATAAAATATTTCACCAAAATGTTTTGTAACTAACTGCAAATGATTTAATAATTCGCAATACATTGTTATTATGATTTCAAATGATAAGCATCTACAATAAACTGTTGTTACAGCCTTAAATGTTCTGTTGATTTTATTATAAAAAGTTTTCATTTTTATCACTTCTTATTCCATTGTTTTCTTTGAACTTATTAATATAACGTCAAATGCTTTCCGAATTTTCTGAACTTATATTAACCTCAAATGGCATGTTTTTAAAATAAAATTAAAGGCTAAATCGTTCTTTTGTGCTTAACTTGGCGAAAATAGCTCGTAAAAGCTGATAAATTGTAGTTTAATTTCTCTTTTAAACTCATATTGTAGTTACATCCGGGTTCTCTTTATTTATTTATTTTTTTATTTACGGACACTCCTAAACTTCTTAGGTCATCAGCGTTCCATTCAATTCAGGGCGTGAAACGGTCGATAAATCTTGTTCTGAGTTTCAGGCTTGAGGTGTTTTTACGTGCCATAAATCTATGATCAGGACCAATGGCTTTACTCCCCTTCCAAAGGAAGCCATACTCCCGAAAAAAATCCACCGACCCTAAGATAACTGTGGAAGTTAGTGATCAAAAAAATATTTGATTACCTGGGAGGAATTTATTCTTTGGATTTTAAAATTGTTAAGACTGGGATTGAACCCCCGAACTTGAACCTCCGCCCTTGAAATAATTATCATGATAACAGGCATTTGTTAAGTTGATAACAATTCAATTAATTTATCGGGAAAATATTAGCAGTTATTAGAAAATGTATCACGATAACGAAATAAATACATAATTTAAAATAATTTTAATAGAGCTAAGAAACCAATTGTGGATGTTTCGGAATTTATATTGTTCAATATTGTCAAAATAAACGTTTTATTGTAAAATAGTTAATATTTCATTACACAGAACTGTTTAAATGTTCTCAATATTTATAATAAATTTATAACAACGTTTGCATACTTCCAAAATGTATGGCAATATTTATGAAATATTTGCACTTTATACAAAACTTTATAATTAACACTTTACACTCTCAATAAAGTTGTTAAAAATATCAGTGTTGTAAGCAACTATAGTTACACATCCAGAAACAAAGTGTTTGGGATGCACAAAGAAAACCTGTAAGATCCTAAACCCTTCAACTGAACCCAGTGGAATGTTATACTGTCTCTTTTTAAAGCTTTGTGAAAACCATCCCTTCTGCAATTTATTCCTTTTTAATATAGGAAAAACGTATATAATGTTTCTGGTGATATGTAAAATTGTTCTTTAGAACATGTCATTATTTCATATGTACGGCAATTTCCCCGATTTAATTCCCAAAAGGAGAAAATTCCACATTCAACAAAATGAAATTGCACATTTGGGCTATGACTTTATTTTCTATAAGCTACCAAGTTTTAGACAAACAACTTCTTCTCAATTCAATCCCCTTTGGCATGAGAATCGGAAGATGTAATTAAAGTGTTCAATAATGTGGCCGAAATTGCGTATTTTCTTTTTAGAACCACAGGGTACTTAACCATTTTCTGGTGTGCTCTAACGGAGGAAAAGGTAGAGAAAGCAAGTTAAAGATCCAAATTTCTCTAATCCCAGTAAAATTTGATAACTAAAGAATTTTCGTATTCGAATATGACGTTAGGTTTTCTTCTTTTGCTTTTGACTTCCCTCTTCAATTCATTATATAATTAATAATTTACCAATTAGCACCTTAAATAATTGTTATTTGTTTTTGTAACAATTTATTTGTTTCGTAAGTCATAATTGGTAGGGCAGTTTACTTTTTAATGCGTTCATACCTGGGAAAATATGAAAGGAAATGAACAACATAATAAAAGTACGCTCCTATCGCATGAAATTGAATTTATTTAATTGACCATCCTTGTACCTACCGCTCATTTGTGATGTAAAACACTAAAAGTGTAATTGGAAGGTAAGCGGGCATACTTCATAGCCACGTGTATCAAGATTTTTTTTTTTCTACCAGTCTTCTAAAGCTAGCACCATTTGGTACATCCAAGGTCTGTCTGGTGAGAGCAAAGCTAACGGCCTTGTCAAGCATCTTCTCTTTACCATCCGGTTTCCAGCTACTTCCTCTCAACAGTGGCGTACGGAAAATGTCTGCAACTCTACCACACGCTCCTTTCATTGAAAATCCAATTTCCTTTTACCCAAGCATAAGAAGGTCATACGCGGCTTATGACGTAATATAGCGGATGTCAAACTTGATCAGGACGCCTTTAGAGATCTATCGTAGATCCCTTAGGTGGTACATTTTTCCAAAAGTTTCTATATCTGCTTTTACATAAATGATTTTCACTCAACACTTTCATGTCCTTCTTTTATAGTCCGGGAATATCTTCCTATAAGTGAACCCGAATTTGCTAGTCTCTTATTTTTAAACCATAATTTCAAAGTACCCTCCGTCGACATCTATGAGCTGGTTCTCTGCTTCTTATTGTATTCATCGCAGCAATCGGTCAGTTAAGTATTACCTGACTTGCTCGTAGGTCAATCCCTGAAAAAGGCTGCTATTTTCCTGCACTGAATATCTTGGCAGCACCTCACACTTCTTGTAATGTGAGAAGAAAATTAATTAAAATTGGAAATGATTTGAAATACTAAGTGTTCACATTTAAACGCACTACACTACAATGTAATGAACACACTATGAAACAACATGTTTATTTATTCTATTTTGTAATATTTCATGGGGTTCTCAAAAATAGATCGAATATTTATAAACATTCTATATATTTACTTAATTGTCTTAATATATATAGTAAAATGCATTTAAAATAATTTCCTGTGATTATATATTTATAGGAGAAAAGGGCACTACTGAAATCGGGTATGTAATGCGTGAACGAGCCAGCCAGAAATCTCAAAATATATACGTCACATTATTCTTTCACTGGATAGAGTATAAAGCAAGTTGTAATTAACTCCAAATTAGAATGCATTTCAATAGAAACGAAAATAGTTGTACATTAAAGAGAGATAAAGCTAAATTATCACAAGTAATATCACAAGAGGGTCTGAGATTGTCGATAAATTCACGAACGTAGTGAAAATTAATTTGGAAAGCTCAGACCCTCCTTTGATATTAACACTATTCTCGAATAAAATAAGGATTAAATATAATTTCCTTAAATTTATCTAAAAAGGTACATATTTGTATTATGTATACTTAACCTTTTCAAGCCACCTTGCTGCATACGAATGTCTAATTGTCAATAATGCGAATAGAGAAGAGCCAAAATACGGATTTGGCACTATTTTATGAACTCACACACAGATTATGAATAATTATATAAAATGTTGCGCTTACCTACCTATTCGGAAACCGTGAGAATGAAATAGATGAAAGTCGACTATTACAGTCGCTACCGCTCAATTTACTAATACCGACAGAGAAAAACAAAACAGAGATAACATTTCACCATTCTGAACGTGTTTATTAAAATTTATAAAACACTTAGGTTAATGAAATATACAATTATTGAAAACACATGTATCATGTTTGAATGACGAGGCTGCAGTTTCATTGGATACAAAGGACATTAGTAGATGAAGATGTAGAAACAGAATTTCGCATTTTATTTAGTATCGCCGAAAGATGTTCTTGATTAATCTGCATGGTTTAGGAGCAGAAGCGCTGGTCTTTATGTTCCTGGATTCCAGCTTGTATTATATGTAATACGAAAGCCGATCGACTGGAGTGATTTGTTATTTTCCTCCTTTTGTGTCCAATCCAGCTTTCTCTGCTGACATTTTGATCCAACTGTCCAACCATACAGTTCTTGAGCCATAATCCGCTCTTCCGGTAAGATTGTTTGATAGTGAGAAAGAACGATCTGTTTTCACATTAATGCTGCGTTTTCTCACCCACTATTTATACAATCTAACGGGGCATTTGTCTGGGTTTTCTGAATTTGGTGTAAGCCATTTAGTAACCGCTAACTTGTGATCGCTACACTGGTAAGTTTTCGAAAAGATGGAAAAATATGCTATTCTTCCCCTTTGAGTTCCATCCTTTTTATTTCTTCTTGGAAGTAGTGGGTCAGACACTTCGGCCCTACTCACCCCCACACCACGCCAGTTCCAACGAAGCAATATGAATGAATGAATGGTGTGTAACGCCCGTTTTTGCTACAGAGGCACCACAGGTAATGGACACTGGTGATACTTGAGATGAAATGATATATTGGGAAAGAATTTATTTTTAAGGAAGGAATCGTTCCAGGCATACGTATAGGGTACCTCCCCGGCATTTGCCATTTATGAGGACTGAGGAAAACCTGGAACAAACCTCAGTCAGGGGGGACGGTCCTGGCGGGATTCGAACCCCAGACCTCCCTTTCACGAGTCCGTGCCTTAACGACCTCGGCCACCCGTGGCAGTTCGAAGCAACATGGAAAAAACTTTTATTTCTAGACCTAAGGGTGTATTTTCATTACATGTATCAATAAGTGCATTATATTCGCTAGCTTCTAATGCAACAGAACTAACTTTTCTTTTCTCTGGTACTTTCTGTAGTTCTTTCCTCTTTGCATTTATTGTATCTTTGGCACTTTATTTCAACATCGAAAAATGGGTTAACTTTCCGATTGTACTCGTAAAGCAGTTTCGTTTTCGCTGTAACGCTTTTCATTGTCTTCACTGAATATTCTTTGTACCCTTTCCCTTGCTCTTTCCCATATTGATCGCCGAGTCTTTCAAAACTGTCACAATATCTTTAACTGAGGTCTCTGGTAGGAGTTCGTGTCCCTTTTCACTACAAAATAAGTTAAACTGATAGCACATAATGCCACTTTATTTCTTTGTATTCTGTGATTGGGAATTCCTAATCATACACCAATTTGCACATTTGACACCTCACCAAAGTGCTAGCTTATGATTGTCGATAGTGAATAGTTTTTTGCTATCCATCGCCTGCTAGCAAAAGTGGTCAGTGATGCGTGCTGAGGAATTATAGAGCTCTGGCTACCTGACCAGAAGATAAAAACACGTCGCCCGCTAAAGAGATTTGATAAAACATTTCGATAATTTCACTGCGATATCGGGCTGTGATTGGTCAACATTAAAAATGCTGTTTCATTTCATCGGACGATTGTACGATGACGTAACATAAGTGACATAGTCAACATAATATTTAGAACACTAAATAAAATGTTTGAATTCAAAACAAAAATCGGAATTATTTTAATATTTATCTTTAATTATGTTATAATTCCATTTTAATCTCCATTGCATTGTTATATAAGAATTGAATTCACAATAATCACTGAGACACCGATTTTCTTGTAAATAATATTGAAACATTCAGTGATTCGAACCTTATCTCTCAATGACGAAAAAACTTATAGTTTTACTATTAAAGCTATTACAAATAATACATTGAATGCACTGCTTAGAATATTTATCACGGCAAAATATTTCATTTTAAGAAAATGTTTTGCACTTTTTATAACTGAGCGCTGCTTTTGTCTGATGGTTGTCCGTGGTTTTCAAGAGTGAATGTTTTAGATTAACTGTACACAACGAAGTGAATTCTAATGTAAACATTAATTAACTCATCTTGTGAAATGTGCTTTCACAGCTGTTAACGCTCATTTTGACTGAAATAATGTGAAACATTCAGGCCCAGTATTCTCTGAAGCTGCTATGGGATTCATTATTAATGTCATGTCATGCATAATAATGAACAGAGCTTGCGGTTTTTTGTTTTCGCGCGAGCTGCTCGTTTGAGTTTGAATGGACGTATGTCTTGATTTATTATTATTTTTTTTTTTTTTTTTTTTAGTGGTCTGGAAGGTAGAACACTTAGTAACTAAATTAAATAACAACTTATGGATATACCACCATCTGATATTATTCAAGGCGACAGAAGGAAGAGCACATAGTTTTTAACAATGGATTATGCAGTTTAAGCATTGTCGTAATTATCATAGAAATGTACTTGACATCCTTGAAGACGCTATTGGAAGAGTTGATTATACACATTCACATTGCGCTAAGTAGATGCATAAATTCCCAAGATTCGGTAGATAACATTCACGTGAATACTAAACGAGATTATGTTTACATTCCTCACTCAACTATAAGCCATGTGCGTATTATTTTGGAAGTCTCAGAAACAAACACCTGTCCACTGAGACATGCCTTGTCAATCTCTTCAACATTTACCTAGAAACGAAGGCTAACCAGGGTCGCACATCTTTACTATTGCTACTACTGAATACATCTAAAGATCGCAAGCGTGTAGAATATTAATAACCATAATAATTAACACTCCTGGTTTTCATGGGAACAAACTATTGGAAGACTTTATAATTAAAGTCTGGAATGTGCAGGATGAAATCTGTTTATACACAAATCATTATATACTTTCTATGTTTTGAAATCACAGTTTCATTCAAATTAATAATTAGAATTGTTTTAATATGTATTTTCTGTTCCAATGGTCCCAAAGGAAAAGACTTCATTACATTCAACACAAAAGGAAATAAAGCAATTACTTTACGAATTGACAGGAAACTTACTAATCTGTCATCCAGAATGCCTCTATTGTCGCTGTTGTGCAGGAGAATATAATTTCTTCAAATGAATTACTGTTTGATACTAAAAGACTGCAAGTTTTCCAATGTTTCAATACACAGAATGCAAAGAAAGATTATGTCAAATCTTTGGGGAAACATTCCATGTACACAAAGCGTGCATATATGTTACATAAACATGGGTTTGGAAATGCTTTATTTCCCTGTTAGAGCCCTTTGTCTACAATCCCGCTTATACGTGTGATATGCAAGTTAGAAGGCCAGCACAGCCGTTTATTTATTTATTTATTTATGGACGCTCTTTAACAGCTCAGGTCATCAGCGTCCCATTCAACTCAGGGCGTGAAACGGCCGACAAATTTTGCTCAGAGGCTTCTCTTTCAGGCTTGAGGTTCTTTTTCGTGCCGTAAATGTACGACACGGGACCCACGGCTTTACTTCCCTTCCGAAGGAAGCCATACTTAGGATTTTTACGCCCCGAAAAAATCCATCGGTCCTAGCCGGGTTCGAACCCGCGATCTTGGGTTTAGGAGGCAAGTATGGTAACCCCAGCACAGCCGTCTTGTGCCAATAACCCCACAACAGAACAGTTGCTTAATGCGTACAGTAGATAAGCATTCGATTTTACCTCTGGTTAAATGGGGTTGGGGTGTTTGTGTAGGACGCTCTTTAACATCTCAGGTCATCAGCGTCCCATTCAAATCAGGGCGTGATACGGCCGATAAATTTTGTCAGAGGCCTTTTTTTTAGGTTTGAGGTTCTTTATCGTGCCCTAAATCTGCGACACGGGACCCACCATGTTACTTCCTTTCCAAACTTGGGTACAAAAGGCAAGTATGGATACCACAACACCACCAGGTGTTAAAAGTGGGTGTTCTAACAGATCTTAGTCCCTAGATTCACCTTGTTGTCAGATAGATTTTTTTCTGGCGTAAAAATCCTAAATATGGCTTCCTTCGGAAGGGAAGTAAAGCCGTGGGTTCCCTGTCGTACATTTACGGCACGATAAAGAACCTCAAGCCTGAAAGAGAGGCCTCTGAGCAAAATTTGTCGGCCGTTTCACGCCCTGAATTGAATGGGACTGAGATGTTACACAGCGTCCGTAAATAAATCAAATAAAAAAAATCACCTTTTTGTGGTCGTTCTGTGCCAGTAATTTGCGTGTTCACTTCATTGCTTGACGTACCACCGAGCAGTTTATGGACTCGTTCCAAGTAGAGTAAAATGAGATATTCAAATGCATTCAGATTTTCATATGATCTATGGATTAGCCGTAACTATAGGCAAAAATTTCTGCACAGCTGCCAGACAAAACTAGATATTCCAGGATACATCAGCGCATCAGGGAGTCCATGTGACGGCGTGTTGATCTTAGCTTTAATATAGATTTTTTCCGTATTATGAAAGTCAATGCTGTTTTCATATAACGTTAAAACGATTTTATATACGATGTAAATGAGATTTTTCTAACATACCAATAATATGATATTTCAGTTTTTAAATTGAAAAATCTAACAAACTGTTTAAGATCTCATATTTACACCGGACATTTTATATTTCATTTAAGAGAAAATAATAACTATATATTAATATTAAATCGTTCGCATAGTTAACCTCAATAGTGTGTTAACATTTTAGATTTTGGAGCGAAAATGCGATGAAGAGCTTTAAGTTTTTAACACTGTAAAAAGCACTGCTTGGGAAGCTAATACTATGCGGACCAGTGAATAGTTTTCAGATGTTTAACGAGTAGAGTGAAATTGTGCTAGCGATGAATACGCCCACTATCTCCCCTTCTGTTTCCATTTCTTTGATCTCAAGAATAATAGGAGTGTATTAAAATAAAAAAGCGTTTATAACACAATTCCCAAGATTTTCAATAACATTTTATTTGTTATAAATGAATCTTCAAAATGAATCTCCATAGCTCGTATGTGTATAGTGAAAGTGTATGCTAAATATATAATTTTTTTTTAATTTGAATATATTTTTCTTCATTTCTATTTAACATAACGTAACACTGAGGTTCACAGTATTGGCCCCAATAATAAGAATATCTACACAAAATTTCATGCAATTATATTGAAAACTGTTGAAGTTATGATATTAACAATTTTGAAAAAAAAAAAAACACTTTTTAGGACAGTTGCAGTCCCGCTACATAATTTCTAGTTTTATTAAGCACTATTTTTGTTGTATTGATTACCTTTAAATTCAAGTTTTTTTTTGGGGGGGGCGCAATTTTACATCTTTCTGATACTCAAGTTTGCTTATACTTCACCCAAAGAAAAAATATGTTGGCAACACATGCTTTCTCTTTTGAAACCAACTACAATATACTGTTGAACAGTTACTTGCAATTTACTGTCATTTCATCACTCTATATATTAACCGCCACGGGTGGCCGAGGTCGTTAAGGCATGGACTCGTGAGCGGGAGGTCTGCGGTTCGAATCCCGCCAGGACCGTACTTCCTGACTGGGGATTTTTCCAGTTTTTCCTCATTCTTCATAACTGGCAAATGCCGGGGAGGTACCTAAACTTAGGCCTGGAACGCTTCCTTCCTTAAAAAAAAAATCCTTTCCCAATATATCATTTCATTTCATGTATCATCAGTGTCCACCGCCTGTGGTGCCTCAGTAGTAAAAACGGGCGTTAAACATTACTCAAAATAAAAACACTCTATATTAAAGTGAACCACAGCATTTCAACTGTAAATTACGAATAGGTGATAAAGTTCTCAAATAGGAAGAGGTATGGCTAAGTCGATTTAATGACGTAACCATTGTTCCTACGCTACGGTGTTTTAACTTGGCTATTTTTGTAAATATTGGGGGAAAAAAAAATATTTTCACAGATATGAACAGCTTTGTTACAAATTAACATGAATAGCATTTTTATTTGTTTTTATACACCTAAATGAGCACACCTTAACGCAGAAATCTTATATGACAAGTGTAAGCGTCAAGTTTCGCACAGTTATTCAAAGTCTGGCTATCAAAATGGAGAACATCCACGATTTGTTTAAAATTGGCAAGAAACTGGTTCCATTTTAAAACGGGAATTTTCTAAAAAGAGTTCATACAAAGGTGACACTCGAAGATACACGACGTAAGTGCTAGTTAATCTTCCCGCCAGGTGTACAGAAATTAAGCACATCAAAGGCATCAATATTAACAGCACATAAATTTTCACCAAATGGACATGAATTCAGCATTTATTATGAAAATCAGGTAAGAGAGATACAGAGTAAATATTCATTATTGTCAAATTAGTAATTTATTATAGTCTGATTCCAGGATCATTTGAAAAGTTCTTGAAATAAGTTTACCTTTTTGAAATTATTCTTATTTTTCAACATAGTCTGCCTAGACATTGAGCACTGTGTCTAATGAAGCCCCAAAGACTTTATTTCATCACGAAAGTGAGATTCCCCCAGGCCTGAAATTTTTTTCTTTCCACCAAGGAATTTTCTCAGTTTAGGAAACAGATGGAAGTCCCATGCAGCCAAGTCAGGGGAACAAGGCGGATGTGGTAGCAAATCGTACCCCATTTAATTTATTTTCGCATTTGCAAAGACACACCTGTAAGGGCAGGCATAGTTTTGATGATTAAAGATATCTTTCATCTTTGATAAACCCTGTGTCTTAAATCAGTTCATAAGGTTAGCATACGCTCCAGTGATAGTTGTTCTAGTGGGAAGAAAAGTAATTAACAGTACACCCTTGGCATACCAGGAAACCTACGCCATGATCTTCTTAGCCAATCTCCCACACTTTACTTTTTTTGGCGGTGGAAAATCGTGATGATTCCAATGATTATATTGCTGTTTTGTTTCAGGTGTGCAGTAGTGCATCCATGTTTCATCATTGTTCAAAATCGAGGCATAAAAGTTTGTGACAGATCCTCACGTCCACGCATGCCCAAGAGTAACCGTTTTTAGATAATGTAAATAGTAATAATTATAAAATATAGCTTATAGTAGCAAAATTGTGCATTTCATGTATTGATAAAGTGTATTCATGACTACCTGGACGTTTGACTCTATGGCAACAGGGAAAAAGTTGCCTTTTGTCATCTTTTGTGTTTCTTCTGCTGGTAATGACTAGAGCGATGGGTCTCTCTACTATAACAGAGCTAAGTGCATACAGGTGGCCGAACAATAGATCTTTTGTATTTTAATTGCTAAAGATGCTTCAACATTCGTTGAATGTATGAGTAGGAACAGGTGCCGGCGATAAAGTCGTCACATCGTATGATGAGGAACTCTCCAATAAAGTGCCAGAAAGTGATATATTTAAAGCAAGCGCGTTTGGGAGCCCAGGAACTCACCAATTATATTTAAATATTTCAAAGGCTCAGGAAAAACTTGAGTGCTGTGCTGTAAACCCCACGTAACGCTTTGAAACCACGTGGCTACGTTTGGATTTCATATATAAGAAGAATCAAATCTAGCAAAGCGCATTTTTCTATCAGACAGTTTTTACTAGATGGCAGCCACAGTCAGATCAGGAAGTTAAGACAGTACAGCGCTTCTCAGTATTACATTCTGTTCATTCAAGTATACATTTTTCAAGTCTTGTGTTCGGCTCACTCATATATATGTTTTTCAGTCATACATTCGCTCAGTCATACATACGTTTCGTTCATTCTCAGATGATCAACATTGCTTTACCAGGGGCAGTAGACGAGAGGAACACAGATGCAGCATATTTTGCTCGTGAGATCAAAGTTGTAGAGATAACGAACCAAGTGGCCGATAATTAGTGTAGTTTCATTAAGCATTTCAATGCGTTTAAATGAAGCAAGGTTGTGTTATTTAAACCTCCCTTCTCCATCTGCCTCCTCCTGTGACCAATAAAACACGAAAGGTGACTTCGGGCCCCTGAACGACGGGGTATGAAATGGGACCCTCGGTCCAACAACAACATCAACATCTCCATATAAAATCCGCTTCAAATCGGGTATCTAACACGTGGCGACATTGTCGACACACCCCAGTAAAAACACCGCTTCAAGTTGCAGGATCTCTTTGAAAACGGGGCAAACCTTGCTGGGAGATTTGCACTCTAAATCGCTTTTGATTCGCGGCACCCTTCTGGACAATATTTTTTTCAAGTGTGATTCTTCCCTCAAACTGTGAAATAGGCGTTCCCCTGAAATACCCTAAACTGTAGCAATTTCGGACACTTTTAATCGATCCTCCAGAACCATTTCATGTTCCTCATGAATAATTTCTGATGTCATGACTATTTTGATCATCCGTTGCGTGGGTCGTCTTTCAAGCTTTCACCAAAATGCGGGTCCCCTTGTAAACGGTTGAAAATGACGGTTTAGATCTCGTATAATGTTTGTCATACCTGTATAAACGTATGTTGCATTCATACTCGTCTTTATATACTACATAATAACCGTACGATGTTGGATATTTGCCTATTTCCCCTCATACGCAAATTTGCGCTGCAACAAACAGCTATAGCTATTGCGATTCTTGACCAATCCATGTATTATTGTAAAATATTTATATGGAAGATGGCGGGTATTGATAAAAGAACTGCTTCGGAACTACTACTCCAATCTGTGGGTCATTCCAAGAACTTGTATCTGAAATGCATTATTTTCCGCGGTAACTAGTATCCCTCGAGGGAATAAAATGAGAATGCTTGGCATTGGGGACATTAACCGTTAGTACACTCTTCAATCTCTCTATGGAACTCTTGGCTGGGCCGTTCTGTAAATTTTGGTTCCCGACCCATATTGTGTTTAATGTTTCAGTTATAATATTCTGCACCTCCTATTCCATTAAGTTTTAACTCTGTAGTTAGTTTTCCAGCCCTGACTCGGTTTTATGCATTTTCTTATGTAAAACTTTTGACCGCAGATGGTTCAGTCATTTGATAATAAAAATAATTAAGTGTACCTACCAATAGGGCGCCTTGGTAGAATTCAAACTATTACACTTGGCATCTCAAGACACTTTACAACTGTATTCCTCTCCTCCACATTTTCAGCAGTCTATAAATCGTCCAATATCTGGGCTTCAGAACACACCTGAACGGTTCTAGGTTTTTTCAGATACCCCAAGGAATTACCCAAGCCCGTAGTAAAGTGACTTTGCAGTTGAGCCCTTGGCTGTTAAACTGCACAAGATCGCTTTACTGGTTCTCTATATTTTCCAAGTATGGACCTTGCATTTTCACGCACCGAAGTCATGAACATCAGAATTAATGACTAACATTATTTAGCCGTTTAAAGGAAACTACGATGAGGAAGCTTTTGACTAAGTAAATTCCTAGTATTTCTGCAAGGTATAAAATATTTACTTATCATGCACGACTGCAGAAACAGAACTGCTTCAGTAGCCTTGTAGGAAGCTTTTGGTAATATAATTCTTGTTTTATAACATTAATACTATAAGAATCAGCAAGTTTGTCACAAGATTCTTTTGAAGGGAGTTTCATTATTATTTTAAACAAAGTAAGTTGATAATACTGTTCTTAAACCTGTGATTTGGATCCTGAGTCGGTTCATTAGGGTATGTGGTACCAGAGAAGCAAGTTCGAAATAGAATCCAGAACAGTTTCCGGAAATTAAATATTCGCTTCATCATACACACCTTTCCCAAAGAATTACATCTCGAAATAGTGATGCCAAGTCAAGTAATATGCCGCAATGTTTCTTCTGTTAATGCTGTCCTACAGTAGTTATAAATTCAGTCAATATAATATTCCATGCGTTTTTGTTCTCAGATGTTCTATAATTTTATATGATGGCTTCGGGACAGAGCATTATAAAAACAACTTCATTCCAATCCACAGTTGAGCTGGGCATCTCGCTGAGATTTCAATAAGGAATTAATTGTGTCAAATGTTTACACCCATTCTTTAAGGGCTGATTTTCCAAATTCTAATTGTATTGGTTGCATAATTACCGTTTGGGATATGTTTTATAGTGAAGTAAAGTTCCTGCTTTCAATTCTATCCCTTCCCCTACTTCGGAGGATATATCGAGAAATAAATAGAGGCTTCATCATAAGAAATACCGATTAATTTTCTATTTATATTTATGCCTCAAAAATCTACAGAAGCACACAAACAGATCGTTTCAAAAATTGGTGCATGTGGTTTTGCGTGACGGTAGGGAAGTATTTTGGTACAACAGATGTCCACAGGTGATGTTCGAAACGCTAAAATTTTCTTGTAAATTTATTATGAACCCTTTTCAGAGCTGAATAGCACATCCGAATTGTTTTCCATACCTATATACTGTCACACAGCGTTTCGGCAAGGAATATAAATCTGCCAAAAATAAGTCCTTAAGGACAGCAACATTCTTCATATTTGACATCAGTTCAGCGCACGTTTGGAAAACAGAGAGCGTTGTAGCCTTATGTTCAACATGCTCGAAATACTTCACAGACATCAAACTCCTTACTCTGTGCATTGTTCAATTACATTTATTATTGTTATTTACGGACGCTCTTTAACATCTCAGGTCACCAGCGTCCCATTCAATTCAGGGCATGAAACGGCCTATAAATTTTGACCAGGAACCTCTTATTTCAGGCTTGAGGTTCTTTTACATGCCGTAAATCTGCGACATGGACACACAGCTTCCCTTCCGAAGGAAGTCACACTTAGGATTTTTACGCCCGAAAAAATCCATTAACCCTGCCCGGAAATGAACCCGCGATCTTGGGTCAATGAGGCAAGTATAACTACGTCCATACCACCAGGACCGACGTCAAGATTACCTGCGGTCTTTACAAACATAGGAGTAAATTCAGCGACATTTTCGCTACCACCACCAGCACGAACTATAAATATTCTTTAGTCATTTATACTCTCGATAATAAATACCGACATGAAATAGTTAGGTAGATGTTGAAATACGATAAATTGAATTTTGCACTTTTGGTGATAACCAACTTTTACTTTGCTGTTAGGCAAGTGTTAATGTTGGGGAATGTTGCTCCGGATTCCATGGGTGGAGACCACCCGCATACCAAATGATCTGGCGCCCACTTCCTTTTAACATTCGCTGGAATCGTACAGATGATGCAAGTGGCTTTGAGCAATACAGATCTGTGTGTTTAGGTATTTCAATATACATATGGATATATAAGTCCAGCGATAAAATGCGAGATATTCACGCACTGATACCTCGAGAAAACACGTTTGACTCTGTACACGCATTCGCGTGGGCAAAGACCGAACAAAGGAACAAAGAAATTTATGTTTTATTGTGATTTATTTATCCAACTTTTCTGATGCTTATTTTTATTTTTGTGGCTATGGTCGTATAATTTTTTTCCACATGATTTCTTCTTTTTAGGCATAGTCCGTGCCTTTGTTTCAAGTAAATAAATGTCTTAAGTGCATTTCATAGGAATCAACTATCAGGTGAATTATTACATTCTTGTAACGAAGTTTACAGTGAAATAAAAATGAATATTGCTTACTGATTGTCTGACGGAAGATGGTCCAATAAATTGTCCGGTTAAAAATATTAACTAGTCAACTTGGCGCAAGTAAAATTTGAGTATAATAAGAACATATATGCTAAGTTCGTAGCAAAAATAGCTAATTGATCACATTATTTAAGAAAGTTGAAAAGATAAACCAGCGAGTTAAAAGTGTTGAAACTTTCTTTTATGCTATTCTTAATAAACTAATTTAATTTTAAGATAATAGCGTCCCAGCTACTTATTTGCCGGCCAAGCGTGCGGACCCCAACGACCGGCCGACTGACTGAATCCCCAGCTTAGCAATTCACAATCATCGCACATATAAACGCTCGTACAACTTTTGACTAATCGCACATAACCTTACCTTTTGTGTTATAACGAGTTTTAAGCTGCGTTATAGCAGATGCTGAAAGTGACAACTCTGACATTTAATAACATTAGCATCTTCAAGCAAAGTTATGTCTTCAACATTCTAAGAAACAGTATTCATATACTGCCTTTTGGTTCATCTTTAATTTGAGGGTTGTTTCTTTAGATTCTATATTTTTAGAATTCGTCACAAATAATAGTCGCATTTGTAAGATAAGAAAATGGTGAGGGTCATAACCCTCTAGAAATGATATTGCCATTAAAAACCTCGCTTAGATGCTACATAGAATCATCAGTAATATGGACTGTGGTAAATTTGTTGAAAATATCCACGTTCTCTCTCGTTATCGGATAATTTTCAAAAAAAACTGTAATAGTATTTGCGTGCGATACGTCTCTGAATTTTACAGCATTCTGGAAAAAAAAAAAAAACACTGATATTTGCCATGCAGTTACAGAACCTCACACACCAATTTATCTATCACAGGAAACTTCTCGAACAACTTTCACATTTTCTATCCTCTAGTGCCTTTAGTTTTACGAACCTCAACGGAGAAAATTATTAATTGCACATCAGAAATATTCTTCAAAACCAAATTTTCGAAATCTACACGATTTACGCCTTCAAGCGGTTATAATTTTTACACTACAACCACTTAGTAGCTCTAAGGGCCGAGTTTTTTACAGTTGCTATTTCCTGCGATACACAAAGTAAGAGTTTCCTATGGAAACTTTTCATCCAGTTATTCTTCCATTAGAGTACTCGTTTTCGGTTAGGAACGCCGATCTCTACGTTTTCTTGAGGTGATTCGAACACAGGAAATTTCTCTTCAAATTGCCTACTTGCTGCTCTACAAGATTCTGTTTTCACATGATTGTCAGTGTTAACTTGTGGTTTAAATACAAAGTTCAACCCACACACTACAGTAAAACTACTTGCGCATTAAGAGCAGTTGTAAACTCACTCTAAGCAAAACTTCAACTGACTTTGTGATTGTGCTGACTTGGTGCCTGCAATATGAGCTTGAGGGCAGAGATTATCGCTTGGGTCAGGTCCTAAGCCAGCCGCTGCGGCTTGCGCGCATGTTCGGGAGATGAACATTTGGGATGCATAGTATAAAGCATGTTCTCTTTCATAACACATTTCTTTGAGCCTCAATTTTTGTTCACCTTTTCAAGAAAGATATTGGGAACGCTTACCGATTAGGCATATGGTGTAGTTAGTTAATAACGTTTCCTTCATATGTTGCAACTCCACTGCCAAAATGTTTGTTGTTTCATCTTGTACGCTGCCTTGCATTTCACCTCATTTTCATGAATTTGGTCAGAGATGCATACAGTACTGCCATAAAGAGTATACTGCTACATCCGACCTCCCTCAGTTTGACCCGAGTACGTGCAGCTGCCTCAATACTTTGCTTTAAATTCCAAAATCCCCATTTGTCCTAATTTTAGGAGTTATTTTATTTGTGAATGTTGAAAATTTGCTGCAAGTTCGTGAAGTTTTCTTCTTTATGTTTCCGCTCATGCGAACCCATATATTCAAATTTGTGCACAATATCGTGAATTGCAATTTTAAGAAGCCATTTGATCAGGAAATTTCTTAATAAACTCTCCATTCACACGACATACTATTCATGTTTATAAAGAATGTTTACACTCAAAATACGTTGACCCAGAGTCAACTAACTAACCATTACTGTTGCGAGACGGCAGGAAACAGGTTCAAAAACATGACAAGGAGCAGCAAAGTTGAAGTACGGGAGTCGCCAATTGCTGTACGCCTAGTGGCCGAGACACAAAACACTACACTATTAGTATTTCCCGGTAATCGGAAGCTTTCACGGCCGGAGTCAGACTTATAACTAGAAGTTTCTTACGGACTTAGGAGCCGTGGCCTCTTGGAGCTAAGGAGTCCAAACGTTTCATCCTCAACTGCGGAGGACATCTTCAGTGGCGCGGTCTGAGTCTTCTGGGCGAAGGTCCTGGCACGACTCGCCCAGAAGACTCAGACCGCGCCACTGAAGATGTCCTCCGCAGTTGAGGATGAAACGTTTGGACTCCTTAGCTCCAAGAGACCACGGCTCCTAAGCCCGGAAGAAACTTCTAGTTATAAGACTATACAGTAATGTTTTTCAAACTGAAGTTCCTCAATTTATACTGAGTTTCATAATATCTCCAACTCCACATACTAAATATTTATCTACTGTTCTTCCAATAAATCTAAAGTTTTGGCTGCGAATTTGAGTTAATCAACAGCTTACTCTCTAACTGTGCATGGCTGTATGCACAAGCTGCGACCAAAATTTTATGGGAAGAAAAACAAATCTTATTGATGGTGGTCTAAAATATTTGTGCAAATACAATGTAAACAACTTATTATTTACCATTTTTATTTTAAAAAGCTCGACCACATGTACTAAAATAGCAGTGGTACCTTTAATAATAATAATAATACTAGTACTAATAATAATAATAATAACAACAACAACAACAATAATAATAATAATAATAATAATAATAATAATAATAATAATAATAAAGTTTTTCTACTGCCGTTCTGCACACTTTTCTTCTCGTAAATCATTCCCTAATGCTGCTAGCATTCCACTATCTTGTATGGACCGCCATGGGTGGCCTTGGTCATCAAGGCGCGGATTTGTAAGCCATAGATCTGGGGTTTGATTCCTGCCAGGATCGTCGTCCCTGGCTAAGGTCATTTTTCCAGGTTTTCTCAGCCCTCATAAATTGCAAATGCAGGCGAGGTACCTTAAACTTATGGAACGATTACCTTATTAAAATGCATTCCTTCCCAATTTATCATCAGCACCCACCGCTGTGATGCCTCAGTAGTAGAAACGGGCGTTAAGCACTACTTTTTTTTCCAAGTGTATATACCATATTAATAAATATGTTGAAATATCACTGAAACTTTCGTTTCGTTTCCAATTATCCCATATCATATTTTATTAATAGGGCTTACCAAGCCCTTACCTCGTCGTACATGACACTTTTCAGACAATCCTAACCCGGATTTTGCCATTTCTCTCATGAAATTGCTAGCAGTGACTCTCAAAGCAGGAAAAAGGGATTGTGCTTTGGAAAATAAAATGTAGCCCCTATTTCATAGTTGTCACTTTGTTGTGAATTTTTCATTTCTGTTATCCTGTTAAGGCTTAAAAATGGTGCTATATGAGAATTTTTAAAACGACTTATTAGAAACAAATTGATGTTCAAAATATGCTGTAAGTAGTTCTGCAATAAATTCCATAAGATTTGCATAAACAAAATTAAAAAAACAAATAAGTAAAAATAAAATACTGTAAAATCATATTATTCTAAACATGAATAATCATCATTGGTATTCTAAAACGGTTATTTCTTGCCTGCAGTTTATCAGGACGTCCAGAGGTGTTCACTTTCTTGCCTTCACAAGGTTCACTTTGAAATAGACCAAGCTGTGGTGAGGTTCAGCATAGGACTTATGCTGCAAGATAACTTACTAGCTTGGAGTCAGCGAATTAAGGTTGGAACTACAAGAAGGCCAGGTGAGTTTTGTTGGAAGGCCCAGTGCGTGTTCAGGGCCTTCACAAGGCCTTCAGCACGCCTTTTTGGTAAATCCAGGCTGAAGTTTTCGCTTTATGAAATGGAGAATAATGATATTACCTGCTAAGACAGTCAAACACATCGTCGTGGTGCCCTTTTTAGACCATGGGAGGGTGTTATGTAAGTTTCCTCGAAAATTCCGTATAAATTTTGACACTTTGCTTGCTATATTTCTCCTTCAACGTGAACATTGTAATTTTTATCTCTTTGCTCATTCAGACAGGATTTTCTTCGCTATGTTGTTAACGCACTTTCACTCACTGTAGCTGTAGGCCCAATCGTCTCCTGAAGTCCTTGTGGTAAGGGACGAATTGATCGCAGCAGATTCACAAGTTCTGCCAGTTCTGAAGACAAATTTCAATGAAATGTTTAAAACTTTAAGGACTGTTTTCTGTACCTTAACTCTCTAACTTAGTCTGATACGCCGCATCTTCCAAGGTCCAACATAACCACCAGCTACACCTCGCTTGGAGACTGCGAACAAAGGAACACAACTAAGAATGTGGCATGAGCTAGGTGATTTGAAAGTGTTTGGATGTTCCCAGGTAGCAGGTCCCTAAATGATAGCTCTGCTTTCTTCCTGTGTCCCTGAACGAGAGGATGGGATGACAGTCTCGTGTTGCCACACGGAGGGGAAAGTTGAGATAATTATGTGCCGGTGACTAAATCGTTGCAATATGACGCAACTCAGTGCTTGAGGCTGTTTCTAGCGTTGCGGGCAGGAATATGCGGGTCTAAACCCACCTATAAACCTTGCAGGGGATTTTAACAGAACTTGAATAAGGTTTAGCAAACAACTTTCATAAGTCACATGAAAGTATATAAAGACAAACACTCTGTGGAGTTTGAAGATGAAGGATGCTGAAATAAAAGCATCGCTGGTAGAGAGAACGTCCAAAAGAGATTATTGAGCATGAAGCTATGCCTCTCAACTTGTAGAAGGTGGCATTCTGGGTGCAAAACACTTCTGATTATCTCTTTGCGCCAACTTAAGCCTTTTAAACTCTGAGAGAAGTCAAATAATAATCAGAACTTAATATTTCCAATGATATATAGAGTATTAATGAACATTAATATACATTTTTCATTATCTGCAGGGGGTTTTTGGAAAGTAAGTTAGAGATAACGCATTAGGGAGGTAGCGAGTTCAATTCCCGTTGGCCATCATAACCTTGGGTTTTCTCGTGCTTTCCCCTGGCCACTTAGGCGAATATTGTGATGGGACTTTACTTTCAACGAATTATTCGATCTCCCATCGATATCATATCATTCCGTTGGTTCTGTTACAGACCGAAAGTGCCAGAGCGAGGTGGGCTGGTGCGGTGTGATGGTGACTTGCGCTTTATAAAGTTTTCTGCCACGGTGTCTGGAATGGTAGCGAATCTTCTGAGACGCCGATGTGCTAGGAACCCAGCAGTCGCCGCCGGTGTCCCCATCTCATCCTTTCCTCCCGGAGATGCTCCTATTGGGTTGCGGGTGGAAAGAATCAGCCGTGAGCAAGCCTCGTGTACCGAAAGTATTCTTCGCCCCAAACCATCCATTTATTCAAATTAAAGGCAGGCAACCAGTAATTTCCAAAGTGCAAGCAACCCTCACATCGCATCATCCCATCTTGCCCTGGAACTTTCCACCCTGTAGCAGAATCAACAGAATGAAATGATATGAAATACAAGAATGGAAACTTTGAGAAAAGTAAAGAGATCCATTCCAGCATTCGCCTAATAGACCAGGGAAAACCACGTTAAAACCCAAGGACAGGTTAGGCATTCTCTCTTACCCAAGAAAAACTCGTACGAGATGATATGTGTAGAAGTGAAACATTTAAGGAGAAATAAAAAGTATGCTTATAGACACAAAAATATGTAGGCAGAAACGCATTATAAAATATATTGACGAAGAAGCATAAAGATAAATAATTTTAATATTTTTTATTCAAGATCACAGATGCTGGTTAGGTGTTCTTATATACTTAGAAATAAAACTTCCTTACTTTCCTTTCAACTATGTAATTCCGACAGCCGCATTACAACTTTCACAGACTTTCTTCACACTTGTTTACATCCAGAGTACAGAGCCTAAAAGTATGCAGGAGACGAACTGATGAAAGATGCATTGCGTGTATACATCCGTAGTTCCGCACTGAATTGTGGGATTCAGGACTGCCTCGGTATTTCCTTAAATTCTAGTGCTGGCTTCAGCGCCTTGTCGTCCAAATTACTACTACATTAACTTATAGAAAAATACATCTGTCACAATTAAGATAATGCAGTTATGTCAAAATATTTGCACACATTATCATTAAGAACCCAGAAAATTTGCATACAATCACAGTTTTGTAAGAGTTCTATCCATTTAAATAATTTTCACAGAATATGGCGCCTTGCTATGATATATTTCTTAATAGCTGACCTCTCTACTGTACTCTATACCATTATTGCTATATAAATATTTCATGTGTTTTTGCACAGTTGTATTGAACTATTTTTGATAGTATACTAAAGTTGCTGATGGTATAGTATATTTCTACTTTGTTTATTTTTAAATTTTGCTTAAAATTATCGTGGAACGTGCTTTTACTATCAGCGAATAGTAATCAGACAAAATAATCTTTTAAGACTTCACTGGGGTAGGTGTTTAATACTGAGCAAATACCATAGCATCCACGTTCAAATATGGAAAATATAAAGTACCAATTCAAATAATTATCTCTTTGCAAGTAATGAAATCGGTTAATTCACGTTTTCCTATTTAAAAGTTCTAGAGTAGGTAGACCAGAGGTTGCACGCCGAACCTCTTGTTCGTACTTGATTCTACTTACAAACAAAAGGGCTGTGCGCAATGCATTATTATTATTATTATTATTATTATTATTATTAGTAGTAGTAGTAGTAGTAGTAGTAGTAGTAGTAGTAGTAGTAGTAGTAGTAGTAGCAGCAGCAGCAGTTGACTAGGGGTAGCATAATATAGACCGAACTTTTGCAATGATTAAGAGCACAGTTTGGGGGTGAGACGTTGTTTAGGAGACAATAGTATAAGTGGTACAAAAGTTTCACAAAACGACGAGAAAGTGCTGAAAATGTATAGGTCATTAACGTCTGACTAGCGTAACGCAAACAAACATTACGGTCGTTCGGGCCCTTATTGAGTGTGGATGACAATTGACGATTTCTGAAAGTGCTTTTGAGTTTGCAATGTCCTTTCAGATGACTTTTGTCACCGAAAAGTCTCGGCAAGGTGGGTTACCCGAATTTTCAAGTCGTATGCGCTGCCATTCGTTGGCGCGTTACAGAACCAGTCCAGGAACTTTTTGATACCACCTCGCATTTGTTAGATTACAGGAACTTTTTGACACTATCTCGTATTTGTCATATTACATTCTGATTCTATGATTAATAGGCAGTAATTTAGCAATGACTGTTAAGAAATGATGTATTATAAAACTATTACCTATAAACATATATACATTTCTTTAAGTATCAAAATATGTTAATATTTTGACTAATTCATTTTGTATTTAAAAGGTATTTCCTGTATTAACGTTTGTATTTAGAAAAATTGTAATTTGTAGAACAACATTTA
Organism: Metallyticus violacea; assembly: GCA_030762175.1. Lineage (NCBI taxonomy): Eukaryota > Metazoa > Arthropoda > Insecta > Mantodea > Metallyticidae > Metallyticus > Metallyticus violacea. The sequence goes on along the minus strand of CM060846.1, from coordinate 370,649,360 downwards.
TCTGGAGTACTTTCATGGTATTTTGTGACATTTGTGAATGTGACAATGGGGATTTTTCTTTTTAAGTAATTCATAAAGCATATTCTTATACATAAAATATTAGTTTAACAGAATAAGGTAACAAATAACAGTAAAGACTTTCCATCAAACACTAATGAAACTTTGGCACAAATTAATTTTATGTAATAAATATTTAGTTATTTATTATTATAATGTCAGAAATATTTCAAATAAACAATTTCATCTGTGATATTAATATTAACCACTTTGAATGAAATAATTTTTGTAATATAACGTGTATCATTAATGCATATTTACTTGGAAATAGAATCAAAGAGTTTCCAATTGTGTTATCCCTAAAATATTAAATGAAATGTCTCAATATTTATAAATAAATTACGATAAATAAAACAATATACACCCGCGATAGATCTGTAATGTATATAGATGTCCCTACTGAACTGCCGCAGTCTCTGCTTGCTGAGCATTGTTCATTAATGTTACAAAACCGGTGTCAAGGAATAGCTTTCTTATTTGCGGTCCCAAAATATTTTTGCTGCTAGCTTAGCTTCGGTTGTACTAAGAATATTTATGGAGGTTTTCACAAATGCATCTTTTCACACAATTCTACAACATGTACAGTGAGGATATTTGACTTACGGGTAGCCTGTGCGCGGCTGTTTACTGGGAAGTGCAGTCAAGGAGTAAAATGAGATCCTGTCTCTCGTAAAGTTTTAACAAAGTGGTAAAAAGTTTCTCTTCCCTAAATATGATTACCAGGATATTTTCTTGCAAAATGCACCACTTCTTTTCTAGAATTCATTTTCACATTAACAAAGAACAATTAGCATACAATTTACGCACAGTTTTCACCGAGTAACACACGAAAACTCTACCACTCGCTGACAGTCTTTCTCATACGAACTACAAGCTGTAACTTGCACATGCACCTTATGACCTTGGCTACAGGCTTCTCCCAGTATGTAGTCTTGCTCTGCTGGCCCGTAACTCAAATTACCTCACTGTAGTTGATGCCAGACAGAAGGTAAAGTGTAGGTAGAGTGGGTAGTACGGAACTGCAATTGAGGACCATGAAGCAAAAGTTTCATTGCTGATTGCATGCAATATTTGGTTTTAGAAGAATATTCTTGCACATTGCCCAGACACAACTAACAGTTCGTTACAAGTAACTTTAGCTCTCGCCATGTAACAGGGACCCCGAACTTCATTGCCTGCATTTTCCTTTTAACCATCCAGCTAACATCGTAATAAACGTAAAGAGATCGAGAAGAGAACAACCAAAGTACAGTGAAACATATCGCTTTTGGGATTTCAGAGTGAACTTGCCACATCTATTTGGGTGATTTACTCAAGCACGGTTCCTATGTGGGCCATTGTTTTTTATCATACATCAGTACCATCACATATAATAACTGAAACTAAACGCCTCTCTTTACCTCTAAAACACTCGGCTTTCCTGTTAAATGCAGAACTCGAAAAGCACGAGATACCTGAAGGGGAAATTAAAACAATGTCGCCAATATTAAGAAAAGCATTTTCGCTGGCATGCGATCCGTCCAATATTCCGCGTCTGTAGTGATGGTGCTTGCAAGGGAAATTTTGGTTTTCAAATTTGAAATCAGCGTGTCTAAAATAGTAATTAACACATATTGAGTTATCCGTTACAAAATGGTACGTAATATGTAATTTATCCACATTTTCTAAAGGCACAATCACTTTTTGCTCTAAGAGTACTGGTCAGAGAATTATTGTTACGTTAAATAAACTATTTACAGCAAGGTTGATCCCGCTTTAGTAATTTACACATAAAGGTACATTACGATGGCCATTGCCTGTACTGCATTTCACGAGATGCTTATACCTATGACAGAGAGGTGCCGTTTATTCACCCCTACTTCCTGATCCGCGTTCTTACACCTGCAAATGATTTCAGCTGCTGATAACGCGAATTTCGCCGCAATAATAACACTCAACCAGAAGCATGTTGGCGTGTGTCTAATAGCTGACTCATAATGTGGAAGAACAAGAGAGTTATGGATACCAAGCATTGCTTTCTAAAAGTTCTCAGATAGTGCCTGTGTGGGCTAATATGGGATAGGAAACAAAAATATACATAAGAAAATCAAATATTTATTCTCATTATGGTATCAGCTGTGAGATGGGCCTGGGACAGAGCTATTTATTTACAGTTTCGCTACTGGCCAGAATGCTGCGCTCTCTCCCAGGCTATTGTGCATTATAGTTCTATTTACACGAATTTATTTAACGTACGAGGGTATGCAATAATTTTTTTTCATCACGCAGCGAAGCTATAGTGCGAAAACAATTTTTCATGAAAAGAGTAAGTCTCACATAATTGATGAAAAAATTCGAAGTGCATACGTTCATGCGTCTTAGTACAGGGCCCCAACAAAGAGCGGGTGTTTACCAGTGGGCTGCGCTAAATGAAGTCAATTTGTGACGACGTACGTTGCTCTGAAATTTTGCTTCCGTCTGCAGAAATCCGTTATGAAAGTGTACGCGATGTACAAGCATAGGCCGATGACAATGTCACAATCAACCACACTTCGGTGGTTCAAAGAGTTAAGCAGGTTGGTCCAGGTGCTCCAACCACTGCAGTAAACAAAAAAAACATGATTAACACAGCTACTAGGGAAGATCGACGAAAACTGTGGACAGGCTGCCGACATGTTACAAATTTCGCATAGTAGTGCGTATTTAATATTGCATTATCGCTTACACATGATACGCGTTTGTGCCAAATGGGTGCTGTCACTTGAATAGAAGATGATGCGAGTGGAAGTTTGACGCGAGCTTCATGCTGCTTCTAATAGAGGAGCGTTGTGAGGCATACTTGAATACCACCATTACAGGGCTTCACTACTACGATCCTGAAAACAAGCAACGAGCTCAGTCTGGTTCTCGGACACCAAATTAGACCAAGGATGTTCAGTCTACAGGAAAGGTTATGGAGATTTCCTTCTTCGACAATAGTGGAATGTTCTATCATAATGAAATCTCCTTGCAAACAACGGTTAATGGCGAGTATCACAAGACATTTTGGGCATCCTGGTCGAACACATGCGACGAAAACGCCCTGAGCTGCATCCATCTGGTTGGCGCCTTCGCCATGACAATGCACGGCCTCACTCAACATTTGGTCAGAAAAACACAGAATGTGTGTCCCATCCGCCATAGAGCGTATGACTTTTCTGTTCTCTCGTCTCAAAACGAGCTACGCTACCTGCTTTAGGATTAATCAACGGCTGTTGTGAAGAAGGCGGAGGCGGATCTGAAGACGATATCGAAAAACGGTGTCCAGCACATTTACATTTTAAAACAGGCTCTTACATTAATTTTTGTTGTTAGCTTACAAATTATTCGAACTGTTTATTATAAGCATGATAAAATATTTACTGTAGATCTGGAACTGAAATGAGAGTGATATTGCATCTTAGCTGCCGAAAGTCAGGATTTCCTCACTCACGCAGCAGTTTTGAAGACATTCTAAAGCAAATGTTTAACCCATTTCGCTTTAACGCTGATTTATTAGCCATCTATTTTCAACTTTATTATTACCATAAAACTCGATTATTTTCTTCGTGGACAAATTTCTTATTTCAAATTATTTACCCAAAACCATCTACAGCCATTACATGTAGTTCATCAACACCCGGCGCGTCTATTTTGTGACTTGTTTATTTATATTAAAGTTAAAAAAAACGAATAACGTTATGTTCTATGACTTTCGTTACGCCAAGACATATGAACAGGAACCTTTCGACTATCAGCTGTTTCTCACCCGGAAGGAATATTATTACCGTGGTAGATCAGACGCCCACCTAGTTGAGCGTCACTCACGCGGCATGCGGGAGGAGTCGACACGCTTGCGCGTGACATAACGCAAGGACAATGCCTATCTTCTGCACAAGGTTCCGCATCGCTTTGTAAATCAGCAGCACTCATGCATTATTAATAACACTAATTTGGAATGAAGGAATCTTCATTTTAAGGTTCAAGGTGCGGAGTTTATTGTGCCGAAATGCCGCGTCGCGCAGTTCTTGCTTCTTCGCTGTATGGCTTTAAGCCAATCGTCTGGCATCTGTTTCCAATGACCTATATATTTATGCCTTTGTGTTCCATGATTCGCTGGCCCTGGTGGCCATTCTTGACGAAATAGTAGCCAGTGACCTATAGGTCACGGGTTGGGCGTGGGTAATGCTAGTAGCACCAATGCCAAGAGTCCCGTTCTTGCATATCTGCAAAAGAAACTGCCAAATACGTTCATTACATTGTCGAAAATGTTTAAAACTCTCTGCCGTAAAATACTGAAATTAGTTGATTCTTTGTTAACTGAGAAACAGTGACTGCATTGCAAATTAGCATTAGAAATCATAGTTTTTAAGTCTAGATTAAACATTCACTTTGTAAGAACATCCATATAAACCAGAGCTACAATTAAACTGTACCGTACCATTAATTTTTTATCCTGGCAGTTGGCAGCAGGGAGCGCGATACTATCAGTAAAATACAATAGATTTATACATTCTTATGAATGACGAATACGCGAAAAAGAAACAATTTATGGTAGAATGAACAGGCTAAATTTGTAGAATATTTAGACTTTTACACATTTGTGAACGTGCTTTAAAATCCTAACTTTCAAACATGTTAAAATTGTTCACCCTTTACTGCTAAATCAAAACAGCTGATAAGTTGACTATTTCTTCGTGCATGCTGTCTTGAAGTTTTTCTAATGTTCGTAAAATACTTTAATTATATTTTAAATTAAAAGGCGCAGGGCATTGCGTGTAAAATTCTAGAAGGTTAAATATTTCTTAAAGATTTGAGCAAATTCCTTTGAAAAACTGTTCTTTATTTATAAGAATATATTATTTGTCAATTTTTACATTTCGTGACAAGTAGGATTCAGGTACACACTGCTAACAACCACCGGAATCATTCTGCTGCACAAAGCAACGCCCAAATAAATGAACTTCTCGATGCTTTACTTTAAAGTAAAGTTATTTGAATCGACGAATAATTAGTACAACACCTGCCAAAACAGCAAATATCTACTCGTCTCTTCCAATAATCCATTAAGAATCAGATTCTGCGATACTAAGAGTCAAACATCTTCAATTGGTTCTAACAGGATGTCCACACTTTAAATGGCCAACTACGGATACCGTATGTAGACGTTTTTAAATGTTTTACTATAGAAATTCGGAAATATTGCAGTTTTTGCACTGGCCTTTTAACAGAAACCATAAATAAGATATTAAAGGTACGTTATACACCTAAAGTTATTTTTAGCCTGCGTCCGCAGCACTGGTTCAAAGTCACACCAGCAGCCTGTAAAAATTCGGATGTACCCCGTTTATTGACTGCACGTGAACAGTCACTCGTATTTTGCTGTTAGGGGAGAAATCATTACACCTTCCTTTATGTTATTACAGGCTGTTAGTGCACTAGTATTATTAATTACATTGTGTAGGTGGAGTAAATTTCACATTAGTGTATTGAATTGAAAAATTACAAGAATAATCTCCACTGCGTAAAGAGACTTAAGGAAAATATCAGGCTAGAAGTTGCAAGAATTACTGAAGCGAGCTGTTGCGAGTGAATTGAAATTTTATAAAAAGAAGTTACTGCAGACCAGCACCTTGCTAAAGGGAAAAACTTGTATAAAATGAAATCAAGAGAGTCAGGTCACAGTGTTGACCAGAAAGTTCTGCAGCAAGGAAAACTTCGCAAGTCCGGAATCGAATAGCGACCCTTCTATCAGTAGCCCAGGGCATTTCGTGCTGAATTTGGTTAGCTCTTTTTTTTTTAACTGCCTGTCGAGCATAATTCAAAGGTCAAGTCAATCATTTACAACGTGAAATGTTCAGGATGTGACGTTTCATTCAATTTCCTGGGCAAATTTAAACCAGATGTTAGCCTCAGATCAAACACCGGGCCCGTATAGAGCGTTTCACAATCATAAGGTGAGTCGATTAGCAGCTGTAATACCAGGGGTTCCTGTTTCTTGCAGCCAAACATTTTCCATCACGAAATGACCTCCATTCAATAGAAACTAATTGGGTATTAGAAGACGTACGGTATCTCAGTAAAAGCTTATTGTCAATTAGACAATGGCTTCATGTGTGATAATCCAGTTGTCGTCTGGAAAGTATTTACAAGTATATAAATAATTTAAAATAATAATACCACAACTTTCTTTACGCTCTTTGGATTACAAAATCTTCATAGGTCACATTTACAGTTTTTCTATTTTCGTAGTTTGAATGCAAAGGTATTAAATAATTTGACTAGCTTTCTGAAAGCTTTGCATGGGATAATTAACCGAAAATTTAAATAAAATATAATACACATTTAATTGAGGCTTTGCGCTTTCTTGTCATTCATTTATTTAGGCCTCCCTTTTCAAGACAGTGCAGTCTTGGCAGTCAATGACATCTAAAAACTTAAGGAACATTTTCCTGTGGGTGTTGTAGGTAATTACAGGGAAATAATTCACAAATTCAAAATAAAAGACATGTACTGGACAAGAAAACTAAGCTAAGACATTAGATTTTTACAGAGGAAAAGGTTTAAAACAGTAGGTAAGCTAATTTCTCTCGAAGTAGGGAGTAAAGTTACATATGGGCAAAATATGCTACAACGTTATACTTGCAGATTACAGTTTTAGAGCTCGGTGCTCCAGAGAAGAGTAACTAATAATTCATACAGGGAAATCTATTACGCGATCCTTAAGGCCGGAATGCTATGCTTCAATACAACAAGAATAATCGACTCTATTTTTACTATGCTGACCGATATATTTGTCCTAAATTAAGGAAGAAAAAAAAAACGAATGTATGATTGTTCTAGCAATATTGAGCCACAGCTCATGGCGCTTGGATTGCACTACCTGAGATTACTGACGCCTTTAGTGAGAGAACATTTAGTAAAGCACTCTGCCTTTTTATTTGTGTTGTTTAAAAGATATAAAACCCGCGATCATTAAAAGAAATGCAAAATATAGTAAAGCATTTCGAAAGGGGAGTTGCAACGCTATGACGCTCATCTCGCAGCACACGGTGAAAGTCTTCAGCATTTCTCTGAATTATTTTATAACCGTCAAGATCTCTAGAGTATTTATTTAAAGTAATATGGAATTAAATTTTACTTCTGATATTTAATTTAAATAAGAATGTAAAGTATTCCTTAGCGAATGGTTTATTGAAATTACAATATAAAATCAAGGATTATAGTTGTTTATTTAATGAATATATAAGATTTCGCTATAACAGATTTTGCTAATTAGAATTTTCACAAGTTGTGGCTTGAAAACTAAAATTGCCACAGGTTAACGCTATTTTTAAGGTACATTTTCCTATAAGCTTCTTTTTAAAATATTTCAGCTCGTATCCAGTTTTCAATTTCATTGTATATGGAAAATATTTTAAACTTTATATTTTCCTACACAAGTATATTAAAAAAATTGTGGTATTGATTATGGTAACATGAACACTATCAACTTTAACAATTAAGTAAGAACATGTATGTATTGAATATATGTTTTAACTACAAATGTGTGGTTAAACTAAAAACTGACTTTGTCTATGGCACCCTGCCAGGATTTTGAAGAAAGTATCTTGCCAGAGGGGAAGAGAGCTAGTAAGAAAACCACCTCTAATTAACCGAGTAACTCCTTTGTACTAAAAACTGAGAGTTTCAACTAAAGCAGTGTTTTGTTTGATTAATAATGAAGTACATTTATGCTGTTTTCTACTGTGACAAGTGATATAGCAACTTTTGACTTTTGTGTACAGCCTGTTATCTTCCTAATATGAAACGTAATAGTTTGAAAAGAAATTCCACCATACAATGTTAATGAACACCTAATACTTTCACTCTATAAAGAAGAGCTTTAGATAAGTAGTTTGGTGTCTATTGTTGCTAAATTTGAATGTCTGTGCATATCTCTAAAGGATATGCACGTCGCTGACTTCTATGAGCTCCATTTGAAATCACACTAAAAATGTTTGTTGTTTTCAGTAATGCTTGCAAAGTGTATCATGCCTCCATTAACACTACCATGCATCCTCAGAGGTCCTATTAGAATGTTACTTTTTAAAGTTTCCTTTTTTACACTCTTTTGGAATGTTTTCCTTTACCTTTTGGCAACTCTCTTTCTAAGTTTGAGCTTATTTGTTCACTGCTTTGTTACACAACTTAAATGTCATTATACACTATTACGGAAACGTTAGTGAAGAATGAGGTTTTGAGCCAAATAATGCGAATACTGAATATGACAATCAAGAATCTGAAGAAGAGGAAGTTATCAAGTGCAAAAACTCAGATGAAGGCGAGTAATTGCTTCACAGGGTAAAACCTGCAAAAAAAAGTTTCATTTATTCAAATGCCATTTTTTTTTTGATCGTTTATTACTTTCTTGTGTTGTGAGGAGATGGTATGTCAATATGAGGAAATAATTTTTAATGAGAAAACTAACTCAACATACAATGCTACAAGACCACAATGTCAATAAGTAGATTTGAGGATATAAGAATAATAAGTTAGGATGACAGACGCACCAGAGAAACTTTTCGATATGTATGGAAACTGTTTCTTAACTACTGCAGAATGATTAATCATTCTTTCAGCAATGAAGAGCAGTTCAGCTAAACCGCATAGAATAACGTAAAATATTTTAGTTGCGTGGTGCCAAGTCAGATAGAATTACGTATGTACTGTATACCGATGAATCTATTCAGAAAAACAATGTATAAAATGCAGTTAAACGAAAAACATATGAGGGAAATCTAGAAATATTACAATTGATATTTTCTTCACGAGTATTCTGCTCGCAGAAGAAATGCTTCAGCAACATTACAGTTGTAGATATGATCAAGTAAAATAATCGAGAAATACTACGAAACTTTGTGCCTCAAATAAATATGTTTTTCAAAAACAAAATCAAAATGGCGAGTTATGTGCTCAAAGAGAGAAAAAAAAGCTGTCATCCTCACTAGCACAATGCACCATGACAAAGACATGAAGCACCGCCTGTGGTGCCTCAGTAGTAAAAACGGGCGTTAAACACTACTCAAAAAAAAAAAAAAAAAAAGACATGAAGCGGCTTAGGCCAAAAATAAACCAAGATAACATAATTCCACAAATTAACAAAAATGGTGTAGGTTAAATATATTACAGCTGCAAGAAATGAACATTTGTTTGCGGATGGATATTATAGCAATGAACAGGAAATGCTTAGTTGTGCCCAACATACCACACCTGAAGAAACTGCAGAAAATCTTTGTTCCTGGATGAAATGGTGAGGTGACAAATGCAAATTCCAACTAAAATATCCTATCTTACAAAGCAAGCAACTGACGCCGTGTCTCTCAGGCAAGAGAAAGAGAGATACCGCCACGGGTGGCCAAGGTCGTTAAGGCGCGGACTCGTAAGCGGGAAATCTGGAGTTCGAATCCCGCCAGGACCGTCCTCCCTGACTGAGGTTTATTCCAGGTGTTCCTCAGTCCTCATAAATGGCAAATGCCGGGGAGGTATCCTAAATTTAGGCCTGGAATGTTTCCTTCCTTAAAAAAAATCCTTTACCAATATATCATTTCAGCTAATGTATCATCAGTGTCCACCGCCTGTGGTGCCTCAGTAGTAAAAACGGGAGTTAAACACTATTCAAAAAAAGCAAGAGAAAGAGATGTAAAACTGTCCACACAATAAACGTAGGAAAAGTATTATAATATGTGTGTTGTGAAAAAATAACTGTTAAGAACATAGCACTTCTTGCTTGTAAAGTGCTATAATTGAAGAAAAGAGCACGTTATAGGAGAAATGTACAATTAGTGCCAGGTTTATACTTTTTTCTTGTAACAGTAAGAATTCAATCTAAGCGAAGAATAAGCCCCATGACATTATTGCATGAAAGGTGACATGATTTGTACTTCATGCCTGTAAGAGTTTATGTATGAAAAAACTAAATTTGGTGGTGTACTTTTGAGTTATTATGTAAATCATTTATTGCCCTAGCCCCTATCTAATAATTTAATGCAGTTCACTAATAAAATACAAAATAACATATTAACAATTACAAATTGAATATATCATATAGTAATGTTTTAAATACCGCTAAGGCCCTGCAAATGCATTCTTGCGCGTTTCAGCACCACACATTCTATGGTTAAACTACATAAATTGACTTGCGGTGCACTTCTGAAACTTTCATTTTAAACGATCAGCATGGTATTAGAATTGCAGAGAAGCAAGTAGAGAATGTTGTTTTAATATGTTGTTTAATTTATTTTCACTGTTGCAATAATTCGTGAACAAAACAATTTAAAACTATTCGTAATGCAACGCATGTGGTTTTGGTTATCAATGACCCCATTAAACTATAGTATACAGTTACCTTTAAAGGCAAGAAACTTAAACAAAGATATGATAAAAGAAAAATTAAATTAAAGTGCACATTTTTTGTACAAATTGCTCGACGTTTAATAATTTACAATGGACATCTTCCAATATTATGAAAAAAGTTTATCGAGTTCCTATTACTGTATAAACAATGTTGCAGTACATTCACGTTATTAGTACGTAAATTTTTCAGATTGAGATAACAACGAATTTTTCGTGCTATTGATCGATAAGTTTCTTTCAATTACTAAGAAAACATTTAATTATCTTAACAAAAAGTTTAACCCTATTTCGCTTTGCCGTTAATTTATGAAAATCAAAATGCAATTACTTCAATGTATACTTTACGTCTTAGGTTCTCCATCTTAAATTGCTTTACAAAGAACCATCTATATAAAGTGTTTTAACATCCCATATATCAATAATAAATGTTCCATAAACATTTAATGAACAATTTTATACATATAAAATTTGCTCCAAGATTTAGCAATTTAGGCGAACATGTATTTATAGTGAAACAGTTTTAATGGAGATACGGTCATATACAGGATGTAACAAAAATGTATGTCAAAACTTTGGAGGAACATTCCTAACAAATATGGGATTAAAAATATAATAATAACATGGGTCGGGAATTCCTTTATTTACTTATTAAGATTTTGTTTTGTTTTTGCTTGCTTTTGTACTACGTAACGGAACTGCGAGAAGTAGACAAAGTATATGAAATGTTTAAAATGTCCACCGTTAGCACGGATACATCCCTCTCATGTGTTCATAAAACCATGTGCTCAATTTCCGCAGGTCAAATTTTTAAAAAAATAATGATGTTTATTGTGCTATAGGAGGATAAAGTATTGTGCTCATGTTTTGGAGAGAGTTAAAAATGAAAACTGAATATTTATATGCTGCAAAGTAAATGTTCGATTTGATACCTATCCCTTTATGACTTACGAGCTTTGACATTCTTCGTTGTGAAGTAATACTATTGAAACAACATATAAGTATTTAATTGGATAATTATACAATTTAATCCATATCAATATTTTCCCCACAGTTTATGATAATATATACCAAAGGTACAAAAAATGCAATTTTGAGAAAAAATACATAATAGAAAATAGAATAATAATGTGCGAAAATAAAAGGTAAACTTATACATTTTAACTCTTAAGTTACATAATGTTAAATTATAACAAATTCCAGGTAAATAATACAAAAACTGATTTAGGATCTCACAAGGTTTTATTAAAATGTTCAGCTTTTGTGAACTACTTAAATATGTTTACAAAGATTCTTAATACTTCGAATACAGATACAGAACCAATAACTGGATGAAATGGAATGTAAGCTCTTGACATAAACATTGCTTAAGAGAAATACTTAAACTTTCAAACTAAAGTAGCAAAATCTCATTTTCAATATACTTGAGCATCCGTTTACGTGGAAAACGAACAACCAAGCCATACTTCACTGTCTTTGTTCCAAGAGAACGGAATTATCTCCAAGTATCATCTCTTGTACAAGTTTTCCAGCTCACGATCTTGCCTGACGACATTTTGAACAATAGTAAAAAGTTACTGCACATCCGAAGGCCAAGTTTCCAGGAACGAAGCTCTTCCCTGCATATTAAAACAGAAACACCATCTAAAGTTTGTATCAGAATATACACGAGAGAGAAGATATGCCTGTAATTATGGAATTTGAAAGTATTTGTGTGTGATTATAATTTTAGATTGCATTTTAAACATTGCGACCAAAGAGATATTATATACTAGTTCAATAGTGTTTAGTAAAATAAATGATTGAGTGACGATATAACAAGCTTTCAAATGAGACCTTGTACGTAATTAAAATGTGATGAACTTGGATTTAAAAATTCAATTAATAAAAAAGAACTGAGAGTTCTTTTGGATTAAATTAATGTAAAAACACTGCGAATATTATATATTTAATTAAGTAAAAGACAATAAATGCAAGAATGAAATGCACAAGAATTTCAACAGCAGAACACTGACATACGTTAGAGATAAAATTCAACTTAAGAACTGAGGTCGAAACACACAGACTTTAGTAACATAAAAAGATTAAAATGTGCCCTAAAGCTGCTTATGAAAAAAAAACTTTATCCCCAAACGAAGTTACTGGGTGGATTCTGTTCTCCTCGAAAGTCCATAAAGTTGATTATTTAAAACGATCAAATTTTAGACTGCTGTGAGATCAGAGAAATGTTTCAATGCTCCCGTTGTGCTTTCACTTTTGCATCTTTAAAGTGAAAGAGCTTGCCACAGCCTTTTGTTTATTTTGAGACAGGAATACTTGAGAAACACTGAACTAATCCAGCAAGACTGTGTTTTTTTCATATCATTTGGTTAACAGCAACCAAAGAGGATTTTATGTAAAAAAAGAAAGAAAAAGAAAAAAAAGAAACAAATCTTGCTCGGTATGCCTAATGTCCCTTGAGTTCTTGGAATACTAAGTTAAAATAACCTACCTGTCAAAGTGTTTCATAAATAAGTAATTTATATTATTTTCTAAATAATTTTTGCATGGAAATACGTCCGCTATTGTAACAATTTCAACTTTTTCTCAAGCTATGGTGATGTTTCAATTTTCGTGAGTCTATTTTCTTATACAGACAGTTCTCTCACTTTGTATTTAATGTACGAAACTGGATAATTCAAGGATTATACATATGTGCTATGACTATTTTAAATATTGATAAGGTTTCCAATACTTTAGTAAGAATTATACGCCACATAACATGGATGATAATTTGTTATAACAAATATTTTTCAAATATTTTTTCTGTAGTAAAACGAAGAAGATGTCTAGCGTCTCGCATTGAGGCCCCTGATATGTGAGCATATCATATCATAATTTTGCCTATAAACTTTTTTAATTGCAAAACTTCAATGTTTAGCTGAAAGCTACCTATATAGAGGAATGGTGAACTTCGTTTCGACGACAATTTTATGCAACTCGCATGATTTTCCGTGAGGGTCGTCGAACCGCTTTACCCAAGATCTTTTTACGTGCCATAGCTGCTTTCTCTATGCAAGATATCTGACATATTCTTGGCAGCCTGGGTGTACATAGAGGTTTGATTTATTTGTATCTTTGCCGTAGCGAATTGAGATGCAAGACAAGGTCTCACTTACAAAGAGAGGATGTCAAGCCTTAGGCAAATGCGCTTAAAAGGATTATGATGCCTATCAGCGACATAACTCGAAGCTCGTTGGAAAGTTCGAATGTCAGACTGCGCACCAATGATGAATCTAGCTGTAAGCAGATCTTACTTTCTCTTTATGTATAGCTAGTCCCTTCCAAGCACTGCAGGAAAACGCCATTGACCACTAAAGCCATTTTTTTTTCAAAAATGGAAGCATTCTTGACTACAATAATTTCTTCAACTAAATTTTTATATACTCTATTTGACTTCGTTGACCTCTGTTGAGCAAGCAAAAATTAACCCGATTTTAACAGGGTTATCTAGAAAAGGGGCTATATTATCTTCGGTGACGAGAAGATGAGCATAGCTTGTAGTTGTCAGAGATCAGATTTGGACTATGAAATGTCAGCAGCTAGATCTGCAGTTGTCGCTGGCAAAAGTAGTGTTGACCTTGACCTTGTGCAACAGAACTGAAACACTCTTGAGAAGGTTTTGTGGAACTTTCTTTACTAGGAGAGTGCCCTCCAGGTTGTGTTAATGTTATTTCAACCGTTGCTACCATATCTTACAAAACTGAAAGTTTGTTCACTAGTTTATCATGTAAAAACATGCAATCTTCAACCTTCTTGTTGCAGTTGGTTGCAAATATAAATAAGTATAAAGCTTTCAATATGTTAAGGATATCTACATGTTACTTGAAATAAATGTAGTTAAATTATATCTAGTAGCTTTGGGAATATATTTGTTATATAATTTCATATAACACATTTACAATTTGTATTGTCAGAAATGTATTTATTCCTGTGACACCATTACAGTAAAATTGCAACAGGCACAGCACGAGTTCACTTGACTCGTAATTCCCTAGGTATGTTCGATTTAGTGCAGGATATTAAATTAGATATTTCATGAAAAATATAAAATAAGCGCATATATTTAATATTAAAATAAAATAAAAAACTAATACTAGAAATCCTATGTGCATAGCTCCTGTATTATCAGTCTTCTCAGACCTGGCCTGTCTCACTTTCATTGCAAATTTATCTATTCTTTGGCCTTCTTACCAGCAGAGCCCAGCAAGTCGTGGGTCACGTGTCGTACATTTACGGCACGATAAAGAACCTCAAGCCTGAAAAAAGAGGTCTCTGAGCAAAATTTGTCGGCCGTTACACGCCCTGATTTGAATGAGACGCTGATGACCTGAGATGTTAAAGAACGTCCGCAAATAAAACAAACAAACAAAAAGAGCCCGGCAAGGCAATTTCCCTCTCTTTTTCTGTACCTTTACATTCGGTCAGTATCCACGATTCCCTTCCTCGTGGATGGGTCAAAATTTCATCCCATTTTCGTAGGTGACTTAATCATTTAGCATGCTAGTCTGAGCCACGCGAGCCCCGATTTCCATCTCGCACTTAGATTTTAGCTCCGATTGTAGGTACATACTTCTAGGGAAGACATTTCCCTGCATTGCTCAATTGTCGGCTACTTATCCATGTCCATCAAGAGGTTTTAAACCTTCCTCCGTGCACTCTTTCTATTCCTCTAACGCGCTATCCAACCAGAGCATAGCCCTATAATTTCCAGTCCCTTTCTTAATTTGGACACTTGTGCTATATTCCCTCGTAACTTTAGCTGTTCATTCATAATATTTAAACTAGTCTGTATAATGAAATATTAACTATTCTATAGTAAAATATTTTCTCCTAATATCTTATATCAACAATGTGTATTGACTTCATTAGAAATGCTTTCCTTATCGTAAGTTTATATTTTTAAAAATATTTTTCTCTTTAAAAATAGCGCTTAATGTTTTTGTATTCTAAAATCTATTTATGCATTGAAAATGTGAACAAGAGGTTTCTATGACATTGAAGTTTACAAGCATTGCCGCCCTCCCCATGCAAAAATGTAATTGTCTTGATAGAGCTTTAGAATTTTATTAATGAATCTTGTCCGCTTACGCCGTTTTTCACTTCGCGGCTACTAGGCGCACCGCAAACTACGGTATCTGTAATTCAAAATCACAGTTTTAACAGATAAAAAAATAAACGGACGAAATAAGCATAGGTTTTGAATTTTCGCTAACAAAGCCACTCTTGAAGTTAGTACAAGTGTAAGTTTTGGATTGTAAAGCAATTCATTGGCAGTGAAATCAGAAACATTATGATAGCGGAATTTAATTGTGTCAATCAAAATGTGATTTTCCTGATACAACGTCTGTTTAGTCGAGGGAGGGTTCAGCATCTTCTATATGGCAAGATTGTATAACTGTTTTAGGAAGCGGAACTGAAATATGAACGCAGTTGGCACGCTTAGTAGCCGAGATAAAACGCTGGTGAATGGAAAAGATTTATGAATAAAGCCCAATAGTAATAAATGGAAAATTTAAACATGGGAGAATTGTAACATTGCCTCAAAATTGTAAACTATATTCTATTTGACATGTTTAAGTAAAATTTGGAATGAGATCATTGCAGAACGTTCAAGATGTATGCCAGTTTCACCTAGGATTTTATTTGTTAGAACTGTACGTTATTGTGAAGAAGACAACTGACCAGGAAAATTATGAACAAATTCCTCATACTACAATGAGCTGATTAGTATTTAATATATCTCTTACATAAAAAAATGCGTGTCTAACCATATTCGCGAATGAATGTTTACTGCCGCGATTCCGGCATGGAACAGAATAGAGATATTGAAGAACATGACAACAGCGGCCAGCAGTTGAAGTATAGTTTCTAACTGAAGTCTGTACTACGATTCCCAAAGATTCTCATTTTTAATCCCATTCACTTTTATTACATTTTCTTTTCAGACGAAACAAGACACAAGCATCATCTTCATTGCCCACCATAGTAAACACAGTCAGAATTCACTTTTATTATATGAGATTGCAATAATCAGCACCGTAGACTGTGGTTCTGGACTTGGGATTACATTGATGCCAACTGACGTTCAAAATATTGAAATATGCTAGTACAATCTGGATTTGTTTTACACTCTTTGGATGAAGGGAACATAAGGCTAAGAAATAGCAAAAAATGCTCACTTGGATAGTTTTTAAACTTAACCAAATTAGCTGGAGATAAAGAACTTTAATATTTTTAGCTAATTTGGAAAATTATGTTTCTTCAACTTTGCAGTACATAATTTATATATAGAATAACACAAAATATTGTTTCCTTTACTACTTGTTCAGTGAACCGTTTTTGAAGTGAGATAGTCACCTCCACAAAATTTTCTGATATTTCATCCAGTTTCATTTTGAGAATTGTCGAATGCATTTTGTAACCTCTTTGTAGCAAACATTTTACTGTAGCTGTCTTCGAGCTAAAGTTTCACTTTCATAAATGTTACTTAAACTTTGTTTCACGTTTTTAATAATTCCACATTGTTCTACGCTTCTTTGAATCTAGACTTAGCATTTCTTTACATTTCTTTCAGTTTTTACATGGTAAAATTAATCAAAAGATAAATTGTTTTAATATCCTATTTAGTGATTGCACGCTTATGTAACATGAGTACAACAATGAACCTGCAACAATAGTAATACATACTGAAAGTCTGTAAGATGTCTGTCTGCTTTTCCTTAAGATAGATCATGTCGATAGAAAGGTTATCTTCATGCCTTTTACTCTCGAACTTTCTGGAAGGACCTGGAAATAGAGAAAGTTAACTCTTTATGTTAACTATGTTAATTCTACGTAACAGTCAATGACTGTTTCCAAAGGTATAAAGAAATCGTGATTAGTTTCCATTCAGTCCGTCTGAACTGCCAGTCATCGACCCACAAAAGTTTGGAAGGGTAATCCAATTTCCTCATCGCGCTATCTTCATTCCTTTCTAGCACGCAATAGAAAGCCCCATTTATTGTTTTTGTGCACCAGATCCCAACATTTTGCCGTAGATCACTCTTATGGCGAATGAGAATTTGAAAATAAAAGGGAGAGATTGGTTTTGATGGATTTACGGTGTATTTAGGAAAGGTGAGGGATAAATGATAAGGAATGGTCATATAATTAATGATTGATAAATTGAATAGGGGAGGGAATGGAAGTAAATTAGCATTAGAAACGGGTTTATTATACACCAATAACCTGGGTGTTAGTGCATATATAGTCCTAAGGAAATAATAACTCACAAGTATAAGATAATATTTAGATTAGTGTTTACAATTAACATATTGTAATAGAGTCATAATGATATTACTAATTTTATATTGTCAGTTAGTATTATAGAATTGATGAAGACATAGATCTTATTGTAATATTTAAAATTGTATGTTGACGTAAAGAGAAATAAATTCAATTCAATACAAGAAAATGCAACGGTAATTGGAGGATTTGTTTTATTTAGGGACGCTCTTTAACATCTCAGGTCATCAGCGTCCCATTCAATTCAGGGCGTGAAATTTTGCTCAGAGGCCTCTTCTTTCATGCTTGAGGTTCTTTATCGTGCCGTAAATGTACGACACAGTATCCATGGCTTTATTTCCCTTCCGAAGGAAGCCATACTTAGGATTTTCACGCCCCGAAAAAATCCATTGATCCTGGCCGGGTTTGAACCCGCGATCTTGGGTGTAGAAAGCAAGTATGGTTACCACTACACTACCAGGACCGACGTAATTGGAGGAGTATAACATCATTGATCTATGCCAAGAGTAAACCCTACTCACAAAACTATCCCATTTAATTCTCTTGATGGTAAACTGTGAAAGTTTTTTAATCTCTGTGTTATTTGGAGTTCGCAATATCGTGAGAGTAGCAATCTGGGTTATAAATGACGAGTTCAGAAAGTAGAATATAAAAATATCAGATTTATTTATATTTAAGATAACATAAGTAATAATGAAATGAAAATCGTCACTTGTTCATACCTTCTTAATTGTGTGCAATACCTTTACATAAAACATAATAACAACGACCATAGGAATCATCTCATATATATATACGAATGGCTTAACTCATTTTGGAGACTTAAGTTATGCACTCCCGCAATTCACTATTCCATGTTGCAATGCATTGTCATTATTTGAATTTGGTTCCATTGTTGTAAAACCACATGGAACTTCAGGCACAACAATACTTTCTTTTGTTATTGAAATCGGTTACTGTTCAACAAACAACGTCTGCGCCACAACTCTTCCTCCCACTTCTAACGGTTCTGTGCCTCTGCCTCTCCAGACACTTTCAGTTCACTGATGATGCCGACCAAAGCCTTAGCGAAAGCTCTTATTTTTTAAATTAATTTAAGCCAACAATCACGGCAAAATAGCCCGGTAATACTCAGTTACATCGCCGGCCGTGAAAACCTAAAGAATGTCCTGCTTTTTTTTTAATTAGTAATATTTTCCCTATTCCTTTGTTGAATAGAATTTTTGCTTTTAGCGAATTGTACAAGCAAAACACAGTCAAATTTAGCTTTGTAGTTCGTGAAGGCCTAATTGCTGCATAAGCCTGAATATGGCCTTGTCAAAAAGATATCCCCTTTCTCATGGTTGTTGATTTGGGGTGATGATTCTGAACCCACTGAGGCAGCGTTCCGTGTTTACTGTAACAGTCTTTTATTATTTCTGTTCCATCTTATTTTTTTATGAAAATATTTACCAACAAAGACTTGGCAACAAAAGTACGTTATACAGTGACTTACAAATTATGAAATTAAACCTGGGAATAATTATCAGAAGAGTCTATAATTTGTATATAAAGATTTGGCAAATAAAACTTTACATATTATTCATTAAACAGTAGATTATATGTTGATCCATTTAAAGTCAAATCTTGTCCTTTTTGCTTGTCATTTTCATTGACTGCAAATACTAATTTTAGTTTACATGGGCAAAACTAAGAATTTTCTTAAATTTTTCATTTAACTTTTTTATATTGCTTGAGCATTTGATTTCATTGGTTCCATAAAAAGTATTTCTCTTCAATTTAATTAGCTATCTCAGTAGCAAGGGATCATTAAGTACTTTTGATCTTACAGATCTTTCTAATTACCAAGGAACCAGTGCCTCAATTTTTTAGAATTTCTCTATGATTGTAGGTCGAACATGGACGTGACAGAGTGGCTCAGGCGATGTCTCTTGGGACTGCATTCTGGTTGGGCCGACTATCTGGACCTTGGGTTTTTTCGCTGTTTCCCCTGGTCGCTTAAGAAAATGGATAGATGTTTCCTTTCCGTGAATTTTATGTTTTCCTGTTTCATACAGTTTCATATCAAAGCTTTTGTTACAGGATAGAAATACCAGGTGAGGTGAGCTGGCGCGGTGTGTCGGTGGCTTGCGTTTTGGTTTCTGTCAGTTGTCTGGTATGCAAGCGGCTCTTATGAGGGAATGTGGTATCGGGATGTTCTATCTGGAATCAATGTTAGGGACCCTGCTTATGTCCATGCCTCACCGGTCGTCGATCCTGGCCATCCGCTTCTCCCTAGTCTTTTATTCCTTCCGGACGTGCCTCTACTGGGGGTGTTGCCTACCGTTAAGCAACACTGAAGTACCGAAATATCCTCATTTGACCTTAACAATTCAATCCATTCTTTCCTTAAATTGTTGTATGTTGTAGATTTTCATAAATCTTGTTAAAGACTTCTACTGCTATAATAATAGCATTGAACAAGATGTATACTAACATTTAATAGTAGACCTATTTAGATATCTGTGGCAGGGAAGAAAGAAGTGGTCTCGTATGGTTCAGATTAAGGACTTGGAAAGGAAACAAAACAGTTAATGCTCTCGGGGAAAAGTTTTGTCCATTGTGCGGAGAAAGCGATACCTGGAGGCATATTTTGGCAGAATGCAGGGAAACGAAGATTTTAAGAAATGAGCATTTATCACCACAATTTCTGAATTCCAATAGAAGTTTGAACATTAGCCGGGGAGTGTTGGTGCATGCGAGATACTCACACAATTTGGGGATACTTCTAGAGCCGACAAAGAAGGTTAATGTCTATAGAGAAGAGAGGGGAGTTGGGGAGGAGGTGTGAGTAGGTGGAAAGGGAAATCAAAAGTAAGGTGTTCTATTCATGTTTATGTATTTGTATATGAAATTATTAATAGAATACGTAAATATGTCGAAGTATTTGTATATTTGTTTGTATGTACGTATGTGTGCATGTGTAAGGCCAATTTGATTATTATAAGCACGATATTAGCATGTACGGTCGCAAGGCTCAGGCGACAGTTGTATTTATTTGAATTTATCCTAAAACTGGTACAATAAAACGTCCATTACTAATCTTACTACTAGTACTATAGCTCAAATTTTCAAACTTTAGTTGTGGTACTGAAAAGTCATTCATGTTTTAAACAACAAAATGGCTCTGTGTACATTAATAAAAGAAGGTATAAAAAGGGTAGTGCAGCTTTTGTTTTTCTCTGCTGTCCATATGTATTGCCGAGAACTGTTCCTTTATGTAGAGAATTCTTGCATGTTCCTTAGCAGGTGTTCTAATAGACAGTATCTGTGTATGTTGTGCCATAACAAGGTGTAATTATTTTTGTAATCTCTCTTAAACACTTACAAAAGCAAGATAAAAGTAAATATGATAGGCACTACAAGCATTTCTATGCATTTTAACGTTTTCATACTCAGTAATTTATATTGCGTGTTGTGAGCTTCTGCGTTCAGTTGTTTTTGTATTTCTATTACAAAAATATCAACTTTAAAAGACGTAGAAGCACTTTGAAAAGGCGATAGAGACAAAAGATGCATTGGAGCATGCAATAATAGCTTTAACACAGATGTATTAGTACTACATTGCGCAGGATTACTCAATTACCTGGTGTAACTTGACGTTACACAAACGATAAAAGAAGACGCGTTCTGGGCTGAAGCAAATTGAAAATGTTCTCCTTAAAGAGGGTGGTAATAATAAACTATTATTTATAAAATCATCATATATTTCTATTATGTAGGCCATCAAAATGAAACTATTATAGCCTACATTAATGGAAATTGGGTTCATTTTCTCTGCAACCAAACTTTTGTCTATGCTACATTTCATTTCGCTTAGTTGTGCGTTGCCATTAAAAATAAGTAACTTAATTTACATTTTTTCCTCAGAAAAGTGAGATATGTCATTCTTAAAAAGAAAAAGAAAAAAATACAGCTCTAGTGGTAAATTATGCCTCTGAAGAAACAATGTGCCATTGCTCATAAATTTTCTTGAAAAATGTTATGACCTAAACAAAATTTATGTTGTTTCATGTTTTTGTTTTTGTTTCTACATTATGTACTTCTTTTAAAAATTAATCATTATATACCGAGACATAAATTTCTTAAAATGGATAGTTTCATGCACCATTTTCTCCAGAAACCAATTGGAGTAGAAGCTTTATCCATTATTTCCATGTTTAATCTCATAATATTTATTGACTTTCACGAGTAATATCACGAGAGGGTCTGAGATGGCCGATAAATTCACGAACGAAGTGAGTGAACGTATCTGGAAAGCTCAGCATTTCGAGTGATATTTATTAGGACTATTTCGAGAAGAAAATAAGAATTTAAATATAAGTCCTCTAAACTTGGCTTACAAAATTATAATAACTGTATATTTATACTTAACCTCACAAGCAATCTTGCGACATAAGAATGCCGATTTTCAGTCACGTTAATAGATATCAGCGAAATGGGGGTTTAGGACTATTTCATGAATAGAATAAGAATAAAAGATAATATATTTAAAATTCGCGCACAGAATGTTAACACTTGTATAAAATGTTATACTTATGAATATTTATTCTATTCAGAAACCGTGAGACTGAAATGGACAAAAGTCGAATCTTACAATCGCTACCATTCGATTTTCTAATACCAACTGAGAAAAACAAACAAAAAAATAACGCACAGTGTGTCTATTTTTCTTTGTATTCCGTAGTTTGGAATTCCTAATGATAAGATGTCAAATTGCACATTTGACGCGTCACCAAAACGCTTTGAAGAACCCTCCATTTTGCGTTATGACTATCGATTGTCCATGGTTTTGTTGCTATCAATATCTCACAACCTCAAATAGCAAAAGTGATCCGTGGTGTATGTTCAGGAATGATACAGTGGAGGTATAGACCATAAAACAAATGCCCGTCGCATGATAAAACGGATTTGATAATTTCATTCCGTAATCCGGATGTGATTGGTCAAAATTCAAAATTATGTTTCCTTTCATTGGTGGACTTTAAGATGACTTCACATGAGTGAAATAATCATTATAAATATTTAAATATGTAAACAGAATGTACTAGCAGTTATAAAAGGGCACATATAATTATTACGATCTAATTTTTATCTTTTACTTTAAAATTATCATCATTCCAATATATTCCAGGGTTAAGGTCTCTGTACGTTAATTTCCGGAATGTCGATTGAAACCGATGCAATTTGAAGATTTCATAACCAGCTTAAAGACACATTTACAGTTCATTGTTAAGTGTTATAGACGCCAAAATGTGTCTCAAAACTCTTTATGGTGCACGCTTCCAAATACAGTTATTGAAACTTTCATTTTATTTTTGCATGTAACACTTGGACATTCTTTTACTTTGACCGTTGTTACGTTCATGAATTCAGAGTTATTAGCAGTTATTTTTCCCCAAACTCTGTATATCAAAAACACAGTAAATGCCACTACATAAAACTCAAACAGTCTGAGATTGAAAGTAGAAATGTAAGACTGACGAAAGAATCTGACGGTGTATATGTTGAAAACAGTTCGTAGAACTTCTGAACAGAGAATGAAGAAATGTAACCATCAATATTGGATATAAATCATCAAAGCAAAGCTAATGAGGAGCAAATCAGCTAATAACTTGTTGAAGAAACGTAACTGGTTACCTGAAAGTTTACTGTAGTTTGAGGAAACTATGCTTAATATCTCCCAAAAATAAGCTTTCATATTTTACCAAAAACGGATCTATTCATGTACAAACCTCGAAAGCATAATAATTTTAAACATTTAATGTTAGGGGACAATCACTTGCCTCCATCATCACGTTAGATCAATCATTTAATCCATAAATCCCAAAAAGGCCATGGGAAAATGTTCAGCCTGTCATTTTTAACAGAAAGTATACTTGATAAACAAATTATCGTAGCTTTTCTACTCACACAACTTTGATGGATAATAAAGAATAGTAGCATGCACACGTTTTTATTTCTAATTAGTGTTACATGAATTGTTCGAAATCTTCCAAATTTTGCCCATGTACTTTCTGCTACAGTGTTTTCTCTGTTCTATCAATACAAAACATTAGAGTAAAATTTACTCCAGTAACTCTAGCGCACCAATAGTCTGTAATAATTCCAAGTAAGAAATAAAGCGTGCTCTTGTAACAGCGAATTCCAACTGATTATCCACGAGCAGGGAAGTGTTTGTTATTGTAACAGACGTGTCTTGTCGCAGCGCGCGCTGCGCTCAGCTGCAGCCATAAGCCAAAAACAACTCTTGGTATAAATAAAAAATGCAGTTTAATCATTTCTAGGCTGAAAATCGTTTAAGGGGGCATTGACCTACAACACAATGAAAATTACACCTTTCCTTTTAACTTCATAAACCAGATGTTATTGGTACCTTCACAAAACTTAACATTCATAATAAATGTAGCTTTATCTTGCAAAAAATTAATATGTATAATAATTATGGTCTACAATTCTTAACAAAATATTACTGAATAACATATTTTATTATAGTTCGTTTTAAACATTTTTAAAATTTAGGTTTTATGCTGCTTTTTTTTTTCTTTCAAGAATATTGTTTTTTAAGGTTTAATGACTATTTTATATGCGTACATTGTTTAGGGTTTTATACTAAATTATTAATAAAATGTTTGAATAATTACATGCACAATAATTATTAAATTTGTGATAATTTGTATGAGATTTTCGAAAATAAAAAGTTAATAAACATGTACTCCAAAATGTTAATATATTATGAATTTACTTATCAGAAAATATTATTATATAAATGTGTAATAGGTTAACGCCTCGTAGAGTCGAAAACTGCATTATACAATTAACCGTCATTAAAAACTGCCACCACAGAAAGGTAAAGGGTGTAGTGCTATTTTCCAACAAGTAAGCTCATAAATGAATGTAAATGCCACTGTTTTTACGGAGAATTTCGCTTAACGTGCTTTCCCTTGAGACAAGGTACGAGATTCTGGAAAGTGAACTCGCTCTATAAGCTGTACATGGTTTGGATTTATAAAGAAGATTTCCAGACCACGTCGCTGGTCAATAGAACGTGCGAATTAGTATGCAGCGATGAGAGTCGAAAACTTTCTGCTATGCAATATGCGGGAGAGAAGAAAACCAGTGGCGTGAATTTCAATTCTGTCAAAATATTCAAGAAGAAACTATTTGGGTCCTCATAGTTCTTCAAATCTTCCGGAATCATGTGACAGTTATAACTTTAGCTGATATATACAAATTTGGATTAGAGGACCCAAGATCGCGGGTTCAAACCCGGCCAGGATCGATGGTTTTTTTTTCGGGCGTAAAAATCCTAAATATGTCTTCATTTGGAAGGAAAGTAAAGCCGTGGGTCCCGTGGCGTACATTTACGGCACGAAAAAGAACCTCAAGTCTGAAAGAAGAGGCCTCTGAGCAAAATTTATCGGCCGTTTCACACCCTGAATTGAATGGGACACTGATGACCTGAGATTTTAAAGAGCGTCCATAAATAAAACAAATCAATAACAATCAACAAAGAATTAGAGGAGCATTAACGTCAGTGCTGCAAATGCACCTTTTTACATCGCTGTTAATGACTGCATTTTATTCTTACAGTTTTACAACGTACGCACAGTAATTTCTCATACTATGTGTGAACATTTTGACGCTATCAGCCTCTCCTTCATTTGCGCAGTGAATATCGTAAACCGTTTTGTGTAAATTCTTCTCCAATCATTCAGCTACTTTGCGACATTTACCTCTGAGTGAAACTCTGGAAAACACAGGTCAACATAAAAATTAATTTAATTGGGATCAAAATAAGTTAAAACAAGTTTCCAGTTTTACTTTCCTTGTATTGTACATGGCTCACGGTAACCAGCGAAACTAATAGTTTCACATATTTAGAATAATGGCGGTGAAGTTTGAAGAAAACTTCTAAATGATGGTTATTGCCGAAGAAAGTTACAAAGTTGGTAGGACAGCAGAGACATGAAAACTGGGGACATCTATAAAAATTATTTATTGCAAAAGCGTATACAATTTAACTAGTGAATGGTTTGATGTAATTATATACAGAATTAGTTAAAAAATGATTTTTTAAAAAGGACAAAAAGCACAAAAGTGTACATTCCAATAATAAAGGTCTCGTTTCAGATAAGTAACTTAATATGACAATAATTTTTAACTATAAAAATAAATCAAGCTCACATTAGTACAGAAAAAAAACTTTCAAAATTTCGAAGAGGAATCTGAGCTAAAAAAACAAACAAACAAAAAACCACTCCTATAAAATTATGAGGAAAGAGAATAAACTTCTATTAAAGTGTTATATTTCTATTCTATTTACACAGCAATTTTACATCTGTGCGCAGTGAAAAGGTGACAACAAATATTCCAGCTAGTAGTAATTGCCACGAGTGTGGAGGAATACATCCAGCTGTTGCGGAACCCGTTGTATGTCCTACTCAAAACTGGCCTTGAGCTGTAAAGCAACCAATTCATTGAACCATTAAAGCTCAAAAATCTTGCGCTGTATCTGATAGTGCGCCTCATTGTTGATTGTGGATCATGTTGCAAGAACTCAATCAGAAAGTTCTTTCGGTCGGGAATAACTGGCGTGCCTGCTTTGAACTCTTCTTGTGTAGAAGCATGTGAAGTCACATGCACGTGATACAAGCAAGCCATTGCAAGTCCGGGGTAGTTTCTATATCCCTTTTCAAGTTTTTATTTCATCTTACATTAATATCATTTGTATTCGACACAAAAAGCAAATTAAATGATTTAGTCTATCTAAAAATGGCGGAATCTACACTAATTTTTGTTTTGTTTTGTTTTTATTTACGGACGATCTTTTTAACACCTAAGATCATCAGCCTCCCATTCAATTCAGGGAGTGAAACTCCTAAATTTTGCTCAGAGGCCTCTTCTTTCAGGCATGAGGTTTATTTTCTTGCCTTAAATCTACGACACGGGACCCACGGATTTATTCCTTTCCGAAGGAAGCCAGACTTAGGATTTTTACGCCGCAAAAAATCCATGAACCCTGGCTAGGATTGAACCGGCGATCCTGGGTTTACGAGGCAAGTATGGTTAACCCTATATCACCAGGACCGACAATCTACACTAAAATTGTATAAAACCAGGTGCTGCATATTGTTTCAGTCAGTGGGTTTATTTGCATACCTTTGAGCAACTTTTATCAACAGTAGCGTTAGTTTGTATTATTCTATTCCTAAGATGACGAAACTTTTTATTTTATTACATAAATCCAAGAGAAAATTCAATCATGAAAAGTATAGCATTGAAGGATAGCTAGCTGCATTTGGTGCTTTCCTTCCAATCCATTGATGGAATTTACCATCAAGTAAAATGAGATTTTTCGGCGATAGATGCTGTCTTCAAGTTCCTCTATCACTTCCAACTGCGCTGTATTACTGTATTCAGTTCAAAATGTCTAACGTTACGCATGCTTCTGGGTACATTACTGCTGTGAACAAATACTAGTGATAAAAATTCCATAAAGGATCTTTTAAAGAACTTGAAAATGTGAAACAGTGGGTTTCAGATTCCTGGGATGTTCGATAAATAGACTTTATGTGTACAAGACTCGTGAAAAATCACGTCTCAAAGATGTTTGTCCAGACGCCACTGGTAGGAGAGAGTGGGAGCAACACAATTTGTGGTCCGACAGATTCAGGTCTTCAGAAGAAGAATACGAAATGAAACCAGTTTTCAGCATGGAGAGAGTTCAGTTCCTGATCGGTCATTATATCACACGGACAGGTCACTGGGTCTGGGGCAAAAGCCCTTGCTCTACAGAATCGCACAGGCTATGGGGTCCGTACAAAATTTCTCATCGAAAACGCACGGCATTTCGTTTATCGTGAAGCAGTTGTTTATTTATTGAATAGGTCAGTTCTTAAGTTGTCGAGCAGATAACGAGTACCACTTGCTTCCTAGAGAAATGTTGTGGTAGAAATAACTAGAAGCCCCGATGGGAAAATAAGACTGACTTAGGAGGAAACACAGCTCAATAAATTATCCGTTATTCTTAAACGCTATTTACATTCTTCCATTCTTAAGGAAAGATTGTATTTCTTATGTTACAATAACTAAATTTGTAATTTTTCAGACCCATTATCTCAGGAATTTTGTAAGCTATCCTCATGCAATATTTTACATTTGACATACATATCGTTCCGTAATCAATGTACTATAATAACAATTATCAATTAAGAGATTAGCTATACTTTTGATACTCCTAATTTTGAGCCCAAATAATACAGAATTTAGTTGCTATTAAAACCGATGCATTAAAGGGATTCTTATAGATCTAGTATCATATATGTAGAATGTAAAGCTTAACAAGTAATTAAAAATTCATTGAGCAATATCACTATCACGTCTATATCTATATCACATGAGAAAATTGGCATTTTATACTGAAAAACAAGAAGCGTTAAATTTTTGAAAAGGTAGCTAGAGCAACAACTCACAGTTTCAAAACTGGTGACTTTGGTATGGTCCATTTCTTTCTCCCAATGAGGTATTGATTCCTTTTTCAACTTTACATTACATAATTTTAAGAATTTCTTCATTGCAGTTGGTTTTAATACAACATAAATTTGCCATTTTCATTCAAAATTACGAAATATAAGAAAAAATATAGATAATCTCAAAATGTGATATTTGCTTTTATCCTACTATAGTAAATATAGAACAGTGTGATTGTCCAACACAAAAAATTGGAAGGTGACATCTTGCATACTTGCTGAGATAATGGGATTCAAAAATTAATAATAACAACAGACGTTTGATGTTTCCTTATACGACGTCCCGCTATCAGCGGGGCTGATGCTCGGGATGGGATGTGTCGGGTTCAAATTCCTTGGGGCTGGCTACCCTGAACTTCCGTGTTTTTCATGGTATCCCCTAGTCGCTTAGGCAAACGCTCTGTCATTTCATTTCATTTCATTTTATTTCTTTGGTTTTGTTACAGGGTCAAAAGTGTAAGATGAAAAGCCAGGTGCTGTGAGTGGTGTGACGGTAGCTTGCATTTTGAAAAGGTTCCTGCCTCGGCGTCTGGCTAGTGACGGCCCTTCTGAGGCGCTCAAACGCCCTGCAGGAAGAACTTTGCTATAGTCGGAGCGTTCTGTCTGGGAACAATGTTCGGCGCCTCTTCTACGCGTGCCTCACCTCCCGGTGTCTCTTTTACCTGATTCCATCCTACCGGAGGTACCATTACTGGGGGCGTATGCACAAACGGCCAATACTTGAGCGAGATTGAATTATCAAAATATCCTCTTCCGACAGTAACATTCCCAGGTGACGAATAGCTGTTGCTATATTCATGAGCACTTGACTTCAAATGTGTTGCGTGTTGCTTACTGACCTACTATGTCCATTAAACTGTTTAATTTAATTAACTTTAAAGAAATTGGTTACTACAACTCTTATTTTAAAGCAGTTTTAAATGGTATTAAAACTGTCCAAATTTATTAAACAATATATTAAACTTTTCAGAAAATTCGAAGGTTTAATGAAATAAAACTGTAAAATGGTATTTTTTTCCAATTAAATCTATTAAGTTGCGGAATTCTATGTTCAGCTAAACATATTGTTGCACATGTAAGTAGCTTCTAACTTTCTACGCTAATTAGCACTTTACTGTATGTCTTGCCTCAAGATACAAAATAGAACAGAAAAAAACAACTACATTTGGAACACTACTCTAGCAGGTGATAAAATATTTTTAAATATGCAGAAACCTATAGAGTATAAAGCTTTGTAGGAGGTGTGGTATAAACAGGAAATCTGTGCTGACTTCTAAAAAATTCTACTTTATTATGTAGCAACAACATCATTTATTAAACAGTAAAGTGTAGTAAATTATTGACATATTACGAGATCTCAGCTGTCTTTGGTCACGAGAATTATTAAGATATGTTATAATTTCTCACGAGTCAGGTTTGAAACCCGTGTGTACATAAGTTATATGTTGCTAGGTTTGTTATCTATACATTTGAGTCTAGTTGGGATTTTAATGTTACAAACCATTTCTTTATCACAGGCACAGAATGTTTCTAAGTTTTACTGACTTCCATGTTTGTAAAACCCTCTGCCTGTTGTTGACAGCTAGAATGGGGTGATCTATGATGTGAGGCATTTCTGGAACAGTTTAGAAGCGAATGCCATGAAATGGATTCTTCATCTGAGGAATTAAACTGAAGTCTTAGGACTTAAATTAGGGAAGTTCAATGGATGGCAGAGCCCTTCCCAGCCTCATTGTCTAAACAAAGTAGTCATACCTTGACTGCATGAACTCGAGCATTGTCATGCAAAATTGTGGGAGTTTCTTCAGAAATTGAGGCCTTTTTCTCAAGCCTGGGAGCACATCTTCCAAATGCGCTTAGGCTAAGACATGCATCAGGTACTTTGACGAATTTTTAGCATGTTGCTACTATTTGCTGTAGTTTGCATTTGTCAGACATTGGATTATAATGGATTTGTGAAGTTCGCTTCGGTGGTTCTATTTTTCTCAACGCGAAAGTAAGAGAGTCTACTGAAATTAACCGTGAGCAGTGTGACGATTATTGGCAAACTGTAATTAGAGTCGTCAGTCTAAAGAAAACTAATGTGAAGATAGAAATGGCAGGCCTAGTGTTCAGACGGATAGTCTTATTGAGCGGGTGGTATATCGCCGTTTTACAATCAGTGTTCTTACAAAGGAATTTCCAGGCATTTCCTCCAGTGTAGTGTTCAGAATTGTCATCGTAAATCTTAAATATCGTAAAAAGTTGATTGTCGCTCATTAGAAGGAAAGGATGGAAGCTGAAGGTGCTGATTTGGGCCGGTGCTGGAGAGAAGCAGTTGAACATTTTTCTCATATCGTGACTGGTGATGAAACAAATTTCGTGAGTCAACTTTGAACCAAATCAACAATCCATAGAGTGGTGTTATTCAACTTCACCACAAAAGATATAATTCAAGCGAACACCAGCACGAAAAATCATGGCCACGCTTTCCTGGACCAAAAAGATGTCCTTCTTGTGGATTTATGGAGCCGAGGAGAATACTTCCACCTTAGTAACTGTATTAGTTATTGTATTATTATTAACTGTATTGTAATATTATTATTATTATTAACTGTATTATTAGTAAGATGAGGCGTGCCATTCAGAACCGGAGACGTGGGAAGCTGTCGTCATGAGTTGTTTACCATCAAGACAATGCATGTCCACAAACCTCTGTCAGAAATGTCAGCAAGATTCAGGAGTCATGATACAAACTTTCAACCATTCCTTCACTTCAAGAAATGACTTGTGCTCAAAAGTTTGGCGATAGCAGTTGAAAGTTTCAATGCTAAAGTTGTTCAACACCCAGGCGGTGAACTGTTTTGCATAGGACATCATGAAGGTTGTCCTTAGGTATACAAAAGTTTGGAAAAAAATGGTGACTATGTATAAAAGTAAATAGGGCTTGTACAATATGTGAAAATGCAGTATTTTTTGGATTTATTTTTGTTTTATGAACGATCGGTCCTTGCTTTTGCAATGCCCATTAAATATGTATATATTTACATTACAGTTGTGGTTAACCTATACTTGTATTAACTTTATTCCCTGTTAACCTTTAAAACTTATAAAGATTATAAAAGTCTAACATTTAATAAACAGCACATTTAATAAGTTAAAAACTTGCGTGCAGAACATAACCCACAGAACGGAAACTAATCATATTGTTTAAAATAATTTGAATGCTTTCATTACAGCCCATTAATTAAAAGCATAAAAATTGAGACCTCTTTAGTCTTAAATCCGAGAGCATTGACACAGCAAATTCACTATACCTCTGATCTTGTTGACCCTGAGATGATATCTGCTTGGTGCTTTCAGCAGAGGGTTCTGCAGATTATGTATGCATGCTTGGAGAGTAGAGCATTGAAGTGGCTAGTTTGCTTGATGTTTCCTGTTCTATTGTTTATACTGGTATAACAAAAACATGTTTATCACATAGATGATGAAGAAATATGCATTGATTATTGAAGAATGCCACGGAATTTTGAAATATAATGTGTTCGTCCCCAATTTGCATATTGGACAATAGATGACAATGCCTCGCGCCAGCTCATTGGAGAACTTTACCAATTGCAATGAGTGTTTTGGGCAATATCTATCCTGGAGTCACTTTATCTACTCAATATATCACATTCGGCCGTTGGAATTCACAGATCTGTGAGACAAAAAATAGCCACAGAAAAGTCACAAGGCTCCGTTACCTCTATTATAAACAAACAGCAAATGACAATTCTTTATAGTTGTTTTGATTGAGTACTGAAAGAATTTAAGATATTCTTCTGTGACATAAACAATTAATTATCAAGAAACTGTGTGCTCTCTCGTTCTCATGGCCAACGACAATACGCCGCCAAGTTCCTTCCTCCCCTCCACATCATAATCAGATAATTAATATTTGGGTGTGAGCTCATATGGACGCATCTTTATGTTATGATTCATATACTTCTATATATAATCGACCGGGATATACCCGACTCTGCAGTTTACGCGCACACTTCGTTGGCGTGTCTGTATTGTTCTCCTCTGTAGGAAGATTTGCCACTTCTTGTCTAATCCTTTACGTTATATATAGAGAAGAGTGCATGTTTTCCTCTGAAAAGTGTTTGTTTCGGAGGAGAGTCCCATTGAAAACGCTACAGAAAGTCGGCGCGCACCTCTTCCCAATAATCTTTCTTGGTTAATTTCGTTCGTGCATCCTACAACTCGCAATTAAATGTTGCTGAATAGTGTAATTTGAAGCATCAGCTACCATCTAGTTCATACGATCTGAAACTAAAACAAAACTATGTGTTTAGTATCATTTGCATAAGGGCGATCTTCATTACTTGCGTGCACTCTGAGAGAAGTAGAAGAACTTACCCTTACCCGGAGAAAATTCTCGGAGGTGCCAGAGCTACTAGAGCTCCAGTCCGGAACGACAGCGGGGAGAGGCGAACTCCTCAGTCCCGAACGGGAGATAGAGGAATAGGCAATTTTCTCTGTTTACGTGGCCGTTTGTAAAAGTATAAATATTGCATGTATTGGAACAGGCATTTTTCTGTTTACGTAGCCGTTTGTAAAAGTGTACATATTTCACGTATTGGAGTAGACATTTTTCTCTGTTTACGTGGCCGTTTGTTAAAGTGGAAATATTGCACATATTGGAGTAAGCATTTTTATCTGTTTACGTGGCCTTTGTAAGAGTGTAAATATTGCATATATAATTTTTGTTATAGGTAATTTAACCTATGCGTTGTCTTCCGTAACCTTCTGGGTGCAATATGTTGTTCCTTATTAAGAAAATTGAGTTTTTCACTTTTTAAGAATTAATTTTCACTAGAATTAATTCAAATACACACATACTCTAATCTTAACATTAACCTCGGATAAATCCTAGAAACCGGTGGACCTAGTGGTTTGCTGCGGCTCGCTACGGTCTGACGGCCTACGCTCGCCTCCTTATGCATAACATAATAAATACATTTGTATTTATGATAGTATTATTTAACTATTTGTAAATGGTATATAATAAACGTTAGGTTTATATTTCTTTGCATGTCCATGTTAATATGTTGCATTATGTTTATGTATTTTTAATTCCATTGGAAATATTCTCCAAACCGAACTTAAAATCATCCACTTAATAACAATTCTGTAAAAAACCTATCAAAAACATAAAACGAAGCCCCAAAAACTGAAATGTAATTCGACAATTGGCAACAGTAACTTTGTGTAAATTCCTACGTAGGACTTACCTGCAACCCATGAAATTGCTGTTACATTCTCGTGCTTCAGAAGAGCGCTGGATTTGGCGATCGCAGAACTAGAAGAACGTTCCTCCCCAAAACAACAGCAAATTTTGGCGAAAAGCTTGTTATTGTCACTAGAGTTAGAACGCAAGAAGGAAACAAGCTAGGGATAAGTTCTGAAAGAGTTCTGAAGGAACAAAATGTTCTTACAGTGAGGGGAGCTTTCCGTTTCTCTCTGCTTGCAGCAATCACTTACTCTTAACATATCTAGAACGGAATTGGAAAGAGTTGTTTTCTCTTTCAATATGGGATATGAAGTTTTGAAGCATCTTTTAATTTAATTTAGCGAGCTCTATAAATAAATAGAGCGTGGCCGTGAAACTCGGATCACTGCAGGAACAACCACTTCATTCTCCTGAAGTAGCAGATTCAGTTTTATGTGGCCATACTTCCAATGTAAATTTCCAGCAAAATGGAATTACTGGTTGCAGCACAGATAGAGAGATTCTTAATCGATTTTATCAACTGAACTGTCGATTAAAGAATATTATTTACGTGGTATTTTCCTTAACAGAATGTTTTATAGCTTTTCTTCTGTTTGTTTGCATCAATGCATTACATCTAATGGATCTCATCAATGAATAAAAAAATGCTTTGTGCCAAATCTTTACCTGTAATTACTAAGAAAGTTATTGAAAATTATTACAGCCTTATTCCGCTTTGGACCACCGTGTGTAAAGACGTTTTTTGCGTGATCCCTCCGTTGTTTATTATGCAAGACATGAACCCAATTTCATTGTGCCTTTTGGGTAAACAGCGTTTTATGCAGTAAACATTCTGAAAGTAGCTAGCGTATTATTATCATGCAGCTCTGGAGGTCAAACGCTTGAATTAAATATAGGCTATATTTATTTTATCCCTTCATTAAAATGCAGAATAGCCTTCACCCACTGGCAAAGTCCATGTTGCCCATGAAACCTCATAGACGGTTTTTAATATATATCCGGTA
Organism: Metallyticus violacea; assembly: GCA_030762175.1. Classification (NCBI taxonomy): domain Eukaryota; kingdom Metazoa; phylum Arthropoda; class Insecta; order Mantodea; family Metallyticidae; genus Metallyticus; species Metallyticus violacea. Next base: position 370,614,756 of record CM060846.1, on the reverse strand, counting down.
TCTATACCATTTTATCCTTTCACCCACTGGCAAATTCTACGCCGCCCACAAAATCACATAGACAGTTTTTCATGTGTGTCCGGTATGTATACATTTTTATCCTTTTCTGTGGATTTTTATAGATATTAAAAATTTTGCATTCTATCAAAATTGTATTATTTTATGTAAGCAATTGTTCATTTAAAAATAAATCAGCTGATTTTATTTTGATATAATTTTGGGTAACGCATTTTGGTCTTACTTTTAGTAACATACATACAAATAAAACGTAAAATTGAGCTGCAGAATAAAAGAAAATTCCATACCACCTAACAAATTTTCGAAGAAATGTGTGTTTACTATTTAAATATAGGGTAAGGTAACACAATTCCCATTTAAAATGTATATAAAATTGCACTGTCACTTTTAATAGCCAATCAAAAATTTACGCCAACAATAGAATACGACCATAATTAATCACATATTTTTCAGAAATGTTTATTAAGCAAATTTTATGAAGCAGAAATAAGTGTATTTGATTATAATTGTGCTGCTAATAGTGCAATGCCGATCACTATAAAAGGCTGATTTTTTTTCTACCAACACATATTTAATGGTACTAAGTTTCACATTGTTGGATCTGAAACCATGAACCCTATTCCGCATATTTCTCACATTTATAGTCCAAAATGCCAAAATTGCACTACTGTCTTTTGAACGCTTATCAACTGGAGACTTGTCCTAATTGAGGGCCTGGGGTTTTGATTTTGTTCTTCCAAGACAGTCTTCAAGGATTATGATGGTCAGATGTTGAAGGGAAGAAAACAGAATTTTTATCTTGACATGGCTTTCTTTAATGTAATCCTAGTGTTATCAGATAACACAGGGCTGATAAACTTAGAACTTGAAACGGATGCTATTTCCTTAACAATGTAATTATTTGAGGTTGTGTTATTTTGAATTTCAAATATCCATTATTTTTGGTAACTGCTTGATTAAATATCGTTGAGGTTGTTTCGGGAACTTCAGCCAAACTTCATGGATCTCCTTTTTCACGCTTAATAAAAAAATTCATATAAACATTTTTTCTCTCGTCTTTTTCGGGACATCTACAAGAACAAAATACAAAATAACTATATATTGAAATTATGGTATGTCATTTGTTTGAAACTGCATCTTATGTAAGAGCAGTTAACATAAATTCATCACCTAGGCAAAGAGGGAAGACGCTAGAAAAGTTGCACACCCTTCAAGACGGAGGACATTTAGGGATTGCAGCCCTACTCATGGACTGGTCGTTTGTGCTACGCTTTCTTCTTCGAGAGGAAGGGATAAGGTAAGGGAGATACAGGGTAGCCAAGATTCAGAGGCGGTGAGGCACGGACATATAAGTTCGAGTCCCTCAGAAGATCCGCTTCCATACCAGAAGACTTTACCACCTTCATAGCGCACCATTTCACCTCACCCTGGCACTTTCAACCCTGTAACAGACTCACGGAATAAAATAATAAGATATGGGAGAACAGAAGATTCCGTAAAACAAAAATCCATCCCAGCTTTCACCTAAGCGACTAGAGGAAACTTTCCAAGGTCAGAATGGAACCTCCCAAATGTGAATCCAAAACGTCACCGCCTGAGTCACCCCTCTCGGTGTTCTTAATGCTATTACAGTGAGGTTATTTGAGTTAAGGGAAATTCAGCCGTCGCAACCGTAAACAGGGAAATAGAGTGCTCGCACATGGCTAGTATTTTAATTTAATTATTTATATTTTTCCTGAAAGCATAAACTGATATTGAATTTAAATGTACGATAATAAGCACTGACCTATATTACAAGAGAAGTTAACAATGATGCCCTTCGGCAGCAATACATTGCCAAAATGCTATAGCTACATACAACTGTTCTTCGTAAGAACACGGCTTCTTGTCACCGATAAATCCTATTTCCTGTAACTTTATAACAAGCTGGCGAACTATTTCTGCACCTGACACAATTGCCAGAATATTTTCTTGCGAATCGCCTTAAGTCTTCTATGCAAGAATTCATTTTCACATTTATATCGTACCTAAAACCAGTTCTTCAGGAATATATTAATAACGAAGAACAATTAACACACAATGAAAGCACCAAGTAACACACGAACACGCAACCACTCACTTACAAAGCTTTCCGAAAATAACTATAAAATTCTACCTATGAATTGTAAGGCCTTGACGACTGGCTTCTCCCAATATGCATAGCCCGTAACTCAAACAAATTCAATGTAGAATGTAACATTGTTAAGCAATAGAGTTATAAATGCTTAGCTGATGTAAGTTCAAAGTTGTAATGACATAAAATATAAAGAACAGCTACTCAATTTGTCACATAAAAACTTAAAGCATTTGTTTACTCCTGGAGTAAAGCATACTTTTCTTCAGACACCCACACAAATAAGAACCTTCTCTGTTTTGTTTGCAAAACTCCAGTGGTGCCAAATTAAAAAGAACTATAGAGGATTTCCTTAAATTGATGGAAAGTATACCATCTTAACCCAAAGTGCATAATTGGAGCTAATGGAAGCTGAAGTAATAGTTTTCCACTTGCCAGTGTACATATTACGAAAATTGTCGCCTTGAGTTGGTACCAAAATCCATTTGCTCAGAAAATAGAGAATGGCGCCTGTTTTTACGATATATTTGATCTTCAGGTTTATATGGAGAATATATATTTTGTACTGTACGCATTTAATGAAATATGAAACATTTCAAAATGTGCTATAAAATTGTGTATGGTTTTAGTTTTATTAACATAATTATAAAATTAACACAACAAAGGTATTAGTTATCTGAGATACTTTGGTGTTAGCGTATCACTGTAAGGCCACAAATGACTGTTTTTAAGTCATTAACTTGATATCTTGTACATTTCACAAAATGTCATCTCTTTCCTTGTCTCTGTAAGTGAACGATAACATATATCCAAGCTTCAAAGCTCTGAGTTGGGATTTTCTTTACCACTTACAGCAGATGTCCCTACTCCAATCCGCTACATAGTTTGAATAATGTTCTTCATTTGATAGCTTCGTTAACTTTTATTGAAGATTTTCTGCAGAGTTTTACTGCGGAGTTTTTCTGAGTTTTGCAACTTAGGTTAATTTCTTGTAGCAAATAATTGCAATCACGTAAACGTCGTCAGCCAACATAGGACACCTTGCTGAAGAGTCACTCTGGCTGATGTAAATCACTGTCGTTTTACTAGCTAGGGATTTTCAGGTATGAGGAAACCCTTTACTTCTGATTTCTTGCACTATTTTCTCTACCCAAAAAGGAAATTTATACCCCGACAGCACTTGTGACTTAAGCTAGCGCATGACGTTAAACAAGACAAACAAAAATTTGTGAAACAGCGAACACTAACCAATATCACAAACTACAACACATGTTTGTGATCGTGGATTTGTGCTCGTTCAACTTCTTGGTTTAAAATGATGGAAGATGTCACAAACATAAGAAAAGCATTTAAAAATTAAATAAAACATGAAACAGTCCTTACGGCCCACCCCCTCTGAAATATAATTATAATGTATATTTATGTAAGTCCAGTTATCATATTTTGGCATTGTAATTACTAATATAAACATTATGTATATACGTGTGTCATAAGCTGTAAGTTCGATGTAAGAATTGTACAAATTAGAAAGTCTGGTGTTTTCCGTTGCTGTAGCTTGGAAAGTCAACAGGCTCATAAAACCATACAATAGAATAGGGTTGCATGCATAGAGCCCCTTGGTTAATAAACTGGAGGACCTTTAAACCATTTGGGGCTTTCACACCGACGGTTGTCATACTGGTGGCCCTTTAAACCAGCCAATGCTGACAAAATGTTTGAAAACTTTCAAAAATAGAGAATGGCAGGTGTAGTATGTGAATTTGAACCAGCCAATGGAGAATGAAAATATGAATTTTTTAAGATTGTGCGTGCCTGTGAAACCCCGTGGCATCGTTAAACCAACGATCGCTTGATTTGAATGTAAATATAAGAAATGGTTGGCTGGGGCAAATAGTTCAGTTTTCAGTTCAGTTCAGTTCAGTTCGATGCAAAAACAGTTCTAAGTACTACATGCCGCGAGACTCATTTCCTCAGTTGTAAGTTTTACACGCGACAGTTCGCAGTACTTGTTATAAGCTCCACTTTCAGTACTCATCTGTAACTAGGGTTATATTCAGCGTAGGCAAGTTACGCAAAACGCCAAGGGACACGAAATAATTTGGACATAGTAAAACACAAACATATCATGTCGCAATGCGTTTTTATTTACCTATAGAAATCCTCTCCCGGTCCTGTTGAATGCGAGTCAACAAAATAACAGAATTCCCTGAGAATTGTTGTCACAAAAACGTGGGCACCAACAGCGAAGCGACCAATAAGCAATCTACAAAACCACTTCTAAATGGCATCAGGACGTGAGGCCACTTTGTTGCTCTCTCCAGAAACATAAAAATTTGCCTCTACGGTGAAAATCACTTCCTTCAAGAAAGATGGAATTGCCGAAATTTGGCGCAGGAACCAATAACATGTCTCAATCCTTGGTCAACGTCGTCCTCCGTGAAATGATGCACAAGCTGGAATTTGTAAGGATCAGATTATCATTATTCAACATTTTCTGCACCGTGCTCCTAGAAATGTGCATTTCCATGCATGTGCTTCGCTGATTTTGTTCAATGAGCACGAAACTTAATAAGTATTGCAGTTTTCAATTCTTCATCCACCAGGACTTAGTTTATTCTCAGTAGTTTCCGTCTCAAAATTTATTCAGCAATATTCTGAATATGCTATGAATTAGTGAGCTCCCTGAATGTCTCCAATTGAGCTCTCAGCCATGTCCCTCTGCGACTAGCCCTCTCGTCCATGAAGAAAAATTATTTCCTCTCCTTCATCTTTCTTCAATATCATATTTCTTCATCTGTAACGTTTAAATGATTTTTCCGTTTATATCAGAGAAAATAAATAATTAATATATACGTAGCAATTTTTTATTGATTTATTTATTGACGCTCTTTAACATCTCAGGTCATCAGCGTCCCATTCAACTCAGGGCGTGAAATGGCCGACAAATTTGCTCAGAGACCTCTCTTTCAGGCTTGAGGTTCTTTTTCGTGCCGTAAATGTACGACACGGGACCCACGGCTTTACTTCCCTTCCGAAGGAAGCCATAGTTAGGATTTTTACGCCCGAAAAAATCCATCGGTCCTGGCCGGGTTCGAATCCGGGTTCAAACTACGTAGCAATGGCACACTGGAGAAACGAGAGGGAAAACTGACAAACGGTGCAGGACTTTTAAAATGTCTATATTTTGTTAAATAAATTAAAACATAATTCATATTAATGTCACTTAATGTTCTCCTGTGCTTCTAAATTTTATAGCCACCCTGTCTGTATATTTTGGTATAGATAACGTACATAGCTGTCTGTTCCCATTTTCCTTTTATAAATCCCGGGAGCAGAAATCTTCGTATTAAGTGTTTCTAACAATATTATAAATGACTTGTGATCAACAATGAAGAACCCTTGTGTTGAATATCATGTACCATTATTTATAAAATGTAGTTTCTTCCAGAAAGTGATGTTGTACCTATGGAAAAATTATAAACATACAATTATTTCATGATAATGGCATTAATACTGAACAGTTCTAGTGCAGTAAAAACCTACTTCATTCAAACTCTGCAAAACATGTCCTCAGACTGCAAATTATTCCGATCTATGATAACATTCTTGAAAGAACTTTATTTCTGTGCATTAAAAGATGTGAGAGACCTGCCAGAATGTTTTACGTTTTGTTGTTTCTGCCAAAGTCGGATGCTGTCAGTGCTATGTTTATCTATTTTTTTAGTAGTGTTCAACACCCATATTTATTACTTGGGCACTGCAGGCGTTAGACACTGATGCTATGTGAAATGAAATAGGGAGTTGTGAAAGGATATTTTTAAGGAAGGAAGTGTTGCAGACCTAAACACCTCTCCGGCATTTGCCAGTTATTGGGAAAACCTAATAAAACTATCAGAAAGGACAATCCTGGTGGGAATCGAACCGGAGACCTTCCACCCACGATTTCAAGCCTTTATTACCCCGGCCACCCATGGAGGTAAGCTATGTTGTGGCAACCATTTGTTTGTCCTCGCTTTCCGAGATAGAGTGGTCCCGGCAGTCGGCAACCAGACACACGCCATGCCGATTCGCTGAAAGTCTCTAGGTTACATTCCCGTAAGAACACGCGAGATAAATTACAGTATTAAGAAATTCACTGGTTGAGAAAAATTAGTATAAATTCCGAACGTATCTAAAAGTGCTTTCCTTGTCAAAGACGCGAAAATATTCACCGTTTGCGAGGAGAAAGGCATGTTGCAACTCTGCTTCCCAAATGCTATCAATTTCTTATTCGCGGATTTGGTTTATATTCTGTGTTTTGAACTATTTCACAAATAAAACTTGTAGAGCTGCAATAACTTAGTAACCTGTATATATCCTTTTTTCCCCCCGTAGAAAATCGTAGACTTAACACTTCTTCGTCTGAATTCCGCTAAAAATGAAGGTGTTCAAGAGCTTTTAATTGGAGACTCTATGCAATTTAAGTATATTGCAGTTAGTATGTGATTTGTTCTTCAGTACTGCTTCACAAAGAGAAAACGTTTTGCAACTTTTCTGAAAGCGTTAAAATCATTATAAGTTACTCCATTTTCTCTGGAGTTAATAAACTTTAGGAGACCAGTTGCTCATGTGGTGAAACTTGGCAACCGGCTTCTGAACCAGTTTCCTGTTCAACTGGAATGGCAGGAGAACAAAGCTGGGATGCATCCATTCCGGTCCATCAGGGTCAAACTGCATAGTATGTAGGTCCCTAGGCCACTCCAGGCGAAACCTTGTAATGCTCACCCCATGTTTCGTATTACACTTGTATCATGTTACTTAAACCTATTGTTTGACAAATATTCTTTCTTGTGCATCTGTTATTCCATAGTGTTTTTATTGGCAGTAAATGGGCCACAAGTGTCTGATAGAGCTGGGAGATAGCTCGCAGGACATCTGAGTAAAAGGTCGTAATGAAAATTCCACCTTTGCCTGTTCACTAATGCAACAGAATGAAGTTTGCTCTTATTCTCATTCCAGCATTATGTTTCTGTACATATTAATTCCACTTCTATCGATTTTAAAAATAAAGTTATATCGCTGTTATACAGCACTTACGAAATGATCAGAGCAAGTTCCGATTTGGTTTATGCTAACGAATCTTATGTTATTTCAGTGTCGAACAACGATAGTCAAAATTCTAATGTTTTGGGACAGAAATTTTAAATATTAAATATATGCACTTTTCCTCTGCCTCTCAAAAATTTATTCCAGTAAACTTTTAGACTTCCTAGCTGTAAATTATACATTTTTCACATAACCACGACAAAGATAATATAAATATATTTATTTTGCATGACATTGAAATAGAGAATTACAGATCTAATCAGGACATTATGCAGTCAAATTCCAAAGAATGGTCAAAGCACACAACCTGATCTATCTGTGTTTTAAAGGAGTGAAAAGTAGATGTATATTTAGAACTCATAGTAACATTTATTATTTGTTTCACCTTTCTTTTCACTTTTTGTTAATCGGTTGTGAAAATATAAAATTAAAATTGAAAATAATAAGAATTAAAATAAGGAACCAGTGAAATGAAAATATAGAAGTAATATAAATTAAGTTGGTACATTCATTTCTAATAATGAACAGATTTAAAGTACACAAATTCCGGAGAGTAGTACAGGTTTTATTCTTACAGGTAAATTATTTGATATTTTATAAGATTTGATATTTTTTTTAAAAACAGAAAATGCTAGTATAAAATTCTGCAGGGGATAAAACAGGCATCGGTGATCTAGTATGGAAAGTGAACCGGTGCCACTTCTATCAAGTTCAGCTTTGAAGCAATGTCTTGTAAATACTTCACTAAATATACGACTGCCGGCATGCTGATCCCTGCAATACAGCACTACATCAATGATGTCGTAAGACGGAGATAGAGGAAGCAGAGGTTGCTGCGTCAGGCCAAATCTCACCCCGGACTGTAGCGCCAATGAGGAGGAGGAGAAGAAGAAGAATACAAATATACAAATATTACATCGTGCATTATGTTTGTTATTGCTAATTAAGTTCTTAATGAATTTGCTTGAAAATATTAATAAATGTACTAATTTAAAATCGGTCCCAAAATTGGGAAATTTCATGTAATTTCAGATATTTTTCCCTTGTGCTGATGACTTCCTTAGTTCATTGGAGCAATTCGGTATTTCCATTGCAAAGTACAGCTATTTCTGTATTGTAACACACGAATGTTACAAGAACTTTTTAGTACTCTCCCCCTATGGTAATTCACTTTCTTACTGCGTGTGACAATGAAGAAATTAAAAAAAAACACTGTCATTTAATCCTCTCAAAAACAACATAAATACTAGCAATAATACATAAAACATGTTTTAAACGCTTTAGTAAACTCCGTTTCCTCCGATCAGCATAAAATAAAACACCATCAATGAAACAAAATGGGCGTAGTCATGAAGAGAAAGAAAACACTAACATTGTATTTGTAGTAATGCAGATAAATACAAAAAAGTTTAAATGTGTGTTTACAGTAACTAGTGTTAAATTGTATTTATTTTCACTAACAATTTATGTATTTTTTAGATTTTTTTACAAAATAATTAAAACACTTACAGTAAACATCTGACGACACAAAATCATTTGCAGTAGAAATGTGAATTTCTGGAGTTTTCAAAAACCTAGTCTGATTGTGTTTAAGGATGATTTTTACATTTATCCTTCATGTTTTATGTTTAGTTTCAAAACGATTAGTAGTTTTCTCACTTAGAAAAGCTATTTAACATCTCAGGTCATCAGCGTCCCATTCAATTCAGCGCGTGAAACGGCAGATAAATTTTGCTCAGAGGCCTCTTCCTTCAGTCTTGAGGTTCTTTTATGTGCCGTAAATCCACGACACGGCACCCACAGCCTTACTTCCCTTCCGAAGGAAGTCATGCTTACAATTTTTAGGCCCAAAATAAACCCATCGACCTTGACTGGGACTGAACCAGCTATGTTTGGTCTACGAGGCAAGTATGATTACCACTAGACCACCAGATAGACTAATTTCAAAACGAAAGATACCCCAGGTACATGTATTTTTGGGACATACCAGTTTCGTGATTGCATAGATGCATGTATGCTTAATTGTTCTCTTTGCATTTATTTAACAACACTGTGCGTCTTATAACCAGGATGAACGACCTTGAACCTTCCTGAATGAAAATCTTCGAACTTTCTCCAAGCATGTCACTCAACATGGATTAAATGATTCTTCGTTCCAGTTTTGTTTTTTGTACAATACAGCTAGAATAGCAGAACCCGTTCCTTGCTTGTGAACCTTTTAAGAGGAAAGTAGCTCTGTGTTCTAAAACCAGGAACATTAGAAACGTGATTGTTTGTAAAAAATTCTTGATGAAAGGTTCTAATTTTAGCATATATAACATACATTTAATGTCCTATTAGGTGCTTTGTTAATAAGCCAATATTACACGCTTAAGTTCCTTTTACAAATTAGGCAAAGTTTTTGCGTAAATATAGCACATTATTTAAATATGGGATTAATTATACCTCCTCTCTCTTGAAAATATGTACATTAAATACACTTCTCTCCCAGCAGTCTATGCACGGATATCAAATATCATCGTCTTTAAATCGCATTTGCTTACCCAAATTATTGTTTAATTTTTATTTTTAAAATAACACAGTTCCTTCAGACAGCCTAATAGATCATATTAATAAATTTATTTGAATTTGAGGAACTGCTGCATTACTCAAGCTTAATGTGCCTTAAAAATAAATTTATTGTTTAAATTATTGCAAAACCGTGTAATAATTACTGGCGTTTTTCCATGTAACAGTCAAAAAGTAGTAAGGGACGTTTAATTGTACAATTTTAGGATACACTCAAACAAATAAAACTGTCGCATGGGCCTTACGACCGTACATGCTAATGTCGTACTTATAGCAATCAAAAGGGCAATACTCATACATACTTACATATATATATATATATATACGTACATACATACATACATACACACACAAATCTACATGCATACATACAAATATACAAGTATTTAGATATGTTTACGTTTTGTATTAATAATTTAAATACAAACACATAGATATGAATGGAATCCTTACTCTTGAGCCGCCTTCCCTTTACTCACACTCCCTCTCCAACCCCCTACTTCATTATAGTCATTTACCTCCTTTGTCGGGTCTTCTCTAGAAATATTTCCAAATTGTGTGAGTATCTCACATGCACCAACACTTCCCGTCAAATGTTCAGACTTCTATTGGAATTCACAAATTGCAGTGATAAATGCTCATTTCTTAAATTCTTCGTTTCCCTGCATTCTGCCAAGACATGTCTCCAGGTATCGCTTTCTCCCCACAACGGGCAAATTCTTTCCTCGAGAGCATTCAATGTTTTGTTTTGTTTCCTTTCCAAGCCCCTAATCTGTACCATGCGAAACCACTTCTTTCTTCCCTGCCACAGATATGTAAATAATGTCCCCTCCCCCACCCCGATGTATTTGAGCCTGCAGGTTAAGCGACACTTTTTCTGCGCATTGAGACAATATATATATTGTCTATATCTCGCAAACATCTGTTAATTATTTCGTGTAATGTCCTCTCCCTTTAACCAAATATACCCCAATCCAATTTTGTCTAAGTCGTTCCTTATTTTTGATGCCCATCCTGTATCCCACCCTTCCCCTATTTGTTCCCTTAGACAGACTGCTCCAATCGGTACCTGTCCACTTCCTAGAGGGATGAAATCAGGGATGTCATAAAGCTAAACTTTGGATATTGTCGTAAACAACAATTCTGCAATTTGGTCCAGATTGATACAATACTCTAAGTACAACCTAATGTTTTCATGTTTCCAATTAATGAAAAAGAGGTGAGAATGACTGGTTCAAAAATTACATTAACCTGGTTACTTTGCCTGGTTCTAGAGGATGCCGATGTTCATATCGGTCAAAATGTTGGGGATTGTGTATGAAACATATATACATAGACATTTTTATTTATATACTTTTTGTTCATGAATTTTCCCGTTCTTTATGTTCCTTATATGAACACGAAATTTCCAATTTCGTTCAATTCAAGTCACGGCATATGAATGTACGGATAAAAAGTGAGGAACGCTGAAGACTACTGCCAACCGAATCTTTAACATAACTATTTATATGTGATGACATCAGTCCTAGGAAAAAGCATTATGAAACAAAAATGAGGATAAAAACTTCTGTGATACTTTAACAAAACAGTTGTTTACAGACAATATGGCTCGTGTATACATCTAGAAGAACAATAAACATCATAACTCGCATAAATGGACCCGTTGTGTACAAATTTGCCGGGTTGTAGGCCAAGTCTACAAAGTCATAAACGCTTGACGGACGTGAGTCCATACTTGGTTTTATGTGCGCGGTTTTTATTGCAATTTCTTTATTGCTTTTTTACGTTTTGTATTCACAGCTAAGATATACGGAGTATTATCGCGGTCACTTGCAGTCACGTTCCTTTATTGCAATCGCTTATAATTGAACAGGTGACATACATATTGCTTTACAGTTCCCATTAATTTTTTATGTTCTCGTTGCTAAACAAACGTACATTTGTAGCCAAAGCAATAACAACATCTCTTCTATCACAAGGTGTTGTTATTATGAAACATATTCTACATTCTTTAATGCTGGACATTTCTTTTATTTATTATTTTAGTTGTTTACTTACTGTGAATACACACAGAACTCAGTGTCATATATAAAATAAAGTAATATAACGGTAAATGAATCTAAAAACAAAAAGTTATCCTTATAAAACAGTAATAATCTAATAAGGATGTCTGAAATGCATGTATAATACATTTTAGTAATATAAAATTATGAAAACCATAGGAATTGTGTAATAAATCTAATATAGTTTCTATGTTTCTATTCTAAGATATCATAGGATTATATTTTGAGCTACAGTGAGAACAGCTTAAAGCTCCACAAATTAGACCGGCCGGCCAGCAGAATTGCTCCCTCCAATAGCTAAGATTTCCTACACGGCACGTGATGGCATTCTCTCCTTCAATCAGTTTCGAGCAAGATTTTGAAAGAATCGGGCAGTTGTGCTGTGCAGTTTGAATGAGAAATCATTAGATAGGGTAGTAGTGTTGTGCAATGGTGAAATATTCACTGCGTCGTCGAATATTCATCTACAAGGCTTACATTGGATACAAAATGTCGTATGGCAGAACGAGATAAGCATTTAGATGTTGTTTCCAACCCGAAAAGCATTATTAAGTTAAAATAGAAGTTTAATGAAACAGGTTCTGTGACTGACTGGAAATAAATCGGAGATTGCTCCACAATTCATGACGGAATTGGTGGTTTATGACCCCGTTTGATTTTATTTTTTATGTGGCAAAAGTGAATTTATCATAACGTTCATCGTAGTCGCGGAACAATGGAAATACCTTCGTATTTTATCATTAATACATTTAATTGAGTGTCAGGGAAATTGTCATCTTTGAGGAAACAATTATATATTGTTCAAAATTACATTTTTTCATATTTTTCCGTTTTACAGCTAGTATTACTGTTTCTTATGTAAACTTTATTTACTTTTTGTCACATAAGTTTAAAAGCACGTGTTAAGATTCTATAAAGTTCGTTATAGGAAGGTACGAATGTAGGTTCGGCCCTCTCACAGCACAACTCTCACCTCAGAATCGTTGAAAGCTTTATGTATGTCGATTTAAAAAAAAAATGCAAAAATTTAAAAGTAACGTCAAATTCCTTATTTATTTTTTTAAGCTTACATTAGTTTCTTAAAACAGAGAGGAGTAAAATGGTTCTATATCCTTTTCAGTAAACATAAAGTTAATGATCGATGTAGTAAGATATAAGATAATCGTGTGATAAAGACAGGAGTTTATTATCTTTAAAAGTATTGCGATTGGAGCCAAACATCTTCCATTTGAAAATATTGCAAACACACATGATGTATATTTTGCAAAATTTAATAAATATTATGATATAAAATTTAAATGATTCCTTTTAAATTCTAAACTACTATGCGTTTCATTTTTTTCTAGGTTATGGGTTTCATGTTTTGTAAACATTTTCATAGGCAATAGCTCCAAGAAATCCTAATTAAGAAAAGTAAACTGAGTCGCACAGAGCAAGGATGTCATTCTTCAACTTTTTTTTCGTAGCTACAGCAATGAATCAGCTGCAAGTCGAGGCAATATATTAAACACAAAGCCCCTCGATAGGATACAATTGTAATAAAAATTGTAAAATCTTCAGGACAGACAGGAACTCAAAACTTTGTTATACAAGTTTGGTTTAATGATGCAAGAGCGAAATAATCAGAAAAATACAAGCCTATAAGTCAAGATATAATTTAAAATTTAATTAATGTTGACAACTAGGAAAAAGTAAACACCTCATTATGCGTAGGCGCCATTCTTCAATTTTTCCCCTCCATCTCTAGTCGCCGTAACCGCATTGAAACATCTGCACGTCAAGGGGATATATTGTAAAAACATCCGCATGTAGAGGCGATAAAACTGTAATAGAAATTGCACATCGAGGAATAAACTGTTCAGAATAGACAGCCTTGATTACCTGGACTTCATGCTTTTTGTACTGGATCGATTTACAACGCTTTGTTACGTGTTCATTGGCAAGGAAACTCAATCGCAGTACCACTATATTAATAGCCGAAAGCCGGTTAGAGGGACCACTGACATTTGATAACTGTCTAAACATAATCACTTAATTGTTTTATTTATTTACTTGCTCAAATTCGCAAACGGGATTCTGAAGTTATTTGGTTTGTTTGTGAGCGCTCTCATTTATTTACTAAGCCGTTAGCCGGGCTTGTTGTGCCTTACAAAATCAATAAATTATTAAGAAGAACACGTCAATATTACTTGTGCTTCTCCAACTAACTTTCTAATTAAAAGCAAATTCACACATGAATTATATCTTTTCTTTGTTTTTACCTATACATATGTATATTATCGGGTAAAATAATAAATAAGTACATATAATCATAAAGAAGTACAACTACCGAATTTGCAACATTCCAGGTTGGCGGAATTACAGTTGATGTAGATTGAAAGGGCAAGGACGTTCCCTTTGTCTTTGCCTAGGGGGCCAGCTGGAGGTATGCAATCTTTTATTGCCTGCTTTTTCTTCCTCTCGGTTGTTGGAAACAAATAAACATTATACACTCGGTGTCCCTGAATCGTTTTTTCAAGTTATACCTTTATGTACTTTCATGACACGAATGTTTGCTGCAGGAGTTTTAGCGATGCTGTCATTTTTCAGTGGTACTTTTTTGCCGAATTAGTCACAAATCTAACATTAATTAGAATGCAGTTAATGATGTGTACCACTTGCACATCTATATTAAATATATTTTCTTTTAGCTTTGTTGATCTGATCAGCTGAATGTGTCAGTTCACGCAAGTAAAGTATTTGCGCAATGGCAGTTAATGAAACAAAGAATATTTTTAAAGTAGATATATGCAGGAATTATTTGTAGCACTTTCTCGGTAGACAGGTATTGACTGTTGCTAAATCTCTTTACCCAACCCTTGCGGCGTAATGTCGGTTGCCAGTTTCGGAAAATTATACGGCCATTCCGGAACACACAAATTCGTTTGATTTTTCATGTGCCAAGGTAAATGAAATTAGGTAGGGTGCGGGTTTTTTAATTTTTTAAAATCAATCGTTCTGATCTGTCAAAATATACAGTTATTATAACACGTTTTAGTACTCTGCGAGATGTATTCGCGGTCATTTCGGTTTTCTGAAGCAGTTTTTCATTTGGGACAAGAGTGGCAGCACAAATATTGGGATCGACTCAAAGATAATAGGAATACCGCTCTCAACATATATTTTAAAAATGTAAATTAGAATATTTCCGCTATACATACGTTCATATTAAACTCCTTCTGTTTAGCAGGTACTGTAGGTTCGTTTCCTAGATTGTCGATTCTCAGCAATTTTTTTTTTTTTTTTGTCTAGCATATAAATGGTAATAAGACTTAAGCAATTGTTACAATATTTTTGCGCCACAAACACCTAAAACCAGTTATATAAATGGAGGGAATTAACGTACTTGCATGCGTTTCTCCAAATTCTAGAATACTTGTGGAATATGAGAGATTATGTCTTGAGAAAACCTTTCTATTCTATTACTACCACCAATCAGTCAATGGAATATTTTAAAAGATGAAAACTATAAAGCTGTAATGCTTTTGTTATATTTAGTTTAAAAAGGTACCAGCGAACGTATCGAAAAAATGCAAATGAAGCGTATATTTCTTACAACATTGGTGGTCGTGGTAGAGATCTATTGGTCAGTCCTCGCCCAACATTCAAGAGGCCGCAACTTACCTGAAGAAACAAAAGAAGCGATTACTGGCGTTAGCATAAAAATCGATCGGAAAGATTTGTTCAAATGATAATCCTACATGTTCCAGTGAAATTCTAGAGTTTGGAGAAACGTGTATATGTGGGAGAAGACATTTTCAGTATAGTTTATGTCCATCGTAAAATTCATGTGTATATAAATTTGTAAATTAGTAATTATAAATTTTATAGACAATAGTTTGGGGCCTCTAACGAGAGAATCACATTGTAGAAGCGATTGTTAAAAGTATGCAATTAGAAATCACAGGATTTTCTGTTAGAGGTAAATATATTATTAAAATATTTTTTCTTTTTTAACAGAAATGCATTCTGCTATCCAGAACTGTTTCCTATAACATGACTCTATTCTGTAATGCCGATCGCCGATTTACCGGCCTAGAGCGAGGCAGTATGTCACGCGTTCGATTACCCACTTCCGAAATAATCAAAGGATGCATTGATGTAGTTAAATTGTAATATGCTGTATCTCTAATGAGGACAAACTCACTTTACATAACACAAAAATGATAATATTAATGTTAGTTAATACTCTATACATTGCAGCGGAATTAACATGATGTGGAGTGTGACGTGGAATATTTATGCAAAGTAAATTAATTTAATCCATATTAATATCGCCGATTTACAGTTTTGCCTCGACTGAGAATCTTCTGCTCGGTACTTTTATGGTCTTCTTGATACCATAGGGGAAGGAGTGAGAAAATGAACCAGGTGGTTAACAAGATGTGCAGTGTTATGATATGTAGCACGATTTATTATAAAAGATTGTTCCACTTAATGAGAGACCGTTACTCCTTGGAGAATTTCTCATTATATGAGTCGCTTTTGCACCAACCATGTCGATTGCATAGTGACGCCCTGACGCACTTTGATAACTCCAAAACTTCATGCGGTTCACTCCATAAAATAGGTCAAGTTAACTAACTTCATTCAACTATAATGCTTAACTTGATAAAGACTGATTCTGAACTCAACTAATCCTGAGATGCAACTGAACTAAACTAGCTCTTAGACGCAACTGAACTGAACTGAACTGATAATGCGTTTCCACTAACGATGCCTTTCCATTGAATACTCTTCCACTGACTTTGACTTTCCACTGACTATGGGCCCCAAAATTACAAGCCTAAATAATCATGGCAGTCTATGGGTCTCTCAAAGCCATCATTATTTATTCAAAATATAATTTTAGAAAACTCCGCAATTATTTTCTGCCATCTTTGCGTCTCTATTGGGTAAATGTTCCCTCCGGTCCTTTTCTGCTGTATTACTTCAATTTTTGCATGTCACCCACATCTCTCGCGTGTTAAATGAAACCGTTAGGATCTTCCTTCCAGAGGTTACCTTGTCTTTCACCCCCCTACTTTCATATGTTTTATTACGCCTACCCTTGCCTAATGTAATAACAGCAAAGCTTTCAGACAATATACAAAGAAACATCTTTTCCACTGACCCTGCTTTAGAAATTTCTCCAAGTAAGAGCGGTTCGCTTGCTTCATATATAAGAACATTGTTTGCAATAAGCGATAGAAATTTCCAGGTCAGCTTTTATGACTAGGGTGGATTTCTGCACTCTGATACGAGAAAATAACATTTTACTACAACGCAGCAACACAGATACAAGAAATAAAAATGACACTGATATCATAATTAAAATATATACTTCACATGAAAGTAATTAATGTGATAACTGTAATTATTAGGGGGTGGAAGCTCATAAATGCCACCTCAACATGCACTTCACATAAACAATTTTATTTATTGTAAATAAACATATGTTGTGATTCACAAAACATCTGAAACAATGTATATATTTAGAATCATCATTGAAGATGTTTTTTTGTAACCGTGGACGAAGGTTACACTTTTTGTTAAAGCTGTACTATTTTAAGTAATAATAGTACAACAAAATAAATCCCTACAACCCATTTCCTGATCAGGTCGATGAAAGCAAATCAGAATACAATAATCCTGCACTAAGTAATATATTTTAAGAACAATTGGGTTTATAATAAAAACAAATTCTTTCAATGCGTTTGAAATTTGGCCCTTGATCTGATATGCTAATACTTCAGTACACGGTATTCGCAAATTCACCTAAATTTTCACAAACTATCTAAATTCAACAGGGGACAATGACATTTTTCAGTATCCTTCCTGTTGACATAAATAGATCAAATTAAAGCAAATATATATGTACATAATTCAGAATTTACTTAATCATTTACACTTTCTACACCTTGGGCGAATGTATTTAAATGTATGGTTAAGTTATGTAAATAAACTTTACATTTTCTATATTTCAGCATCAAGGAATTGTGTGAATCTCACGGGATCTATATGAATATATTTATATTTACACGCGCAATGTTTTTTTTTATTTTAAATAATAATTAAAATGACTTTTGCAGAAAATGTTACAACTTAAACTGTTTTTCATTATCATAGGTCCACGCTATTCATGTCTATTCTCTCAACAATACATTAATAAAAATTTATACATTGTGAATAATGATTAATATTTAAGTACACAATTACAAAAAGTCTGCGATTACTAAGTGACATGATCAACGTGATAATTTATGAACTCCCTGTATAAAAAATTTTTTGTAGAATAATGCAAATAGCATCTTGTAAAACGAGTCGATAAATTCGTATCCATTTCTCAAATTGTCTGTCAGTTTCATATATTATAAAAAGATGTTAAATCGCAATGCCTTATTCTATTATTATTTAATAAAGTTATAGTAAGTTGAGTATTCAGTGGGGAAAGGGAGAACAATTACCCAGAGTTAAAAGGAGAATCTGTAATATGAAACATTGTGGCTAGCAGAACCGTTCTGGTATAATTTTATAGCTACACTATTTCAAAATCTGTCAGAAATTAGAGCCCAGTTTTATGAGGTGATTACAAATCTCGGTTAGGGCGCAGTTATGGTCAAACTCGGTGTTTGAAGAAAGGCCGATTGTGTCTGGTGTGAGGAATTTTAATGTGCCCTCCAAGCCTGGCTATGTCGTAACTGGCTTCCAGTGTCGACATAATCTGCAGGGTAATTAAACATAAAGGCACAAGGCAAAAATGGAAGCAAGGAACCTTAAATTGACTTCAGCTACAGGTCATTAACGCTTGATTAGTATGCTGGTTCAGCTCTACACGCTTAATTTATTGGTTTTATTCTTGATTATGTACACAGGCTGAAAGTGGTCCCATGATTTTATTTTTAACTCGAGAATTATATTATTTTCAAGATAATTTCTATAATTTAGTAGATGAGTTCTTAACTCCCCATCTTCTGCTGCCATAAGGGCATAACGAGCGAAAAGTTAAACGTTAACAAAATATTTTTTATGAAAATAACAAAAATTTGAAGTAAAAAGAGCAGATTATGAGATGCAAATTTTAACAATTACTAACTAAATATGAATATTAACCAAAAAAAAAAATATATATAAGATTAATGGAAAGTCTCCAAACTTAAGCGCTTACGATGTGTTTTCGTTAGTTTGATACAAAACGCAATCGACTTATATTAGTAGCATAAAAAGAGAAAGAAATAAGAAAGAAAGAAAATATCTATCGGTTTTAGGTTCGGCGAGACTGTGGCCAACTTGATTTACTTAGAGGAACCGTCCTCCTAGACACTTTCAGAGTCATACACGATTATGCTGTTTCTGGAACGTTTTAAAGGTTTACTTTCAGTAACTTTAATTCTTGTATAGCAGACTTTAGCACACTATATTCAAGTATTTAAAGATGTATTTCTTTAGTGGAATACAAGAGAGCTAGTAAAATTTAGCGTTCATAGAAATTTGAGTTTTCGGAGAGGAAATGTAATTTGTCACCAGGAAAACTTGGAAAACAAAAATAATGATTGCAGAAAGACGGTTCACATAACAGGAAATAGCAGAGGCTCACAATTTCTCAAAAATATGTGAATAGAAGTTTTAGCAATGGAAGAGCGCAACAAGATATATCAGGCACAAAGAAGAGAGAAATATGGTCGAAAAGGTACTTGAGCCCTAGAGGTGTAATAAAACTAATGGCGGAAACACGTAAAACATAAAAGTTACTAGCAGAGAGCTGAAGGATACTTTAGTGGCTGGAGGCTTAGAAATATCAGCAAGAACAAGTCAGGAGAACTCGGTTCAATGGTGGCTTGAAAGTCAAAGATCCCCCCCCCCCCCAGAGGACACCTGAAGAAGAGTTTCGACCTCAGTGCAACCAGCTGTAAAACACCCAACAAATGCGATTGTCAGGAGTGTATGTCTGTCCGAGACACTAGAAGGTTGTACATTGTGAGGGTATCGTAAGGCAAAATAAGTGCTTTAGAGTTATTTTACTTCAGGTAGGAGCTATTTTGAGGAAAACTCATGGTCTTCATGCACGATGGCGCAACGTGTCACAAAGCAAGAAAATAACATATTTCTTATGTGATTTAGATATTTAATCGCTTATCTAGTCAGAAAATAGCCCAAACATGAACACAATCGAGAATTAGCGATCCATTGTGAAAAAGAAACTCGAGAGAACCAACATTACAATTAAAGTTCAACTTCCTGAAACACTGATAAACATCTGGTTCCATGACGAAAAGTGCAAATGCATACCTAACAGAGTCAAAATGTATAAAATGTGTTCGCTCAAGTATTTACTTCTTATAATTAATTAATTAAGAGTAAGTATATCCACATTTTAGGATGCCTTGATGCATTAAAAATGGGTGACCAAGTTTTTAGCCATTCAGTTCATAAATAATGATTAAGTTGCTAGCTACTAACAAACTTTCTGCAGAAATAATTGTGCGTATTGAAAAATTGCAAGACAATTCAAATACTACATTACACAAAGATAATAAATATTAATATGATTATTATACATATCAATGTGAAATATCTAATCTAAACTTTAATAAATTGAATAATACAGAATAGCTTATTTTACCAAAGTAGAAGAAATAGAAGACTGCAAATGTATAATGCGAATCTATATTGAACATTTTGAAGCTGATAGAAGTGACACACAAATACTTGGGAGCTTCCTGAGGCTGGTGATAAACGGAGCTGATGTAACTAGACGATAAGCGAAAATTTCCTGAATTTAATTGTATTTGGCCTAGACGATTTTCGGGAATACACTTCTCGATATTTTTTCATGATTTTATTGCGATCTTCTTGGTCAACTTCGGATAGCTGACAATGTGCAGTAGGATAGAAGATATTATTTATTGACTGTAAATTAGAATTGTATGCATTGTTTAGGAATATATCACCTCGATACTTAGGTACATATTTTCTAATTGCATTAATCGTCTAATTTTCAAAATTTTATGTTAATTCCATAGCCACTTGACATTGCCTGTAAAATAACTAGAAATACCATAAAATATGGGCAGCGATCCCATTGTAATGCCTTTAGGGACATTTCCAGTTACTAAAACATCTATCTTACAACTGATGTTCCTTTGTTTTATTTCAAGGATAAATAGTAACTGAAGTCAGTTGCTGAAACACAGTTCGCTTCGGGTTGTTCTTTCGAATCATTGTTAACTTTTATAACCAGAAGAGTGCAAAAATTCTGCTTTCTAAAGAGGTCGCAACATGCTAAGAGTGAGATTATCTCGCACTGTGTCATAGAAACACTGAAAAATTAACCGAAGTACGTATAAAGTCCATCACAGCTTTAACTGCTTTGAAACTGAAATAAACATAACCTAAGAAGTTTAAACCAGCTGACTGTTTTAATAGAAATAATTTATATTTTTGTATTATTTTAGTTTGAAAAAGCTTTGGCTCAAGATAACAGAGAACGAATTCAAACAATTCAAATGAAGTAATAAGGCATAAGGGCGAGCTGCAAAGCTGTTGTGAGGCAAAGGCTTGATAATTATGTAAAAAATGTACATATATTTTGGTATGCTACAAGAAAGGAATTTGGTAACGTCGTGTTGCAATTCAGGGGCTCAGGCTGTAAAGCTTGGGACTTGAATTCGAGAGGCCCCGGGTTCAAATCCTATAGGGCGGCCATCCTGATCTTGGGATATCCGTAGTTTCTCCCGGTCTCCTGGGCCCGGTCTTTGGAACAGGAAGAGATACCAACAACTGCGGTACAAGCTAAAATTTTAATTAGAATATCAGTCAGACTACAAATACTAAACTCAGAATACCAAATCATGAGGAAGGAGAGAATGAAAGGAATAGTGGAGATAACGAGGGCAAAGAGTAAGGCAGAGAAGAAAAGAAGAACAAAATGAAGAGAAAGAGGAAGGAGGAAGGAGACCAGAGGAGCGAGGGGTAAAAGAAAAAGGTGGAGATAATTACATCAATGATTGCAAACAATAACTAATAGCATAACAATTAGGGAGAAAGAAAAGTGAGGGAAGGAGAAGGGGAAAGAAGACCAAGTGAAGAATAAGGATAGAAGAAGGGAGTGATAATCGATCATAAATATATCATTAATACAACAGCAATATCTACTCAACCATTCAACTAATAAAGAAGAAAGGAGACCGAGCGTAGACATGATGGTTACTGTAGTAAACAATACTACAAAAGTACAAGATGAATGAAGAGGGGGGAGGTTAGAATAGGGGTAGAAGGAGCCAGGAGTAAGCGGTACAAGAAGAAGGAAATGGTGTAATTAAAAGATGATAATAAAACTATTTAAGTATTTGATAAGTGTGTACGTTAAGTGATAAATAGTAATGAAATACCAGACAAGTTATATAAACAAGGAAAGCAGTGAATAAATAGTAAATTGAAGAGTAGCCAGTCAGGATTGTATGTAAGAGGTGTAGCAGTGAAAGAATAGCAAGAGTAAAAACATGCTTAAAGTGAATGTTCAATATATTAAAGTGAACTAAGTTAGGAAACGTAGAGTTCAAAGCATGCATTAATATTATAAAGTTTAACAACACATCAACATTAAAACCTAAAGAGAAATAATGACTTAAATAAGAAGTGAATTCAGAGTGTCGAACTAAAAGTAAAATAGAAATTAAATTTTCTTAGATAGCTAGGTAAGGTAGATCTGGTTACCAGCACACTTACCGTTCAGTTTCCGACGGTCAATTTATTTCTTGTAGTTCGCTGGTTACCAGCTAATGGTAACTACTGGTTCCAAGTAGCGTGTAAATTATTAAATTACTTAAAGAATTGTCTGTTCTGTATTCTATTTGGTTTATTATTATATCATGTTTTCTTTTTTATAGATTATAATCTGTAAAATGAATTATGTATAATGAAATATTTTTAATATATAAAAAATGATAAAATTTGGAATATACGTCCCGGTATAGGCAACAAGGTGCCGGGGTGGAGTATTGCAGATTTCCGCTGGTCGGTTAGATGAATCCTGGGATGGATCTTCTCTTTCCACTCTCCCATTTATTCCGTGGTTCTGTTTCAGGAACGAAATTTCCAGAACGAGGTTGCCTGTGCGCTTTGGAAACCTTTCTGCCCCAGCGTCTGGTATGCAGGCGTCGTTTCTTTAGAGAGGTTTAACTCCTTGGAAGCAAGGGGAGGCTGGTGTGTTCTTTCTGGAAACATTTCAGGACACGTCTAGATCAGTATTTCAGCCCTCGGTGTCTCTCGTTTCCTTCTTTCTTACCGGAGCCCCCGTATGGGTCGCAGGCATAAACGGCAAATTCTTGAGCAAGGCTAAAGTATCGAAGCATCTTCCTCCGCCCCATTCAATCAAATACAACTCGATCATGTTTGTGTCCTCTTTCAAATAACGCAGAATTTCTAATGCACACGTAATAAGTAAATATAACAGCATACTCAAGGCATGAGTTCATATTGCTAACTTAACTCTTTATAGAACTGAAAGGAGTATACGTAAAGGTGCTGATGGGCAATATTTCTAGCATCAAAATGGCAATAGTTTAATTTCTTATTATTTGCATTCAAAAGTCATTTTATAAACAACACTTTTTGCGACATACCACTGAAAAAAATCGTTATAAATATTTTTCAAATAAATTATAATCTCATGTACCATAAAATGGATAACAATTTACAATTTCGAGAAATAGGCACTTATCAGCTTGAAAAAATAATATAAACAAGCTAGTCAATTAAATACAATAAGGAGTTAAACAGTAGTTGGAAAAACTTATATTTGAACACTAATTGCACTCATATCTACTTATAACAATGAAATGTTTCTATACATATAATTTTAGGTTACTTTTAAATCTTATCAGAGTAAGATAGCGTTCAAGGACAATTCATTCCAGTCATTTAATATTTATTTACGAAAGAGAATTTACCATTGATTTTAAACCTATGATCGTTTCTGTCATGGTTTATTAGTTTTTCTAACTTAGTTGTGTGATATCTCTCCATGTATTTTGTTCTGCATACTCTTTGTATAATGACGTTATCTCTGCTTTTTACGTCTCTCTGTTGGTTATTAATATTTTCGTTCTCATGTTCTATTTTATTTTTACGCATTTTGCTGCTCTACGATTAATATTTATTTGATATATTCTGCATGGATCCTAAGAAACTGTTACATACTTCGACTTTGGTATTATTTAGTATTTTCATAACAATGTTTAACACTCTCCATGCTTTGCTCCTAACTCTATCAATTTGTTTCGCCTCATGCAAGTATAGATCTTATAAACTCCTAAGTACTTACGGCAGTTTCCCTGGGGCATTTTTAATTGATCGAATTTATAAATAAGATTAATTTCTTCTCGGCTTTTACAAAATGTTATTACTTTAGTCTTAGAACCATTTATTTTTTATCCTATGTTTAACCGATCAATTACAAATATTATTAATCACTTTGTAAATGCTTTATATCGGAACTGTCGTTAATTGTTCTATAAACAATACAATCGTAGGCAAATAATCACGCTTTTGGCTTTACGTATTTAAGCAACATAAATAATAAACAATGATAGTCCAAGGACGCTACTTTGTGGAACTCCTGATATCACCTTCCCGATAATTGACATTTCCTTACCTTTCTTAACTCTCTGAATCCGTTCTTCTAAAAAATTTTCATCCAAAGCACAACCCTTTTATGTGTATTTAGTCCACTGAATTTATCTACTAATAAGTCATGCGATATTAAATCCAAAACTTCCGAAAAATCAATTAGCACTGTATCGATCCTACCTCCTGAATCTCTTTAGCTAGGTCCTGAAATAACTTAGCTATTGCAAGAAAACCCTCCCCTGAAACCATGTTGTAATTAAAGACACTACGAATATATTGATCTATCAAATGTTCAATAACTTTACATACAACTCGGCTTGTAATCTTCTTAATACCGAACATACGAATAGAGACTACGACAACGAACTTCCAGTCTTCCGGTACCCTAGAATTTTTAGAGATATTTTGAATAAGCGCACAGGGTACAAAATGATAATATCTTCTCATGGTTTCAAGACATCCGCAACGACAACATCAGTACCATGACTTTCGATTTTTATTTTTTTAAATTTTTCCCTAACTCTTTTTGCTCATGTTTCAAAAGTTAAATATTTTTCTCCTTCCTTCTTCTATGTCAGTGTGACAATCCCCATTTGCATTATGATTGTTGTTATCATCATCATCATTTTTGTTTAATTACGAAACAAAATAAGAATTTAATAAATCAGCTCTCTCTGTTTTTTGGACAGTATCATTTCATCGTTATTTCCTCTTTTCTGCCGAACATAATTCTAAAACCTGCCCCAATTTTTATTCTACTTTTAGAATTTGCTTCAGTAGATTTTCTTGTGCTTTCATTTTTTCACACTCCATTTCTTGAATCAATTCATTATATTAACTTGAGTGTGCTCACTTCTCTGTTTGTGGTTGTTATATGCATTCCTAGCCTTTATGTTGAGCATAATACGCTGGATTGGGCTAATTTTTTTACTCTTTTGCGAGGAACGAATTTCATCAGAACCTCAAAAATTATGTCCTTAAATTTATTCCAAACGTCCTGCAAATTTCCTCCAGTCCTTACAAAATTATCATATTTTTGTAGAGCCTCAATTTGTTTTGTGGAAATTCGAATCTAGTATTGGGTTTGTCCTTGGTAATGTTTATTTTCCCAACGATCTGCTATAGAATGCCTTTATGGTCGCTAATGTTCTGTAGCACTATGTAAAATGACACATCTGACTAGTTATATATATATATATATATATATATATATAAAACATAGCATTGTACCGGGTGGGACCAGGCGCTAACCTGGGTAAACCCATTTCCCCAAACCAGTTCATTAATATTGTTTGAAGCTGGAAATATGTACCTGACAGTCCGCTCCAATTCACTGTAGTCAATAAGTCTCCAGAAATCATCTTAAGGTCATGTGCTGTTAAGTTAAGCTCTTTTCTTGTAATTTGTGTAAAGTTAAATAATTTTAATTCCTTAGACTATGTGCAACAGGCTAATACTAAAGTATTTCCTTCTTATTTTTGTCTGCACATGTAATATTTTAATTCCCTTATATACCTATAAGAAATGGCTGTTTGTTCCTATCTTAGTGCCAGTAAATATTCGCCTCATACATTACCCGCATGCCTTCCAAAAACTCTGTAGTTAGCTCTAAAATTTCGTATCGTTTATACCATCCCCGAGCCATGATTCAACACCGACATCCGGACTACAATTAAATTCCAAAAATCAATTGATTTATTTAATATCTACAGCAATTAATCTGCAACAATCTGATGAGGCCTATCTGCCTATTCTCAAAGTGTTCTGTATCATCAATCTCCTCGATACTTTGATGTCGCCGCTTCGTCCTCTCCCGCTGCTGAATGACGCCGTCACTCACGAAAAGAGCCGCGCATTCCTCTCCCCATGTTGAGATGGATATCAATTTGCCAAGTCGCGCAGTTTATTTTCCTTAATTATGATGTCACTAGTAATTGTGAAACCATAACTTTAACCTCAATTACCCGTGTTTACAAAAAAGAAATGAGAGTTTTTGTTCATTTGGTTTATTTACGGACGCTCTTTAACATCTGAGATCATCAGCGTCTCATTCAATTCAGGGTGTGAAACGACCGATAAATTTTGCTCAGAGGTCTCTTCTTTCAGGCTTGAGGTTCTTTTTCGTGCCGTAAATGTACGACACGGGACCCACGGCTTTACTTCCCTTCCGAAGGAAGCCAAACTTAGGATTTTTACGCCCAAAAAATCCATCGATCCTGGCCGGGTTTGTACCCGCGATCTTGGGTTTAGGAAGTAAGTATGGTTACCATTACACCGACCGGCCGGAGAAATGAGAGTGAAATGTATTTTTTACGAAACCATAGCAGAATAATTTTTTTCGTAAAAAAATTAAAATATCTTAATAAAAAGAAGAAGTTTTGAAACTTTTGCTGAACATTCCCTATCGCTTGCTTTTAGATGATATGTTAAATATTTATTTAAAATTTACAAATTGTCCTTAGCTTTGATTTTAAATAAATAGTTGAAAGTTTTAAAAGGATAAAAATATCAACGTTTCGGAATGAAAACGTTGTTTGATAGTACTACCTGCAAATGTAAAAATAAATATATAAATAATAGAATATCATTAATGGCGAATATTATTATTAAGTAAGATGTTCAATATTGTTTATGAACTATAAGTCACGAATTTGAACGACCTAGTGAACTCTTAAACAGAAAATTAAAGTTTTGTTTAAAAATACTGCGAGATTTATCCACCTAACTTATTACAGGTGAATGAAGTAGCATTAATATTTTATTATAAATACAACGAGATTTAAGCAATTATAAATGTAATTAAACATAGTTACTGAAGAGAAATTCAGTAAAAGTGAACTTACTGAGTGCAGTTGATGGTGAGAAAATAAATATAGGAAACATTAACACAATATAATACGCCATGCTATATCGGATTAGTCATAATTAAAGAAAACAAAAAAGCAGCACTGTTATGTATTCTGACATATAAGAAATGTACAAGTTGCAAAAGATTCTGCACAGAATATTTGACATCGGCTGTCTTTCTCGGGCGCAATTAGAAAGCAGCTCAGGGCAAATAACTGTAGGCGAAAAAAAATTTCTCCAGGACGATCGCAATAAATATGTTTGCCAAAGTTAATTGCTCTGCAATAATGAAGAATAATCATGGTCAAGACTAACAGCTGGAGAAAGGATCTAAATATTCTCACAGGGTCACAAGGGTACGAACCTTGAGGTTAGACAACTTTCATTTAACAGCCAAGTGTTTTCTTAAGGGAACTTCCGTTTTCCATTTTCTTGCCGGTCTCGTTCTTCTGGATAAAGTTTGTTATAAGGAAGTGGGAAAAGAAAAGGTGCACTGTTTGACCTTACGTGTTAATATCCACTTCCTAGAGATGAACTCAAATCCTATCATTACAAATGAGCGGATGGAGTTAAATTACAACTATTTTGCAAATTAAAATCTGTAAACGCACCAAAAATGCTCAACCTTTTAAAAATTACTTTGAACATTTTCAGTTATGTGAGAAACACTGCGGGGAAGCTCAGGCGGTTATGCTTGAGATTCGCATTCTAATGTTCCGAGTTCAAATCCCTGGGGCCGGGAACACTGGTCGTAAGTTTCCGTAGTCGCTTAGGCGAGTTTGGCGTGGTGTTAAGGTGCCTTGCACTTTATTAAAAGTTTCTGTTCCGGTGTCTGGTATGAAAGCAAACTTTCATGATAGGCTCAAACTCCTGCGGGGAGCCCCCGGTTTTCGTGGTGCTCTATCTGAAGGCTCAAACTCCTGCGGGGAGCCCCCGGTTTTCGTGGTGCTCTATCTGAGTACAGGTTAGGGACCCCGTTTACGGCCGGGCATCACCTTCTGTGGAAATCAGGCCGCCTGATGTCTCCCTCACTCAGCCCTTCCTTCCGGAGGTGTTCATCGTGGGTAAGGCGGAAGTGTCCTCCTCGGCCCAAACAATCCAATTAGAAGGAAGGACTAAGATATGGGTAAAGGTGTATGCCGTGTGCTAGGCTATGTACTACCCGGGTCACTCTCTCGCGGTAAGCGAGGCCCAGACAAATGGATGGCAAATATAGGCTGCTGTTAGATGAAGGAGAAAAACAATTTTAAAAAATTGAAGTTTCATTTTATAATCACACACAACCACAACATCGTTTTAGCAATCAAGTATACAAATTAGTTAATGTTGCGCAATTATTCTGTAACGTATTTGTCTAAATGTAAATATGTTTTTACGCTTAAATTTATTTCATACGTTTCATAGCAAATTTCATCTGAAATTGCTGAAAGACAGAAATATAACTCTAGACTCCGTCAAAATGCCTGGATTTATATCAGAGTAGTTTCCAGTATGTTAAATTTAATTTCGATGCTCATAGCGCTCAACAAGAGTGCTAACACAAACGTTTGTGAAAAGAATAGTGGTAACGCATTCAACAGTAACTGCCTTTGCTAGCAACGCTAGAGGGAAGGATTCAATGCACTCATTGTAGTTAATGCAATGCTCGTATGGAGATTCAAACTACTGGTGTCAAATATCCTCTCTATAGATATGTTTTTAAGTCATGGATCAAAATTCAGGCGTTGCGTGGAAGGAATGCCAAAAAAAAAAAAAAAAAAATGAATGTGGGGGCACGTTGAGTGTTCGCATTTCGGTAAGGGCGTTCTACTTTGTAGGATGCGTCATTTGCAGTTCATGCAATTGAATCAATTTTCTCTGGAAATGGATAGCGACGGAGACGAGGGAACTGGTTTCAGGTGTCTGGTGTCGCAGAGGTATGATGGGGAATGGAATCTGTTTCATCCTTCTCCATAGATACCCCACGACTTCTGTCTCTTCCCAAAACTAAAGCAATCACTCGGTGTTTCTAAACGCTTCGAGCAGTGGGACCTCGTTCCATTACAACGAAAATAGTATTGCTGGTATTCTTCATCCTCCAGAAATGTGGCAAATGGTGAAAAAATGGCAAAATGTTATATAGAAAGAGTTTAGCAGTATCCTTGTTCTAGAATAAATATTGTTTTTTCAGATATAGATGCGTTTTCATTACTTTTTGTAACCCTGCCACGTTAAAATACACTCTTTAAATCATATTTTGAACATGCCTGCTTTGTTGCTGTAATTAGTATGGTAAAAATACTTGACGCATGAAAAGAACAAGACCTAATAAACAAATTATATGACATATAACTAACAGAGGTTATTATATGTCACTTTCACACTTGGCACAGTATCTTTGGCACCCACACATCAATAGAGACACGAACAATATAAATATTCCACTTATTAGTGCAATCAACTTGTGATGGTCTTTGAGCACACTTTGAACACATGTTCTAGTTCATTAGATTGAGATCAAGTAACACAGCACACCATTCCTCATTAGAGATGAATTTTTTGGATATCTTATCTAAGCCAGTCTTGTGACAGTTTTCATCTGGCTGAGAGGCTTGAAAACTGGAATCCAAACATGTTCTATGTAGTTCGACCACTTATCCTGACCCTTAAGGAACGAATATCAGCGGAGCGTTCCACAGTCTGAACCATCACAGATGCAGGATGCTGCGATCTGAAAGACTTCCACTTGTTGATATTCTGATTCATTCTTTGCATAAATACCATCGTTTTGCTTGGGGTTTTCCTGTACTGTAACCTTTTTCTCATCAGAAGCAAGTATTGAGATAGAACTGTATAGAATTCCTTGAAATCAATCACGTTTTTGCTCTCTTACTGTTTTAGTTGCGCAGTGAGCCTATGATAAGTATATGATCTAAAATATTTAAATTTAACGTCTTCCTTGAAAACTCTCCAAATTGTTCACTGTAAAGCATTCATTTTGTTGCGATGCTAGAATGGATTTTATCTGAGGGCCTTCAGCGATTTTACAAAGGTTACAGTTGACAGTAAACATCTTCTCACGTTTTTGGCTATACAACGCTTAAACAAATGACTAGCAATACATACATTTTCATACTAGAAAGTCGGGCATTATTTTGTTACCAAGCAGAAGCGCCCAATCATTGTGATCGGTTGCTTTATCATCTCTCTCTATTTTTGTCCGTTTTTTTATTTTATTAATCATGCATTTGGTTGCAAGGTCCGGTATGTTCAGAGGTGTATGTAGCTCTATATTTTAAGTGCTAATATATTTAGTTTACGAACAGTATATTATTGTTTTATTCAAGAGAACATGGTTTAGATAAAAATTAGGCTGTTTTATTCTCATTTTTATTTCACATATTAAATACATTTCATTCATTAAGTTCAGCATTCCAGGTTTTTTATATTACTTACGTAATTGATTTCCTAAACAGGAAATATAATTAAAATTTATATAAATTTAGTAAAATAGGAAATTAAGAGAACTGCGGGAGCATGTAATATTTCTGTATCACTCATAAAATATGACAACCAAAAATGTTGTAAAATTAACCGCACTGCTTAATAAAAAAATAAATGGGAAAGAAGTGTGGACAATCGTTTTTATAACATCGCAACATAAGAAAGGAGATAAGGGAATATGTGAACACTGTAAAGGTATATTATTAATAAGTATATTTAAGATAATTTATTGGTGTATTAGTCACAATAATGTGATAATAATATAAATATATAGAAACAGAAAAACAGTATGATTTTAGAAAGGGGAAGTCATACATGGATAATATATTCTGCGTAACTCAAATGATTGAAAAAAATTATTAACAGACATTTACATGTACTTTTCGTCGATTTAAATAAAGCATATGATAATATCTCTCTGAAAATGTTATGGAAAGTTTACAAGGATAATAGAAACTTTAAAATCACTATACAAACAATTAGTTCTTAAAACAAAATCATAAATAAGATTTCAGAAGTCTTTACAATTACAAAAGGCTTAAAGCAAGAATGCAGTTTATCCCCAGCACTATTCAAATTATGCATTGAGCACGAAGAGACTAGAATAAAGAGACATCCAGGTAGTATTAACATCAGATTATGATGATATGGAATGTGTGACAAGAAAACTAAAAGAAGAATATGAAAAAAGAGAACTTTCTGCAAATACGAAGAAAAGTATATAGCTGTGCATAGGAGAAGAAAAGAAATGTAAACTTTGATAATTAAGAAGAATTAAACTCAGTATTGATTTAGTAATGGTTTAGTTGTATAGGTATACATATAAACCATTTATGTGTTAATATAGAGGAAGTTAAAACAAAATTACAAAAATAAAAGAAGCAATAAGTGATTTAAATTTAATTTGCGAAGCAGAAATATTACAAAAAATTTCAAATATATAACCATAACATACGGTACTGACATTTGAAAATTCCGACTAGGAAAACAAGAACAATTTTAAGCCAGAAATGGATGTTATAAGTAGATAGGTTAGAAAATATAGAATGGAAATAAACAGATTAAGAATTGTGGGAATACAACAGCAAAGGGACATTTTAGATACTGAAAGGAGAAGATTACAATGGTATAGACATGTCAAAGAATTTCGGAGCAAAGATTGCCAAAAACTATGATGGAATAGTTAGACCAAAGGAAGAAAAAAGGCGAATCGAAGAACACTTGGATGGGGGGTGTACAAGAGGCCTTGAAAGCTACAGGAAGAGAACCGGGTTCATAAATGGACAGAGAGGAATTGAATTTGGTTTCTGGAAGACGTCACTTTTTATGACACCTGGTAATTGATTTTCTGTCTGTAAGTATGAATAAAGTTCATAATTATTCAATACATTATTGTCAAAATCAAAGAAAAAGAAAACATTTTGCTTTTTAACTGACTCTGAAAATTTTCAGAAACTTACAACATTCAGCCTGGAAGTCTATACGTACCCAGGAGTAGGTCCTTCCCTCGACAGCATATATGGAAAGAAGATGTCTTCTGCTAGCTTGAAAAACTTCTTCTGTCACTCTATACCATCAGCGGCAGTTTCATTGTTTTCCACAGTCGAAAATGAGATATGTCGTCTTATTCGTCCGTTGACACCGCCTTTTCATTAGGGACGGAGGCATTAGTTGCCACCTGATATGAGTGTACAACAGCAGAGGTCGAGAGCTGGAGTGCTATAATAATGAGAAGGATAAACTTCAGGTAGCCATTCAGCGAGCAAAATGCTCTAAGTAACATGCAGTCCGAGAGAACATACAGGGCATGCGTCTCCAACAATTAACTGAAAGCTAGGAGTAGCATAAGAAACACATTTTTTAATTGTTATATAATGCACTCGAAATAATCGCAGAGGCCAGAATGATGGACTACGGTTCTTTAAAGTAAAGCTTTCCTAACATTCTTAATGTATTTGAAAGGGGTTACATTTCTTAAAGGAAGTATAATTGATAAAATTCATTTAAAGTCAGTACGGTAAAATAAAGCCTGCATTACTTACAATGTATGTGAAGTAACACACACAGATAAAAATGACCATATGGACTGTCTAGTGTTAAATGTGACACACATGAAGTGTTGTGTAGCTTGTCAAAAACGTACGACTGATCAGGGAATAATGTTAAAGAGAGAAATTATTTGGGTATAGTCGGGGAAAATGGTTAAGAAGGAAGAATTTAGAAGAGAAAGAATTTTACAAGAATAGTTAGTAATGTAGATAATAAAGAACGAAGATAGGACTATAGTGTGATGGTCAGCAATGCGTTAATAACCCGGAGTTATGTGTATTGGTTCTAAGATAAGATAAACAAGCAGCTCTAGAAAGAATTATATTTGGAAAGGACATTTACAGTATTGTTTTTTGTGTTATAATATTTGAAAAAGGGATATAAAGTCGGAGGTTGTTGCATTTTGTTTAAATATTGTGTATCTAAATTAGTTAAATGCTACATTAGTAAAGAGAATGTATAAATAAGATAATGGCACTAGTCTCTTGGAATTTCAGTATACTCTTGTTGATGAACCAGGGTTCAGTAGCAGTTAAGAAATAAATTTGTTTACTTATATAGTATTGTATGTTTGACTGGATTACAATATTATGCAACTTGTTGTATATGCTTTAAATGTTAAAAAAATACACCTAACCAGGAAGGCGTGAAATTCACAGAAAATTCAGCCACCCTTTCACTTTGAGTAGCTAATCACTTGCCACCAAATATTAGTTGAACGCTACACTTGCCTCTAGGTCTATACTGAGATCATTAAAGATAAACGCCTACAAACTATAAAATATGTTTTATTATGGGATATCCCTCGAGTGGATTCAAAGGTGCGGCAAATTTTCCCAAACAGGTGTATTTTGCCTGCTGTCGCGTCGGGTGTGTAAATGATTCAGTGTACCATGACTAACAAATGCCTCAGCGCTTCAATGTATCATTAAGGCTGTAGATTATCATTAGAATGTGAGAGCGTATTATCTCCAGGCGGAGAGAAATCCGTAACACATTTTCCTATGTCATCGTTGGGCTGTTATGAAACAAACGAAGTGCTTCACCAAAAGAATGGTAGATGATTGCTGTTCTGTTAGCACGTGTTAGATCTGTCGTGTTAAGCTGTTCTTCAACTTAGGATTTAAAAGTAGGTGCTTGAATCTGATACCCACCCACTCGGTGCAAATGACAACATTCCTGTTTCGAGTTTTACTTTCAGTATTTTGGCGATACAGTTTAGTATTGCTTAATAACACTGCCATCATTTACTTTTCTTTGGGACGAAAACCAACTCATTTCAACAAATGATATGCAAACGAGTGTACAAATTGTTAAAGCCATGCTTTAATTGGCATTCGCCTTTTCAGATTGAGGAAATATTTATTAAAATAACTCCTCAGGCAACCGGTTTCGAAACGAGAATTCAGTACATTAGTTGATTACATATATTAATCAAGATTTTGAACTTAAAATTGAATTTCTAACATTCATTAAACATAAATAAGAATCTATCGCAACAACTATACCAAATGGACTCCTTTTTCGAAACTATGGCTATTTCTTTTTCTTATGTAATGTTTGCGAACTTGAGCAGATTTGCAAGGTGTGAATATGCATTTGTTAAGATGCTGTAACGCAGCCAGCGGTGAAAGTTATCAACATTTCTTATAAAAAGCTGAGTATTTGGAGCGCACCAACAGTTTCAACATTCCATTAATGTATTTGTGTACGTTTATCCAGTAATGCTGTGATATATCAGGGTGTTCCTGGTTAGTGAAAATGAATATGTGTCCATTCTGTTTTGCCTATCGCCTATAGTATCATACCTTAAACGGGTAGACAGCCCATTCACATTGCTCTGATGTTTTGTGCATGTATGAGATATATACTGCTCTATATATCAGTGCAAGCGGAATGTCTATATGCATGTCTATATACTGCTCTATATATCAGTGCAAGCGGAATGTCTATGTGCATGTCTATATACTGCTCTATATATCAGTGCAAGCGGAATGTCTATATGCATGTCTATATACTGCTCTATATATCAGTGCAAGCGGAATGTCTATATGCATGTCTATATACTGCTCTATATATCAGTGCAAGCGGAATGTCTATATGCATGTCTATATACTGCTCTATATATCAGTGCAAGCGGAATGTCTATATGCATGTCTATATACTGCTCTATATATCAGTGCAAGCGGAATGTCTATGTGCATGTCTATATACTGCTCTATATATCAGTGCAAGCGGAATGTCTATGTGCATGTCTATATACTGCTCTATATATCAGTGCAAGCGGAATGTCTATGTGCATGTCTATATACTGCTCTATATATCAGTGCAAGCGGAATGTCTATGTGCATGTCTATATACTGTTCTATATATCAGTGCAAGCGGAATGTCTATATGCATGTCTATATACTGCTCTATATATCAGTGCAAGCGGAATGTCTATATGCATGTCTATATACTGCTCTATATATCAGTGCAAGCGGAATGTCTATATGCATGTCTATATACTGCTCTATATATCAGTGCAAGCGGAATGTCTATGTGCATGTCTATATACTGCTCTATATATCAGTGCAAGCGGAATGTCTATGTGCATGTCTATATACTGCTCTATATATCAGTGCAAGCGGAATGTCTATATGCATGTCTATATACTGCTCTATATATCAGTGCAAGCGGAATGTCTATATGCATGTCTATATACTGCTCTATATATCAGTGCAAGCGGAATGTCTATATGCATGTCTATATACTGCTCTATATATCAGTGCAAGCGGAATGTCTATATGCATGTCTATATACTGCTCTATATATCAGTGCAAGCGGAATGTCTATATGCATGTCTATATACTGCTCTATATATCAGTGCAAGCGGAATGTCTATATGCATGTCTATATACTGCTCTATATATCAGTGCAAGCGGAATGTCTATATGCATGTCTATATACTGCTCTATATATCAGTGCAAGCGGAATGTCTATATGCATGTCTATATACTGCACTATATATCAGTGCAAGCGGAATGTCTATATGCATGTCTATATACTGCACTATATATCAGTGCAAGAGGAATGTCTATATGCATGTCTATATACTGCTCTATATATCAGTGCAAGCGGAATGTCTATATGCATGTCTATATACTGCTCTATATATCAGTGCAAGCGGAATGTCTATATGCATGTCTATATACTGCACTATATATAAGTGCAAGCGGAATGTCTATATGCATGTCTATATACTGCACTATATATCAGTGCAAGCGGAATGTGTATGTGCATGTATGAGCTATATACTGCACCATATATATATATATATATATATATATATATATATATACAAGCAGAATGTCTATATGCATGTATGAGCTATATACTGCACCATATATATATACACAAGCGGAATGTCTATATGCATGTATGAGCTATATACTGCACCATATATATATATATATAGGTACAAGCGGAATGTGTATGTGCATGTATGAGCTATATACTGCACCATATATATATATATATATATATATATATATATATATATATATGCAAGCGGAATGTCTATATGCATGTATGAGCTATATACTGCACCATATATATACAAGCGGAATGTCTATTTGCATGTATGAGCTATATACTGCACCGTATATATATAGATACAAGCGGAATGTGTATGTGTATGTATGAACTATATACTAAACTATATATATATATATATAGATACAAGCAGAATGTCTATGTGCATGTATGAACTATATACTGCACTATATATATATATATATATATAGATACAAGCAGAATGTCTATATGCATGTATGAGCTATATACTGCACCATATATATATATATATATATATATATATATAGGTACAAGCGGAATGTGTATGTGCATGTATGAGCTATATACTGCACCATATATATATATGCAAGCGGAATGTCTATATGCATGTATGAGCTATATACTGCACCATATATATACAAGCGGAATGTCTATTTGCATGTATGAGCTATATACTGCACCGTATATATATAGATACAAGCGGAATGTGTATGTGCATGTATGAACTATATACTAAACTATATATATATATATATATATATATATATATATATATATATAGATACAAGCAGAATGTCTATGTGCATGTATGAACTATATACTGCACTATATATAAGTGCAAGCTGAATATGTATTTGCATGTATGAGCTATATACTACACTGTATATAAGTGCAAGCGGAATGCCTATGTGCATGTATGAACTATATACTGCACTATATATAAGTGCAAGCGGAATGTCTATGTGCATGTATGAGCTATATATGGAAATATATACGTGTAACCGGAATGTCTATGTGCATGTATGAACTATATACTGCACTATATATAAGTGCAAGCTGAATATCTATTTGCATGTATGAGCTATATACTACACTGTATATAAGTGCAAGCGGAATGCCTATGTGCATGTATGAGCTATATACTGCACTATATATAAGTGCAAGCTGAATATCTATTTGCATGTATGAGCTATATACTACACTGTATATAAGTGCAAGCGGAATGCCTATGTGCATGTATGAGCTATATACTGCACTATATATAAGTGCAAGCTGAATATCTATTTGCATGTATGAGCTATATACTACACTGTATATAAGTGCAAGCGGAATGTCTATGTGCATGTATGAGCTATATATGGAAATATATACGTGTAACCGGAATGTCTATGTGCATGTATGAGCTATATACCTCACTAAAACCTTTATCGAGCGGGTAGCTCAAAGTGTAACGCCTAGGTCTCGTATTGGGGATATCCTGGGTTCCATTCTGGTCTTGGGTTTTTTCAAGGTTTCGAAGCGAATGCTGGGATGAATATTAACGTTCCACGTGTTTTCCAATCTCCCACTTCGTTTCATTCCATTCCTTTGGTTCTGTTACAAGGTCGCAAGTTAGTTGGCGCGGTGTGACAGTGGCTTGCACTTTGGAAAAGGTTTCTACCCCACTGTCTGATAGGGAAGTAACCCTTCTACGTAGCTCAAAATGTTTGGAGAGGCATTCTCCAGCGTAGGAGTTCTATCTGGGTCCGTCGTTAAGGATCCATGCCTCACAGTCCGTGAATCCTGGTCACCCGTGCCTTCCCGAATAGCCTCTGTGTGAGGCGTAGACATGAACGACCCGTCCATGAGCAAGACTGAAGTGCCAAAATATACTCCTTCATCCTTACAATCCAATTCTACATTTTTTGTCCTATCTAAAGAAATATTTTACAATAGTGCTTTATAGAACACCATAAAATATAGGCTACGTTAAAATTTGAGCCAACTACACCCTTCCCTAACTGTATTTTTATGCATGAAAAATCCAAGTCCTGCTCAAGTGCTCTATCAACAAAACTCAAATTGGAGAATTACCCCTTAGAACTATACGGAATGTTTAATTTAACTGTCTACTACCATATTCTCCCATCTCAGTAAAATGTAGTTTCGGGCTTTAGGGGGGCGTAACACTATTTTGTGTAGTAATATGAGGGCTGCACATTTTATTGATATCTTCATAGAACCTGGAGCTTGAGTTGTATTTATTTTGACTCTTTAATGAATAAAATTATAAAAATAGAATAATTTATCCATAAAATGCCCTTACTGTAAAAAAATATCCATTTCGGCATTTTAATTTCCACTAATAGTCGAACGGATGAAGATCGAAATTAAAACGATTTACGTATATTGTTTTATTGTTTCATTTATAACTCTTTGGTAACGAATTGAAGACAACTGAAGCATGAAAACCTACAACACTAATTAATTGTACATAATTACAGTCACAATTTGGTAAAAATAATTAAATACTGTTTAAAGTTCTTTTTACTACTGGAGCACTACAGGCGCTGGACACTGGAAATACATAAGAAGAAAGGATAAATTGCGAGAAAAAAAAAAAAAAAAATTAAAGAAGAAAGCATTAACCCTTTACTTTCAAAATCAAAGTATAATTTTAAACTGACTGCACACACTACTTTTTTTTTCTTGGAATTTTTAATTATAAGGTCAATGTGTACATCTAACTTATCGGCAAAACATTTTCAATTGCTCGCCATGTTTATTATTGACTTCTAGCTTAGGCTAAAGGAGCTATAAAAATGTTTCAATACGCTGATATGGTGAATTTACATACAAACAATTCTACATAGGTGCGATAAAATGAAAGTAATAAAACGGAAACGGTAAATTTTAGGCGATGGACAATTGCGATTGGTTGGAGTTCTTTATATAACTATACCGGAATAGTGACTGATTCATAAGCTAAATAGTTGAGCAACTGACTGGCTGAATGATTGAAAGGACTTAACGTTGCATTCCCTGCAAGTTCCATCTTACACACAGGAGTACAGTAGATGGAATATTTATATCAGTTTTATTAGTTGTATTTATTTATTAAGCAATTTAACACATGTACAGCAGTTAGATTTCAAAATGCAATTTATAAGTGACAAGTACCAATTATAATTTTTTCATAGAAAATGAGATCATCACCAGTATTCAGGGGCCTTTAAGATTCATCATCGGAAGAAGAAGAAGAAGGTCTAGTCACTCCCTCTTATCATCTACACGCCTGCAATTATGGGACGATCTGCTAATAACAACGAAACCACTTTATCTGCAATGTCGGCAGTGTCAATACAGTTAGAGTGCTCCAAATAAATCCCTCAAAGCCTGTCAGTCATAAGGAACATAGAACCATGCTTGTTTGCTACACGGCTGAAGGTGATGATCTCTCCAAATCTGATAAATGTCTCATGGTGAGATTCAAATCCGAGGTATAAGTGAAAACATTTTCTAAGTTAAAGAAACGGTTCCAACTTATACGATCTCAGCGATGTGACCATGGTTCTTCACGACAACGGGGTCACACATATGTCTGTACTCGCGAGAAGTTGTCTGTTCTTCGTTACCTACCCTGCAACACGGATATTACATCCCTTGTTTCCATCTCTAAATGATGCAATCCGCTGCAGGAGACTTGACGATGACGGTAATTCATAGTTGTATTACACGCTGTGACATCCATCCATATTCAGCTAATCCATACCCAAAAATCGCACTATATAACTAATGTGAAATAAATCCACCCCTGTGTGAAATTACTAGTTTAACGCCCTTGCCATAACGGGATAATTTTAATATGCTGAGGGTGCTGCAACAGTGAGACAAAAAAGTTGATAGTATTTTGAAAAAGAAAGTCGATGGATTACACAACTAAAAGAAACCAAAGATGGTGTGAAGCTTTCCATCTTAACCTTTTACACACCGAATTGCCTTGTAATTTAAAAATTAAAGATTTATTAGTAATGTTGCTCCAGTTAGTGCACATCTAAGGAAAATCTGTGATAAATTTGTTAATTTTTATTTTATTCAGATTAAATGAACTATTTCAATTAGAAACATTTGTGTTTCATGTGAAGTACAGAGAATTTATTTGAGTTACAGGCGGCAGAGCGCAACTAGGTACTGGGAGAGTCCAGTCTTCAAGGTCATACAATGCGTGTGCAGGTAGAAGCTTGTTACCTTAATAGAGGCTTTCTGAATGAGTGGTTGGTATCGTATGTTACTCGATACTTACATCCTATGTAAATTGCGTGCTAATTGTTCGGGTTTATGATATATGTTGAAAATGGATTTATGCAGAGAAATGGTAAGGTGATTCACTAGAAAATAAACTAGCAATCATGTTTCAGGTAGAGAAACTGCTCGCCAACTTGTAAGAGACAGGATCGCTCAGCGTCAAGAAAAGTGTGCCAAATCGCCGTGCTCTTATGGAAGAAAAGTTAGTTGGAATGCCTAAATTTCCTATGCAGATTGCGTCAACGTGTTGCCGCTGAGGGGCATCATTTTCAAAAATGTATAATACAGGCTAGTACTTATTATCATTAGTTTTATCTACAGTAACATTTCATACTTTTAATAAAATATAAACACTAAAATAAAAATACTAACTTTAAGAGCTATGTCCCTGTTTCTGGTTTCTTAGTAAACATCGCAGCGCTCAGATGTTTAATGAAATAACCTCTCTGTATGTTATTATCATTGTACTTAATTTATAAATATAAAGTATAAAAACGAAGAAAAAAGGACATATATTTTTATTGAAGGAAAAGGTGATTGCTTAAAGTCCGCACAATAATGCTGTTTATTTAAATATACCCATTTACTTTGACTGTTACAAAATACACCATTTCCTAAGCTGATGATAAGCAATGGTGTGCTGAAATTTAGTGCAAATATGCTAGTGATAATGAAAGCATGCTTTTTATATCAGAACGCACATTTACCTTCTCTTCCTTAAACCAAAAAAGGTCAATCAGTTTTCCTCACTGCCCTTTGAATTTTAACACGGATTCGTGGTAATACCATCTGAATGTTATTACAGATTCAATCTAAATTCAGAATTTAAAACTGATGGCATTATAGCCAATCATAAGCAAGCCAGAACTTGCTGCATCCCGATAATAAGAAATGAGCATATTTTATGACTGTGGACTAAGAATTGCCAATTTTATCATTTGGGAACATGAAAGGCCCCCCTCTGTCAGGAATTGATTGAAAATGGATTAAATGACATATTATGTAATAGTTATATTGTTTCTGTGCTGCCATGTAAAATGATAATAAATATTTTGTAATTATAAAACAATATGCCCCATTATTTGCTACCAA
Organism: Metallyticus violacea; assembly: GCA_030762175.1. NCBI lineage: Eukaryota > Metazoa > Arthropoda > Insecta > Mantodea > Metallyticidae > Metallyticus > Metallyticus violacea. Next base: position 370,573,170 of record CM060846.1, on the reverse strand, counting down.
TTCAGTGTTGATTTTATCATTTTTCAATGATAAAAAATTAAATAGTTGTGTTAGAAGTAAACATACACTCCAAAGAAACTGAAAGAAATTAGGAAACTGTTGTTCCAAAATAGTTTATGAAAAGTGTATTTGAAGTTGTTTCACTTTGAAAGCATTAGCTGTGAAGTACTAACATAAAAGTAAATTAAATAACGGGAAACATAGAGAGAGAAATTTGGTGCGATTAAGGAAGAGGAAGTGGAGAAAGGTTATGGAGGGGCCCAGATTAGACCACCAGTGTTTTGCAACTGTCATTAAGCAGAAGAAAGGAAACAATTAAGGCAAACATAGCAGCTTAAATGGAACAAAAGTGTTTACCTTACAAGCTCTTAAAATTCCGGTGAAAGTCCTAAAATGGTATACACTGTGAAATCACAAAGATATGTTGTAGTTTCTAATAGAAATTTGTTCGTAAATTCTAACCGATCTTGCAACTCTGCATGCGGTTCGTGATTCATTAAAACCGTAATTATAAACATCTATTCTCTTTTAACACAACTCATCCAAAAGATGGAGGACATTCAACATAAAGAAGGTGAAATCTAAGCAAATGAAATTATAATTAAGATGGTTACCGCCCCTATACTAACATTTTAGCAAAGGAGTTGGAAATTATAGTTTCACTTTTAAATAAATCTAAGCATTACATTTTTCCTTTTTACCTAGAGTAATTTGAAAACTTCTTAGAATGAAGAATGAAAAAGTAAATAAAAACCTTCTATTTTGTTTTATTTTTAACATAGTCTCCCTTAAAGTCAAATTATTTCTGCAATCGTGTTTCAAGAAGTACCAGAGAAGTTAAATTTATTCACATCTGCAAAATATGTTTGAATGGCTGCTTGAAGTTTACCATTTGTCGAAAATCTCTTAATACTAAGGGATTTCCTCATTTTTGAAGTGAAAGTGTGATGGAATCATATCAAGTGAATAAGGTCAGCAAATCACATCTCAGGTCATTAATTTTCGCCATGTCTGTGGAACTACCATTGTTTTCTTTGACGACCCTTGTCTTTTTTCTCTTAATTTGTTATTCAGTGGGTTCAAGAGTTAACAGTTCTTTTACAATAATATTTTCACTCTTGTGTGCACATGTCTGATGGAAGTTTTAACCAATCCTATTTACAGTTCGTTCATTTTCAGCCAGTCACTATTGTAAGTGCAACACAGTCGAACAGGAGTAATCGATTTTGCATCAAAAGAGCAACTGTCCGCATCAAAACCGACTCTAAACCTCAGATCATAATGCGGATATCGATAGTGCACAAAATGGCGGCATATTGCTGCTATTAAGCACATGGATTTGTTTATTTGGTTCGTTGGCAGTTGCGTTTTTTTTTATTTATTTATTTTTTTTTTTTTTTTTTTGAGTAGTGTTTAACGCCCGTTTTTACTACTGAGGCAGCGCAGGCTGTGACACTGATGATACATCAAATGAAATGATATATTGGGAAAGGATATTTTTTTAAGGTAGGAAGCGTTCCAGGCCTAAGTTTAGGGTACCTCCCCGGCATTTGCCAGTTATGAGGACTGAGGAAAACTTGGAAAAACACCCAGTCAGGGAGCACGGTCCTGGCGGGATTCGAACCCCAGACCTCCCGCTCACGAGTCCGCGCCTTAACGACCTCGGCCACCCGTGGCGGTTTGGCAGTTGCATTATTTATTAAACTGGTATATAGTAAATCAACTTTTAGCCAGCTAGTTCTTTTTTTTTTCATTAATCTAATATTCATTTAGCCAAATTACACCAGGGACTTGTGTGATAGAAAGTGTTTAGTACAACATGGGCCGCTCTTGTTGAGTGCCCGGTTGTACCTATAATTTTGGCAGTGCATACTACCACATTAAATTTTCTAAAGAGCAGTCATTAAAGGAAAAGTGGATAAAGAGTATTCACCGTGCAATTTTGAAGCTAATAATACAACTATGTATATTAAACGTTTCGTACCAAAATGTATGGTTAGGGAGTGTATTTTTCCTGTGCAGTTTTCCCTAATCCACCATCATTTGTGATAATAAGGCTTAGCAATGAAAGGAAAGATCCAGCAGAACGTATGAGGGGGTTTTGGGGCGATATGTTTTTTAATTGTGTTTAACGTCCGTTTTTACTACTGAGGCACCTCAGGCGGTGGACAGTTACAGGCCTAAGTTTAGGATACCTTCCCGGTATTTGCCATTTATGAGGACTGAGGAAAACCTGGAAAAACCTCAGTCGGAGAGAACGGTCCTGGTGGGATTCGAACCACAGACCTCCCACTCACGAATCCACGCCGGGCGGTGGCTCTCCTTCAAAGCACACGAAAAACATATGAATAAAATCTGTAGCAGTGGGAAGATAATCCGTAGGTTCCCTTTAACATGGCGGAAAACTGAACCTTGTTATACTTTTAAGGCCAAATTCACGTACTTAAATTTATTTGCCCATTAGAGAATTTGACTGCTGTTGTTAGCAAACACTCGTGTTGTATTTAATTATTTTTTGTTACAAATTTATGAATAAAGTCGACTGGATTTCTCGAAAAACTTGCTAAACTAAGCTCAACTTAGGTATTCATTTTTTACACTAAACTCATTCACTTACACAAAAGTAAGATGCCTTTCGGGAGAATCTTTCCCATCTTCAGTTGCTCACTGAACCGCCGTCACTCGAAACGATGGCTGGACAACCGGATGTTCCTGTGGTGGCCTCTGTTAGTTGAAGTAGGAAGTTGCTGAGTTCATCCATAGGAGGAAATTCGAAATTCATTAGGTTTTCTTTATTTTTTAATATGAAAAAATTTTCCCAAGTGGATAACTGTAATGGGTTGTGAAGATGTTTCAGCAGTTTAATTTCCGGTTTTATTTCATGGTTTTTGGTCCAAAAGTGAGCTGTTAGTGCTGATTTATCCACCTGTTTAAACCAAATATTCCTAAAATGTTCTTTCCTCCGAATTTCCAAATTTCTTTCCCCCCCCCCCATGTAGATATGTTCACAATCTGCACATTTTATTTCGTAAATTCCTGATTTCTGTTCTGTTGGTATGGAGTTTTTACTGTGCAACCTAATAAATTCTTGATGTTGTATCTGTTCTTTGGGGCTAACATTATCCCATGTTCTTTGAAGATTTTCTTGAACTTGTTGTGATAAATTGGATGGTAGGTGAAACTTTTGAATTTGTATTCTTCTTTTGCGTATTTCAGTGAGTAAACTTCCCTTATCCCTTTTGTCTTTTAGATTTATTGATAATTTTTATCACTGTGTCTTTGTTGAAACCATTGATTATAGCTGTCTTTATTATGTGTTTGTATTCTATTTTGTATTCTGCTTCTGTTAGTGGAATATTCATCAACCTGTGTGCCAAACTGTGAAAAATTGCATATTTATGTGGAATTGGATTATAACTCTCATTTTTATGTAGTTTTCGTGTGTGTTTCTTTTCTGTAAATTCCAAGATTCAAACAATCTCCATTTCTTAAAATTTTTAAATCTCGAAATGGTAGCCACCCATATCTTTCTTCTTCTATAGTAAATTGTATGGATTCATGTTGCAAATTAAGAAGTTTCAGGGCATCTGTTGACTGTTTCTTAGGTATTATTGCAAATATGTCATCCACATACCTATACCATGACTTCCCTTTAATTTTCAAGGATCAGGTTCCTAATGCTTAAAATACAGCAAACAAGGTGTATATTCTGTTTTAGCAAAGGGAAAAGATGTACAAGATAAATTTTGTTGTTTTTGTATATTAAAACTGAATTTTTGGAAAATTAAAACTGAATTTTAGAAAATTAAAACTGAATTAATGCACAGCCAGAGTTTTGGTATCTGAAATCAAGGTTACAGATTAGCCATGACTTCCATAACACAAGTCTAGTGTTTTTATAAATTTATAGCAGGTCAAATATTTGTAGTCATCGTTACTTTTAATTTTGGAGATATTTTTAACTAATTATAGTTTTTTAGATTTCCAGGTTGTTATTTTCAAGAGAATATTCAGTTTTTAATGATTTTCTCAAAACCTATGGAACTGGACTGGAAGTCGTGGCAACCAGATAAATTGTACGTGCATAATTTTTGTGTCAAAATGTGAAATACGCGTTTACCTGAAAAGCCTACAGTTTCAGTAATTACAAAGATTTTTAATAATAACGAGAAGGGTCTTATTATGTTCGTGTGAATGTCTATAACTTTCATTTATTTTTAATACAGTACTTAAATACTGCAGGTATTTAATGTGTTTCGTCGTTTGCATTCATACAGTTATATATACGCACTGCTGGACTTCGGCAAATGGAGCATTGCTGCCCAGGTGTTACTGGAGAAGATGCCGGACTTTGATACGATAACAGGTTTAGGACTACTACTGAATGTGCTTCCGAAACGTTCACTAGTTCTTCTCGTGTTTTTTCGCTTGTTAAATTTCGCGGGTTTGAGGGGAGTTTCAATGTATGACTTTAGATTGCAAGATCATCTCTCAGGAAACAGTGAACATTTTCAAAATATTTAAGTAAAAATTATGGACATTTTATTTTTTACCTTTTAGATGTTAAAATCTACGTGAAATGTTAGTAATTTAGTAACATATTTTAGTTATTTATTTTTTGCAGTTTTATAATACATAATCAAGTTAAAATTTGAAAAAAGCATATATTCTGTATTAGCGTGCCTGGTTTTCGAGCTGTCAATACACTGATAACATTTTTTCTCCCCAAACTGCACACTCATACAAGATAGGATTTGATGGTTTCATGGAAAGTAATAGCGTGGCAAATTTGGTGTAGTGGTCAACCTGTATATACATGTAGTAGGCTTATAAAATGTTAGATACTCCCTGGCATTTGCCATTTAGGAGGAATGAGAAAATCCGGGACATTAAGGGAGAAAGGTCCTGGTGCGATTACAAACCGCAGGCCTCCGGTTATCGAGCCCGTGCCTTTGGAACTTCGGCCATTCCTGTCAGATTTTTAGAAGGTATAGATGATCGATCCCATGTAGCTGAAATGCACCAAACGGTATGGTAAACTTTACCACTTGTTCCTCCCCCCCAAATTGCTTTTATCATATAAAATGCATGCTTTCTCAGAATTAATACATTGATTTGGTTCAAATTTTGAGTTAGCAAACACTTGTGTTTAATAAAACGTAGAATTTGATGCAGTACTTTTTATTAAATTTACAAAAAGAAAATTTCACAAAAGCGTGGTAAAAATTCATTACGTATAAAAAGTCATATTTATCTAATGAAAGCGTATATAACAAATCTGTGTATTAAATTACAGTTAAATCTCTTGTAAAGAATAAATAAATTTTCGGCCTTCAACTTGTCTCAACTATAAACAACAGAGAAGTACCAAGTGATGATTTAGTAGTAATTTCAGTGCTAAAATGATAAAAAGGGGTGTAAACTGAAAAAATAGGAGAAATAGTGGTGAGATGGAGTAGAAATTGTAATGATCAGATTTCCTAATGACGGAAGCAGGAGTAATCAAAGAAGTAAGTCGGTGGTAAACGCAACAATAGCTATGAGTGTGTCAGATTTCGTTTAAATAAAATAAACAATAGGAAAATGAAATATAACCAGTATATAGCTCACTTTTAGAGAGTATAATGTTATATGGAATTGAAATTTGGGAATCAGATGAAAGATGGAAATCGGTAGATGTGATATGTAGGTTATTTTGTCGACTGATTCTTGTTTTATTGCATCTTTTCCCAAAGTAGTAGTCTTAGAAAGATTAGGATATAAAAACAAAATTATAGTAACAACTTTGAAATGCTGCTATTGAATTTGGAGCTTTAACAATGAGAATATTATCAAACTATATTTGACAACTCAAGAGAAAATTAAAGTGAAAGAAACTTATAAATAAATACAGACAGAAACGTTTATAAAATTGGCATATAAACAATACGAAGGAAGAGTGACAGAATGATGGCAAGATCTTGGAATGAGATTAAATATGAAGTGGAGGATATTGAAAAACAGAAATTAAGGGGCAGTCTTAATGATAAAAAATCCTTAAAATTATGCAAAACATTAAAAAATAACTGGGGTGAGAAAAATATATTGAAATGTGTGATAAAATGGGAAGAGGAGGAACAGCATGATTTGTTTAAGTGGAATAGAAAATGGAATTGTAAAAAAATACCCAATGTGTGGTGAACTGAATAATACTTGACTTAACTTAGAATATGAACAGAGAAACTTTTGGACATAATTTTCTTTTATTTATTTTCTGTTTACCAAAGTGGGATAAGTTACTTATGGGTACAATAGGTAGGAAATTTTGAAATTTTAAATCAGATATAAATGTATAAAAGAGGAAAATGTTTAAGAAAATGTTCAAAAAATATAGACAGAGTTCATGAGAGTGATAATGAAACTTACAATTATACAAGATAATTAAATATTTGTCTTTTGCTTAATTAAATATATTCTCATTGCATACACAACCACGGTTGGAATGTACAGCATGAACGAAACACAAATCTATAATTACTTTCTTATGTATGCGCAATATCTTTTGATTGTACTGTTTTAACACGGGAGAGATAGGGTGCTTCCCATCCACTAAAAAGCATTGACATGCAGGTTCACAATACTTAATTTTCAAAACTGTTCTACCACTTTAGCTTTGGTTACAATTTTTCTCCCATGTTCTTGATATATAAGAAGGTGTTTCTGACTATTTTCTTTTACCTGTGTTGCACAAACAGAGGGCCAAAATATAAACGTGGATATCAGGGTAGTGGCCCACAAAATATGAACGAAACTGAATCGTAATTATTAATCACGCACATTTTACATTGTTTTCTATTTAATCTTAAGTATATCAACCTCAAAGCCAAATATTGCAGCGTTTCTTTTCCCGCCCTCTAGCACGTGCACAAAGTAATGGTATGGTACAACAATGCGGTCGAGATTGCAAGCAATAAAGTACGGAATCCGAGACACTTGGCAGGAAGACCTGAAGCAATTCAGACAATAATTATACACACGTAACGCATGCGCAGTGTGGACTTAGTATCGGCAGAAAGAATCGAAACGTTACCTCATAATCAAAACCGAGGCAATGATTTTTAATGTCTTTCAACCGGTTTGGAGGCGCTCTGATAAAATCCAGATATTCACGGAGCGTGTTATACAATGCGTTGACTTCAAACGAAGTCACGGGCCGGTTTCAAACCCGGAGGTTGCCATGGACACACCTCGCTATCACTACAGCTTCATGCTTCGGAGAAATTACCGCGGGTAATGTGTAATTCGTTATGAGGAAGGCTATGAAGCTGAGAATGGTAACACTCCAGACATGTCTAACTCCCCTTTGAGAAGACGAGCGGAGCTAACGCACGCCGTTACTGTGAGGACGCCTCATCCTGTTCGAACACGTTAGTACAGAGAGGGAAAAAAATGAAGAAAATAGGACTTCCACATCACTAAAACATAAAAAATGAAAACGTTTTTAAAAAGAATATCAGTGAACTCAAATTGAAAGCATCGCAATAACATCATATATATATCAAATAGTATAAAAGAAAATAATGTTCCTTTTAGAAACATATTACCCCAATGGGCATACTGTTTATTTTAAATGGAAACAAACTAGTAAAACATTTTTTATTTCGAGCCGAAGCCATTTTTCAGATGAAAACACTCGAGATTAGAGCAATATAAAAAGCTGGACAAAATGTACAGTTTAACATGTGCACTACATTTTATGAAGCACAGTTTACTGACGAATAAATTTTAAAATTAACGTTAAGGGTCGGATTTATGTAAGTCGTTGTGGGGATGATTCTGAAGCAAGTTTTACGTTTGACGCGGCGACATGGATATCTCTCTCCAATACAATATGCCCTTTCCTTGTACATTTTTAAATGCAAATGCTGAAATTATTTTTCTCAATATTCCCCTTGAACCTTTCAGGTTGATTTCACTCTTGCAAAAAGAATGTACTGTTCTTAGAATTGGAATTTCTTTGTTTATTCCTTAGTAATTGTGTAACTAATTAAATTTTTGTCCAAATAATTTTATTGTATTTTATGAGCTGGTCAGAAATTTAATTTAAATATTGTAAACTGTGTCGCTGTTCTTCTGCTAATTTACCTTCCTTGCGTATTCTTGTGTTATTGCTGCAACTTTTGCTGAGCTTTATTAAATGCATTGTTAAACCATTTCTTTTCACGTGTTCACAAAAAATTAATTAACTTGTACATGAATTGCCTAGCTTGGCTGTACAGTACCTGCTTTTTATTCCGCAACCAGGTAACTGAACCAAGGACCGTCATGCATTAGATGACTAGACGGAAAGCTTGTGTTTGAGAAACGACAGTGCTAATGAAGTAGGAAGAAGGACATGGGCTAGTTCTCAATAACGCCGGTCTATTCCGAGTTTTACTGACTAATACGTGTGAGGGAAGCAGTCACTGGAACCCGATAAACAGCAAATGAGAGCTTGTTCCCCTTTCCTAGCTATAAAAGAGCACATTTATATTACATTGACATAAAGGAGAAATAAATTTGGCTGGGGAAAACACCATTGTCACGTCTCTGCATTTTTTCAGTATGTGTTTAGTGTAACAGAGATTAGGAACGGAAATGAGAGTAAGATATTTACTCATTTATTCGTTATTTATTGAGGCACCCTCCAGTACTCTTAATAAATGAAAAACAGGGAATATTCACCTCTGCTTTGATTTAAAAATAAGAACGACAACGCTGGAGAATAATTAGATATTTCATGATAGTGTGTTACTGTTTAGAAGGAAGCGATAACACTAGACAGAACACGGTGGGATGAGGCAAGGATTTGTCCCCTAATTTATTAGTCATATTTACTGAAGTGAGATGAATGACAGTAACAAGGAAGTTGTACTGGGAATTTCCGAAAATAGGCATATGTTTAAATAAAGTCTTCTAGAATCAATGTTTTACTGTATGTATTATTAATATTATTGTTATAATAATACAAAGATATAGTTGAAATATGCTGCACAGTATTTGTTTTAGAAAGAAACCTAGGGATTTTAACTATATCAATATAGGAGATGTATGCAATGTATTTTATTGAAACAAAATTACTGCAAACACAGATAGTAAAGAAAAATTAAGCTTGTCTTTAAATGCAGAGTCACATAAAATCGTGGAATAATTTGTAAAAAAATAAAAGAAAAAATTGCAAGGCTAATTTTATGCAAATATGTTATATAATAAATGAATACACAATGATATATCTTTTAACTAACATTTAGTTCAATGCAATTGACACTCTGTCCTCAAAATACTTACAACAAATTACTATTTTACATTTTAAAACAATTAATGAAATATAACAGCAAACAGTAAAGAATATTGACCGAAATTTGAGGAATCATGTAAGGAACACAAACGAGAGATACTTACGTATGCAAAAAAAAATCTTTAAGGTCGGAAGCTGAAAAGGTGCACTGATGTTGATTGAGGAATTGCGGTAGTAAAGCATTCGTGACCAAAGTTCAGCTAAATACCTCGTTCCATGTAATTAGACATGGCAGTTGCACTCCACCCTCTCGCAGTAATGAAAAGTACTTCAAACATCGCCAATTACGTTCCGGCAAGACTCTCCAGTGATGGAGCAGTGCTTTCTAGGAGTTAGGTTACAGTGTTGCTGTGCCTTAAGCTACGGAATCCGCCTCTGGAAGGTTCATTCTTATAATATGCGGTGAGTTTTTTTTTTTTTTTTAATATGGATATAAACTGTTATGTAGAGTATTTTAATGAGCAATTAAATGCTATTTATCTTTTCCATAAAACACGAGCACTAAGAACGAATAGTTTATCGACCTTCAAATGTCTACAATGTCCGTATGTCTACATCTGACCGATGCCTATGAAGGTGCGGGGCCCATGTGACTTCTACCGCCGCCGCCGCCGCCACCATTCCCACCATTAGTTTATGAAGATAATATCGAAAACTCTTTCCTAAAATTTCAACCATCAATCCAAGCTCGCTCTAGCGATTTAGTTGTACCGCAACAAACAGTCTGGTCAGTTATGAGAAGCCAATTTAAATTAGACTATTTTATAATTTCGAAAATGGCTGAGAAAAGGAATATTTTCGATATCTATGATTGCAAAAATTCCATATAGCAAATAAACCCAAAATGTTTTCTAAAATTGACAAAAACTAAGGGAATGCGTGTATAACTTATAACATGATACAATGTTGGCAATTCTTTGTATATATAATACGTTCCTCTTATATGGGTGATTTTTCCTTGGCGGAACCGCACCACGTGTAACAACCGGTCGGTACCGCGGTGAACGGGAGTCAGAAAGTTTGCGGCTATGACTGTCGCGTTAATTATTACGAACACTTAAACACTTAAAAGTTACACTTACGCACCATTATCAAGCAAGAAGATTCTGGGAATGCCTTCCTTCATTTACCATAATTTCTGGCATCGGTTTATGAAATTCAGCATTATCCTATACAGTTCCCTCTGAGGAATGGAAGACGAATGTTATTTTTCAGTTCATCTAATGCGTGTGGATTTGTCTTGTACACTGTTTCCTAATGACCTCCCCTCCCATAAATGAAATTTTCAGGGCGTTAAATCTGGGAATCGAGGGCGCTATATGTTGTTGGTAATGACTATCGTCGAAGAGACATGGGCTGTAAGCGCCTGTTGGAAGGTCGAGAACCTAAGTTTCCTCACAGGCAGTTCACCAGAAAAGGCTTGCAAAATATTCTGCACAAACCTAACGCTATTGGTTACGCTTTTCTGCACTTTAGTATCGGTTGTTTTGTTAATTAACATAGCCACTTAGTGAAACCAAGATAAACACGTAAATAAAATTAAATTAGGGTCAATTTCTCGTCATGCGCACTATTCTAAATGCACTCACAAACTCTACTCCTGGATGTAGAGTTAAGTATCTGCACACGGTTATTTTATAGGGCTTTACTTCAGTAGTTTTGTAGCCGTCCGAACAGCGGATTAGGAGATTTGTGTTTGCTGAGAAAGACGTGGAGGTGATTTTTAGGGGAACGCTCCAAAGCATGTCCAATGTTATCTAACGTTTCTTCTGTGTGTACTGTACGTGGCTGTATACCCTTTTTATGTAGAATACTTCTCTTTTCACGATATTTATTTACCAATCTGTGGAAGTTGAATATCAGGAAATCTCATTTGAAACAATCTCCGTACATCACGAGTCGATTCTGTAAATAAAATACTCTTTGGGGAATTGAATACCTGAAATGAGCCAAATTAACGTAATTAATACTAATTAATGATTAATGCGTTGTCACACAACGCACAAGAACATGTCCGTTCGTTCCCAAGATGAAATTTTTGCTGACCTCCCCTCCGGCTCCCCAGTCGACTTTCAAGCGTGAGAACGAGATGGGAACTGCAGAGCTCGGTCAACTGCGGAAAACTGCACGTGAAGCGGTCCCGCGAAGGGAAAATCACCCATTGTAAATACCTGGCAGATTACACAAGTCGTTCAGTAATGTTTAAGCCGGAATACATTTCCGGAACAGTGTCTTCAAAGCTTTCGAATAGATCCATATGTACTATAGGAGTAAAGTAGTTTAAGTATTATACAACCATTAACACTGAAATAGCTTTGCTCTTTCACTCTTAATTTATAGAAAAACAAGAACCATGCTGAACAAACTATCCATTTTGCGGGCATGGTGCTCTAGAAGTTGAAATGAGCACATAGCACAGCTTCTGTTCGAATGCTGTGTTCCAAGTTTTATGCATATATCACCAAAATCTGCTCTTCTGCTGCAGATCCCATTGCATATATCTAAAAGAAATAATAACAACAGTGGTTATATACGCATTGTATATATGTAAAATAACAAGTTTTATATATAACTGTTACTCATATATATATATATATATATATATGAGTCATTTGCAACAGCAGAAGAGCAGATTTTGATGATATTTCCAGAAAACATGAGACTCAGCATTTGAACAGAAGCTATGTTAGTGTTTAGAACTACTTCTAGAGAACTATGCCTACAAAATGGATAGATGAAACCTAGTTTGTCTAACATGGTTCTTGATTTGTCATAAATTAAGGGTGAAAGATTTAAACCACAAATTATTTCAGTAGTAAAGGATGAAATATTGATTAAGCTATTTTTGTTTTGTATCGCAAATAATGCTCTATTCGCATGTTTTGAAGACACTGTTCTGTAAATTTATTCCAACTTTAGCATAACTAATGACTTCTGTGTAATCAGCTTTAGTGGTAATGTTTAAGCCTTTATTTCTTAATTTGAAGCAAAAGGTTTAAAGAGGTGGAAGTCACAAAGTTTCAAAATTAGCCTCCTTTTTGTCAGGCCGCATTCTTGTTCGCAGACATATTAATATAGGATAAAAGTAATCTTAAAAATATTTTTTCATTAGATAGAAACAAAAAATGCCGATCCAAATCTGAAAAAGTGTAAGGTGTTTCAATTGAGTACCCAATATTCTGATAAATAAAACAATAGAAATCTTATACATTGTAATTTTGTTTACATCAAAATGTTTCATATTCCATTTAGTTTAATAACTTCTCGAATAGGAAGAGAAAGAAATTCAAAATTTTCATAAGATTTCATACTTAGAATCCTTAGCAATTGCATTAGCGTAATTATAACTGCGAACCGCTAGATGGCATCATGGGCGCTGCTCCATGTGATCACAGTGCATTTAAGTGAGAGTTTCCGCTTTTATCTTTATAAACTAATTGCTACTATCACTACTACTACTGCTGCTACTACTACTACTACTACTACTACTACTACTACTACGACTACTACTACTACTACTACTACTACTACTACTACTACTTCTTCTTCTTCTACCACCGCCATAACAACAAAAAAGGACTAAATTTTTTAAAGTATAATTATATTTATTTACATTTAGTGCTTAAACTTGAATGGTTCATACGGAATTTGACACTGTATGTTCACTGCAAGTTGAGGAATATCTGGTGTGTAGCTATAACAGGCTGCTCTTAATGAGTATTCTACGTGAAAGTGTCAGGATGTTGATGTCGAACCAAAACACTATTGCAATTTTTTGTGATTAGGCATAAAAATTCCTTCATTGCTTTTCTTAGAAACAAACACTTTACTATGACACAATAAACAAACAGGCTTTCCTGTGTATTCAATGAAACAAAATATTGCAGTTTCATTTGAACGTTGTCAAAATACTCTTATTGTTTGTGGCATCACTTTGTTGGGATTAAAGTCGCTTTGGCTTGACAAGTTGGGGTTTGAGAAAAGCGCAAATGACGATAGAGAGTAGTGTGTCAGTGAATTTACTGTCCTACCCATGGCAGCAAATTTTATGACACAACAGGAAGAATAAAAATATAATCAGGGAAAATGGCCTGATCTTTAAAGAATAGTTATTTCTGCAATGAAGAAAGGAAGAATTGGGGCTGGTGTTGTTGTATAGGAAGACTTTGTTTCTGTTACTAAGATTTTCTAAAATAGTTTTGTCTTGAAAATAGCATTAATACAATTTAAAAATTTTCTTATAAAGGGTGTCAGAAAAATGCAACACATTGTACCTCCTTGAACAGGGCTGGTGAGTAGTCTTTCAGTAGCACTCCTTCAGTATCATTCAGTAGCACGGATAAAAATGACGCACTGTACAATGACTAACGGTCGTATTCGTAGACGTTCTCAATACGGACTAATTAACGACTTACGATGGATTAACAATACATTAACGTACTGGTATTCATAAATCGAAACTTGCGATAGTTCATGTATTACATGCTGTAGTCTATCTTAAATTGTAGTCTTCCTCGGGAGAGTAGATTAAAGGGATGACTGTATAGTTATAGATGTCGATCTTATGGTTATAATTAGAAGCACAAGACAGTCGAGGAACCATTTTTGCTAAAGTCACATGGTATAGTTAGAAATCACAACGAGGTATGTTTGAGGAATAGATATAAACTGTTAACCTACCTGCAAATTTCTAGTGAGACACAAGCGCAAACAATACTTCATTATTTAGCTTGGAGTTTATGTTTAGATAATATTATCGACCTACATAACAGCAGTCATGCATGGGTAAACCACATAATAACAAATGTATCAAATTTCTAGTGCCTATTTTACAGGATTTTGGGGAAATTATTTCATAATTTATTGGTATTTCCTATATATTATTGATTTCAAAATTTTATAATCATGTCTATATACCCCCACTGTTACTACATATATGGGCGTATTGTGTAGCGGCACTTCTGCGCAACCTAATTTCTATTACAACAACTGGTATACAAAAGCCTACATGATTTTCTTTAAGTAGCGAATCTAATTCTGAGCTGTTTGTACGCTATATTTATCATTATGTCACCTTATACTGAACTTTAACCGGCAATTGATTACATCAGGTCATACAAGGACAGATGGTAGAAAAAATGGGGTTAAAACTAACATTACCTAATGAAATTTCTTTTTATGTAATGTGGAAAATGTACACAAACATTATAAAAATAAAATTAAAACATATAATGCATCTTACAAATGTATACGTTTATGTATGTCGGTTCTAGTGGTGTAGTGATAACCATACTTGCCTCCTAAACCCAAGATCGCGGGTTCAAACCCGGTTAGGATCGATGGATTTTTTTGGGCTTAAAAATCCTAAGTATGGCTTCCTTCGGAAGGGAAGTAAAGCCGCGGGTCCCGCGTCGTATATTTACGGCACGTAAAGCTCCTCAAGCCTGAAAGAAGAGGCCTCTGTGCAAAATTTATCGACCATTTCAAGCCCTGAATAGAATGGGACGTTAGAATGTTAAAGAGCGTCCATAAATAAACCAAAATAATAACAATAATAATAATAATAATAATAATAATATACGTTTAAATATTACAAAATAGTGAACATAATTATTTATTTTATAAGCTATTTCCGCCATAGATAGCATACATATTTCCACATCAAAAGCTAGAGGTCATTTTCTTCCATTGTTCCTCCTTCTACATATTTGAGTTTGTGCATGTATTTTTATTCTCTGTTATTAGTATGATACTCATTGATTACCATAAAAATCCTTTCTTCTTTCCTTCGCCCGGTTGCAGGAATGTTCTTTTTGTCACCTTCCATATTTGTAATCAAAACAAAACAAGGAGAGCAGCGCAAGTGTGCGCATGCGCAAAAGCAAGTTTCAGCACCCTATACTAATATTTTTATAAGATGACCCGTGGTTTAATGTATACCTGGATTATTTGACGTATATAAATATAAATTAAGTCAGATTAGTTTCATAAGGAGATAAGTCTGCTATAACGTGATTCCTATTAATAAGACACTTGAATTTTGTGTTTGCCTTTCACCAACAACTCCCATAGTTAGGTACAAGAATTCCATAATTTGCGTTCAATTTGTCAAACAATTTTACAGGAAAACAAACTTTTTAGCAATTCAAAGAAAATATGAAATTTTAATTACTTTTTAAAATTATAAAACTATATATTAAAATTGTCTTTTAAAACGTCTTTCTTCTTCTCTCTATTATGATCGTTAATTCACGATTTCTTCACAAAATTAGTTGTGATTTTAGTGAATGTGCAATATTTTTATAAGTAATTGATATTTCTCTTCGTCAGTGACATTTTTTCCAATAGAATTTGCCACAAAATTTGAAACTGCATAATAAATGGCGAAGAATGATTGTGAGTTCAGTTAATCCATTGAAGATGAACGACCTTTATGTTATTACTACTTGCATTGGTACAGAATTTTTTTATTATAGCACTACTGTTAGCAATTTTGGAAATTTTAAATGTGGGCTTACTAGGTTCGCCACTACTGTGAATGTGCGTTCTGTGAAAAAAAAATTGTTTATTTTAATGGTGTCTGTTAAACTCAAAGCTATATTGAAGTTGTGTGACTTTTATTCTGTCCACAACATTAGTAAGATACGTGGCTTTTATAAGTATGGCAGCTGCGTAAATTCATTGTTTTCAAGCAACTGCAATAGGAGTTATAGTTTTATTAATTTAATGATTGCTTTTTTAGTTAAAGATTACATTACAACAGAAAATACGATTTAAATAAATTGAGTTGCGCCATTTTTAAAACAGCAATTGTTATGTTATATTTTGCATCATGTTTAAATAATTATTTCCGATCATTTCTACTTATTGTAAATTCGATAAAGCAGCTGCGGATTAAAAGATTCACTTCAAACAACTTAAGTATAGGACGAAACAACTGAGTCGGAAAGTTAGCTAGCACTTTGTCAAT
Source organism: Metallyticus violacea (assembly GCA_030762175.1). Lineage (NCBI taxonomy): Eukaryota > Metazoa > Arthropoda > Insecta > Mantodea > Metallyticidae > Metallyticus > Metallyticus violacea. The sequence continues at coordinate 370,556,884 of CM060846.1, read as the reverse complement.
GACTTACTTTAAAATATACTAGGAGAGATGGCGACAGATTTGGCAGGTAGGAATCTTTACCTCACCCACCGTACAGCCCAGAAGGGAATCTACTTAAGCATCATTTAGGACTATTCTGTAAAAGTTTTAAAATCAACCACACCCACTGACTTTCTTTCTAGGGTCTTTGTGTAGCAGGCACCCCAAGAGAATCATAGAGTGTGCTAAAGTAACGCAGTCATTTCATTTATGATTAAATAAAATATTCGGTTAAACGCTCGGACATGCATTTTTTCATATAAGCCGAGATTGGATATCTGTTCCTTCAAGTCTTATAGATTAAATTAAATAATTTCTTTATTAAGAGTGAGTTATTATGACAAAATAATTTGTTAATCAATTTCGTTACTCCTTATTATAAAATTATTTTTAAGATGGAATGAGAGAGAATAAAGATTCTGTGTTGACAGAAAAAAAATGTAAAATGAGTGAGTTTATTCTATAATGATACTCATCAGAGAATAAAACCTGGCCTACCTTCTTGCTAAGCTTTCAGAGTACAAAAAAACAAAGAACATTGCAGATATGGCAAACTGTACCCAGCAATTGAACTTGAAATCGTTCAATCACCATGCCTATCAACACTCGAGAATTCCCCTCTGGGATACATGCTATTTCTTTGCTTTCTAAAGCTTCCGAAATATTGCTGCGCATATCGACCCGAGACTGAGCAAAATCGTCGCTAAAAAGGAGCACAGATAAGTGAAATTTCAATATTCATATTTTTAAAAATATGACAGAAAATTAAGAAGAAATTAAACGGCTGAATAAAGATAAACTGAATCGCCTTTAAAAAACAAAGCTTTAGTATGAAAATGAAATTAGGAATGTGAGTTATAAGTGAGAAAAATTGTGTTCATGATTTCTATTAACATTTCCCTTGTATTTTAAGACATAGAGTTCAGTTGATAGTTATCAGCTATCATTTGCATCACTTTAGAATTCGAAAACCTCGTTATTAAAAGCCATTGCTACATATTAAGACCTCTAAATGATTTAACGGAATATGTAAAATGTATATGAACTTAAAGAAATGCACTGTCAGATTATACAAGAAGAAAATGGAAAAAATGCTGACTCAGGATACATTTAAATAAAGTAACCTTTATACCTACACCAGTTGCTGTTTCATCAGCTGATGGAACAGCATTCATCAGTAATGAAGCATTGTTAGTCAGGAATGTGAAGAGGAACTTTCATGACACATACAAAATTACTGCACGTTGAAGTTGAATTAAGTAGTTTAACAACACATACATCACGCCGAAGAACACTAATCTTACAGCACTTTCCATCGTAGCAAAGAACTTAATTCCTCGCTTACACGCATGTCTGTACATGGCAGTTAACACGCTTTCTTTACCTATTCAAATACCTAATGGCACAGAGCTTATTAAGTCCAAACATGTTTTAATGTGGACATTTTCCTTAGTCTGTTTAACATTGCTTCATGTCCAGGAAGCGTTCTCCAGTAAAATGACATTTTTTCACCCAGTATCTCCACTTTTAAGAGTAGATGTGGGACGCATCACAGAATGTTATTGAATGCATTTTTAGTGTGGCAATGTAACAGATACATTACACGTAGTATAGCAACACAGCAAGCTATTGAATACGGTAACTACATGATCTTTATATTGTGTTAGATTAGCTACAATGTATGAGGAAAGTTAAAATGCTTCATGTTTACATTTCCAATATAATGGAGAAGGAGGAGAACCTCCTATATTTAAAAACTGAATCATTAGCTTTCGTTGTAAGTTTGGCGGAAGATAAAGGCTCAGTGATAATAGCAGAATGGGGCCTCACCACCGCAACCCTTTGTAGTTTACAGTGGAACGATACTACCGTTTTAAAACTTAGACCAGCCAACAAAATTTTTATTTTACGTTCAGTTTTGAAATCAATCCAATCACGGAAAGGACGAAATATGTTGTTGTGGATATGCTTAAGTTTTATTTTGTAACAGTTCAGCATGAGCAGTTCAAGTGTGTGTGGAAATGTTCACTAGTTCTTAAAAATAATGGGTGTCAATACGGACCTTATTTGGAGATATTATTTTTAACTAAGAATCGTTCTAAACAGCAATCTTAACAACTTAATTAAAAAAAATTATGTATAGCACTATAAGACGCGTGAAAACACGGATATGTATTACAGATATGTAATTTATGTATTACATTAGTTCTTGGAAGAAATAAATAATAAGATTAGATAGAACATGATGGAAAGGAGTCAAGGGCAAATCCAAAATCACCGCAAAGGGTGGCCGAGGTCGTTAAGGCGCGTATTCATGAGCGAGAGATCTAGGGGTTCGAATCCCGCCAGGACTGTCCTACCTGACTAAGATTTTTTTCCAGGTTTTCCTCAGTCCTCATAAATGGCAAATGCCGGGGAGGTACCCTAAACTTAGGCCTGGAACGTTTCCTTCCTTAAAAAAATTATTTCCAAATGTAACATTTCATTTCATATATCATCAGTGTCCACCGCCTTTGGTGCCTCAGTAGTAAAAACGGGCGTTAAACACCATCCAAAAAAAAAAAAAAAAATAATAATTCAAAATCAATGTTATTTTAAACAACAAGTGCTTCATTATAAGAGTATTACATAATCCGATTCTTAAATATAAGAAAAAGATGGTATTTCAATTTTCAAACTCCAATTTAATTTATATATAAGAAATTGTTTACGTATATATTTCCTTAGGTTTCTTATTACAGTATAACAACAATTATTAATTACAGTATTTGTAGTAATGATAAATGATAAGTTCGTAAACGATTATGGTAATTTTAATAATTATTTAGATCACTTAGCATGTGTAGACGGTATTTGGTTTATTATAAATTTATAACATGGCGATAAATATCAAGTACTTAAAAAGAGTGAAGCAAAAACAGGGGGAATGTCATTGAAAATTGTAACTGAGAAGAAAGCTTGCAGTTAGTGTGAATAAATATTACTGTCTAGTCTGAAAGCAGAAGTAAGCTATATAACATATAACCGTGAAAATCTAATAGCCATTTCGTTCACGCATCACTGAACCAATTTGGTGTAAGAATAAGTGGAGTTCAAAGCAATCATAGCTGTCTATCCTGAAGATTTTATGCTTGAATGTGCACATATTTCAATCCAGTTGAACTGAATAATCTTCGTGTAATCAATTAGTCTTGGTTAATTAGTATAATTATTAATTCACTGTTAATTAAATCCAGAAATATTGTAAAATACCCTATATATCATATTTGCATGAAAATATGTCCTTTTGCAATTGTGTGCAGAGTTTTCATAATACCACTTTAGTATTGTCCAAATAAAGTTGTGTGTGCAGGTACGATAGGCTAGTAAACTATTTATTAAATATTAAAAAAAGAATGAGATGACCTTTCCTATCCAGCAGAAGAAATCACTTTTTTTTTTTTTTTTTTTTTTTGTATTGGTGATAATAAGAGATTTCGATACAGAGTTTTGCTATTTGTTCTTAAGACGGAAATAATGCAGCCAAATTTTATCAGCAGTAATTATATTTGAAAGAAACGCCGCATTTTTCTGTAACATCATCAACTACGCGAACATCCTTTGTTCGAGAATCCACCGTGCACAAACACGTCTCATATGCAACGTTTCGGAAACCAACGTGTGGGTGGTACTCAGTGAAATGTTTAGAATTTCTGAAAGTATTCATAATAATATTCTACACCTTCTGCTACAATGGCAGGAGCTGTGTTAGTGTTCTTTTTCATTACACCATAAACTGTAGCGCAGTGTTCACCTTTATCTGAAGTTGATTGCTTGCTATCTGTAAACATAAATAATTTCAAATTGTGCTGTTGGGAAGAAAAGCTGCCCATAGATCCCCTGTAGCATTGCATAACCTCAGTTGAGGTTTGTTGAGGCAAAAGCAAAAATACAGAGCATCATATCGTTAGTCACGTGTCATCTCGATTTTACTGTAGGCAGAACTGAACATGTCTCAACTTGCACACCTCTAACAGGCGGGAGCCAAAACTTACGCTAAGTTAACAAATGAATGCAGGTGTTTTTACGCCTGTGTCGTCTAAAAATGAGTCAGTAAAAAGTCCAAAAGAGCGTTTCAATAATGTGAAGCACGTAAATGAAGCTGTTCTTGTGAAGAACGTTGTAAAATACAGCGATTTATCTGATGTTGACGTGTGAATGAAAATAATTTAAGATACTATGTTAACAAAATTATACCCTAATCCTCAGTGTACTATTGGAATTAATTTTTTTAAAAAATGTTTGTTTGTTGGTTTGTTTAACACTTTTAACTTCTTAAATAAAAAATATTGGTATAGAGCTGTAGTTATGATCGCATCTGCTCATGGGGTGGTTTACTTTCACCAGGGTGTATCACAGCTACCGGCATCCATACTTCAACTGCTCTTCTTCCCCCTCCAACATTCGTCATGTGCTTGAACGTCGCCTTCTGCATCCCTTCTGATAGTCTCACGGCAGTATACATTCATGCGAAAAGATGCTTAAACAGCTGTGATTGACGTTGGTTTTGTTTGTTTTTTTTTTATTGATTTATTTATGGACACTCTTCAGCAGCTCAGGTCATCAGCGTCCAAATTCAACTCAGGGCGTGAAACGGCCGACAAATTTTGCTCGGAGGCCTCTCTTTCAGGCTTGAGGTTCTTTTTCGTGCTGCAAATGTACGACACGGGACCCACGGCTTTACTTCCCTTGATGATTGACGTTGGTTTTTTTTTTATTGATTTATTTATGGACGCTCTTTAACATCTCAGGTCATCAGCGTCCCATTCAACTCAGGGCGTGAAACGGCCGACAAATTTTGCTCAGAGGCCTCTCTTTCAGGCTTGAGGTTCTTTTTCGTGCCGTAAATGTACGACACGGGACCCACAGCTTTACTTCCCTTCCGAAGGAAGCCATACTTAGGATTTTTACGCCCGAAAAAATCCATCGGTACTGGCCGGGTTCGAACCCCCGATCTTGGGTATAGGAGGCAAGTATGGTAACCAGTACAACACTAGGACCGACGATTGACGTTGGAGAGTATAAATATACACCATAGCACTTAAGTTCCAAGGGTCTTTTGTGCATTCCTTTAACACTAACTTTGTTGCGAGCTCTAATTTCTTCTCTATAAGATTAGTAATTACATCTTCTAAAGGACTGTAAACTAATAGAGATGTTCTTTGCCTTTCCAGTGTTCCATACTCTAGAACGTTTCACTTTGCTTTGCATAGAGGCATGTGGGATTTTCGTGATGGAGTCCCATCGTCCATGGGTGTTTCTGGAATGACCAATGTCGAGGAATCACTCCAATATCTTTCCTGGTTTGCATTAGGTTCTTGGCCAGGTTGTTATTGAATGTTTTAATAACAATTGTACACAGTTCTGATCTGATGTTATATCTTGCTCCTTTGATATATTGCGGTTCTAATAGTTTTCTTGCTAATGCCGCAGGAATATTCTGGTCCTAGGAAACCTTAGTTTCTTCTTCTTTTGCCAATTTACTTAAACAGTTGTCCCTAGAGCGATGTATTTTTTGTGTGTAAACGTTATTTTAAATACGAATATGTTCATTGAGTGCGTGCGGAATTAATTTAGACATTTTCTGATCAATTTCCTCCTTCAAGAACTACAATGCACGATTAATTTGCAAGCTCAGTGCTTTAAAAATACAAATTGGGACAATCCTGAACATTCCCCGACAATATGAGAAGAATGTAAAGGAAAACATTACCGTGACCGACCAATCAGAACAAGATTTCCCGATACAATGTCTCTTTAGCGAGGGGAGGCGACATTTCTAGCACCTTCTATTAGGTAAGATAGCGGAGTTTGATACGTGATGGTTTATAACTGATCCCCGTGTATTCTGTAAATTTAAAGCATTGGCAAGAAGACGCTCGGACATTTATACTTTGTGGAAAAAAATTTGACATAACGGGTTTCAAAGTTGTCAGTACCTTTCATCACCATAAGAAGGGAGGGCTATGATGTTTTTGTCCAGCTTTTGCTTACGATTAATTAATAGAGTTCTGAATTCGATCATGCAGATATTTTTTTGAAAAGTGTTGTGCTGAGAGATGAAAGCGTAAAAGAAATAAACTAACAGCAAAGCGCTACGCAAACAGGTTTTACCTCATGCCATCCTAAAAGCAGTGTGTATATTTTTCACTGCGTTCAAAGCAATAGTTCCTCAGAATAAAACAAAACTCATCAAAAACGGCTAATTTAATAATAGTAAATTCAGTATGCCAATTGTCAAATTCCTATATATGACAATGTCCATGTAGGTTTTGTTTAAACAATTAAACAAATAATGTATATTTTTACGAATCACTGGTAAGGGCAAATTTAGTAGTTCATTTAAAAATAAATAAAGCAATTAAATTAAAATATTTTAACCTGTATAAATGAGAAGAAGATTATGAAGCGTTTCTTTTGCCAACTGATTGTCAACAAACGCATTTTAAACTTACGTTCTTTCCCGCTATTGGCTCTGTTAGACCTGTAGTGCTGTTATTTACATTACTAGATCTGTTTGGGCGTAGTCTGGTCATGTTCTAGGTGTTTCCCCGTTGAAATTGGAAGAGTAATTGAAAAGAAACGCAGATGTCTGAAGATTACAGAGGCGAGAGAAATGCCGTTGCATCTAAAAAGTATAATCACACCGAAATGTTTTTGTTTTAAGGCTAAACGGAATCGCATCACGCCTCGATGGACAAGAACGCCTTCACCTTCAACCTCTTCGTTGGCACGCTCCAACATTAAATCATACAAAACCGTACCAGAGTCCGGGAGTCACACCTTCATTTATTTTTTTGTACTGACGCAGATTTGTGAAAGGCCGTCCGCGTTACGCAGGACTCTGAATGAACGGACCGTGTTACCCCATTGCCTCAAATTCTAGGCAAGGCAAAGTAAAATATAGCCCCGGGCAATATGTTTGTGGCCCATTTGCGCAAGATGTCAAATGAGTCGTGTGCAGAACGAGGGCAAATGTGTAGCACGTGTAAGCAAGCAGTATGCTATAATTGGATGGGACATGCTGTTGCAACAGTCGCTCTGAACTCTGTAGGATGTTCAGTCGATCAATTGGCAACGTGACACCAAATCTCTAAACAGTTCCTTATTTGAGTGCTGATCCCAGCAGTGTGTAGTGCGTAGAAAATAAACTGAACGAAAATTATATTTAGCGCTTTCCGTATCAACATCCATACAACGATAGATGAAATAGAAGTGCATTTATTATGCATTTTGAAAATATAATGACAAATATAAAAATATTTTAAGGTGCGTATTTTTTGTTAGAATATTCTGATATTTAATATCTGATAGAAATATATTTAGGAAAACATTTTACAGCTGTAAATATACCAGGTAAAAATGAAAGTTTCTAGAAAATAATACGCTCTGTGAGAAGACACAGCAGTGTGCAAGAAAATACGAGCAGTTAAGTTTATTTGGCGTTCTATAAATTCACGCAATTTTCATAGGCATATGAATTTAGAAGTAGGCAAGTTACATACGATTCAATAGAATAATATGGTTTGTACAAATATATTTCCTAACATATCTAATTGAATATTATTGCTACGCAAATTTTTAATATGGTTGAGGTATTTTCAAAATTATGATGAACATCTTTTATAATATACTAAGATTGCTGATGGTACAGATAGTTGATTATTTTCGGCCTGCGCTTGCAGCTGAAAGCAAGTCCTGTGTACAGCAGCTGTAGCTAACTTTAAAATGTCAAATATTTCGTCTTATTATGAGGGAAAAATATTAAATAAAATAAACAGTTTGTTCGCAGAAACAATTTTTAACACATAGAATTATAAGAAAAAAGATTTATGTAAATTATCTAGAATATGTATTGCAAACAAAAATGAAAATGTCAGAAACACACGGGATACTAAAACAGTGCATTTTTAAAGGTGGAAACATTCTCTGCATTTTAGAACAATTAAAATATCCAGAAAAGAGCCCAGGAAATCCAATGCACAAACTCTTAGCTTTATGACCCTTAGCCTTGGATCGTTGGTCATATTTTTAAAATCTTCTAACGTTACTACAGGTTGCCTTTGAAACCATGATGAATTGAGTAAATGAAGACGCAAAAGTGTTAAAAATTCCCACCCGACCAACCACATGACATGCAAAAATTTCAGGGAGAGTTGTACAAGTATTTATCACCCATGCAGCCTTTTCTTGTAAAATGGCTCTTGAAAGATCGACCCTGACTCGTAAACGAAATGGGGCATTATAATTATTGCGTTAGTTTACTTTTCGATTTGGTAGGGCTTCTGAGCATCCGTACTTGAATATCCATGACTAGAGCAGGTGCAAGAACGGTCAGAGCTCAGTTTGTTTCCGCATTCGCAACTGATGCCGTTGTAGGTCAGTTTTTAACCAATATTTTACACTGGCTTTACAGGAACACCAAAATCTGGAAATTTGGTTCTCCCGCGTTTTCTTATTTGAATTGGTATGCATGTACGCCTCCACTGTTGATTCTTTGTGTTAGAGAATGCATCTCGCCCGTAAGGCTGTTGACACTTCATCACGGCAGAAACTTTTCCTCGTATTAAAAAAGTAATCACCTATCCGTTCAATAGCACACTTTCCTTTCTTCTCTCCGCCAGTATTACTTCATTATCTTGCTCGCCGTGCCCGCCTCAGTGTGGGCCATCCAATATTTGGCGAATACGCAGTTGATTGCGGGTTAAGAACACGTTCTGTTTCAGTAAACTGCTTCCTTTGACGGATCTAAAGCACATTTTAGAGCCATGTGAAAGTTAATCGTTGCCCTAAATTTGGACAGACTACTTCCTTTGGTAATTTCATATCCCCGATTAACACACACACACAAATAATTATTTTTTTCGGTAAATGGAATACAATTGTATTTTTTTTTTATTTCACACTAATATATCTGATCCGAAACTCTAGATTTCTATATTTAATACCGCAATTGTTCAGCAGTAGTGGAATTAAAAGAAAAGCTCCTTGGTGTCAAATACAATATATTTATAAAGTTATATGTTAATGCTATTTGCTATTTACTTAATTTAGTTTCCTTATGGTGATGATAATAAAATAATAAAAAAATATATACTGGGATGTACTGAGGGTATTTTGAACACCTATCCCCATTTGTTGGTTTGGTTTATTTACGGACGCTCATTAACATCTCAGGTCATCAGCGTCCCATTCAACCCAGGGCGTGAAACGGCCGACAAATTTTGCTCAGAGGCCTCTCTTTTAGGCTTGAGGTTCTTTTTCGTGCCGTAAATCTATAACACGTGACCCACAACTTCCCTTCCAATGAAGCTAAACTTAAGATTTTTAACTCCCAAAAAGATTGAATCCCCGATCTTGTGTTTACGAGGCAAGTATGGTTACTACACCACCAGGACCAACACACCTATCTCGAGAAAATCCCTAACACTGTACCACATGCACCAAGCACTAACAGATAATAAAGCAGAACTTATTTACACCGAAAGAAACTAGAAAATGTCTATCTTTTTCGCAGTAAATTAGCTTTTACTTGAGCAATGTGATTAAAACAGGTGGGTAACATGCAGGTTACGAAACTGAACGTGGCAATATGTTTAGGAGACGTGTTACATATACGGAATGTAGCCGAAATACAGCTTTTGCCCGCAGTATATCATTGCATTGTCTTTTCTTTTGCCTTCTCCCATTTTGTTCCTCGGACCGGAGCAAATTGATTTACAATGATACGGCTACGTGTAACATTCTGCAATCCATTCACAGAACTGGCTTGTGCAACACTGCTCTCTTATGGGCAGTGACATGAACTTTTACGGTAAAGCAGCAGTAAATTAAACCGCCGTGTATGGATTCCTCAAGCTGTTAACTCGTAAACATCCTAATTTGGCGGAACACTTGCTTTTTGACGTGACATTTTTCATCCTTATATGTTAAACAAAAAGTGTTTACAGCACCAATGAATCAAAAGTGAGAATATATCGTAATCAAAATTTGAGGTTACACGTTACATGTTCATTTTTGGGAACGCCGGTTTTTTCACATGAAAGTGAAGTTTGCATTTAAACAAGCAACAAGAAAGTGTACTTGTTGTCTTATAAGGGAAATTTTGCCTGAACTAGAACTGATGGTTTAAACTGAAGTTTGAATGCACTAATAACAGAAATTGCTCGCTTTCTTCTGCCAATTAATGCCTTGGTGCCTAAACTTGTTTGGTTGTATAACAGAAACATTAAAAAGCAATAAAATAATTAAATAAAATTTCAACGTAACAGCAGCAACATTTTACTAAAGCACTTCTGGCATGCGGCTTACAAGGCTATGAACTAGGAGAGATGGCCGAGATGCTTATTACGGTGTATTGTATTTTGAGCATATTTAATCTCGTTATGTTGCAGTTTTAAAAGTATTCATAACGTTACATTAAACGTATTTTGTTAAATTCTTTCTTTACTTAATTAAATATTCAGTAACCAATGTCACAGATAAACGCCAATAAAAGTTCCTTCCCAAATGATGATGGGGTGCAAAAAAACCAGATTTCTTGTTCTCTGTGCTAGGGACTATACTCCAGGAAGCTTCGTATGCTAAAGTAGTGACGGCATTGTAAATTACATACGGTTCTTGTCAACTCGCCAACTTTTGATTAAAGATGTTTAAGAATTCGCTGGTATTTTGAGTTTGCCCCTTGGCGCATCTCTAAAAAACCAAGAAATGTTCTTTGTAGTGAAAAGAAAGGGAGTATATCCTCCCCTGGTTACCAAAATTAATATTTTGAAACCAAAATATGACTATAAACCACTAATTTTACATACAGCCTTAAGGTATAAAATTGGTCACGCCTATCTACACATAGTTATTTAAAATCTTACGCGACACAGGAATAAACGCTTAGAGGTAAAAATGTAGCAGATATTATAAAACACTGGGTTCTAACATTGTAAGAAGCACAAATTATAAACTTATTCTTATTCTTCCTTTTGGCCTTAATTTCACTTATATCTCCCGTTAAATATTGAATTTCAAAATCTTAATAATCACTTAGGCATCACAGAGAAGTAGTGAAAGAACATAGAATAGACAAAAAGGAAACGCAACTTTTAAAAAGCAAATTTGTGGTACGGGATAAAGGGAATGCATATTTTAAATTCAAACATGTTATCACAATGCTTCACACTCTTGTTTAAGCTTATAAAAGAAGATCGTTGTTTCAGATGCAGTATGTATGACACAAAGTGATTTTCAATAATCAAGGGGAAATTTGAATATGTGTTATAGTGTTAAACGAATATTTTGAACTGTCCCTTTCATACCCACATAATTTCGTCCAGTATAAACTATAGCGCCGGGTATTATAGTCCGGTGAGTTTTTGCAAAGCCATAATTAGGATTATATTCTATATGGAGAATTAGTTTCGTGTGTTGACCAACTTTATCCACCTTTTATTAAATATTACGAAAACCCTTTTTTTTTTATCCAAAATTAGCCAAAGTATGGGCACGCACCATTAGTAAGCGATATCCACAAACATATTGCCACAAATATCCGGGAAAGATAAAAGGATACTGTCCTTAAAAACGACATTTAAGTTAACAAAATGCAACAGAAAATTTATATCAAATATAACAAATGAGGATAGAATATTTACTTAGCAAATCTACAGAGAGTTGTTTCTAGCCCAAGTCCGCAGCTGAGTGCAACGAGCACAGGCTCAAGGTCACGCCAGTCAAGTAGTTTTCGCGCTAATGGTGGAGAATAAGTGGCAGATTTTTATTACGAGAGCAAGAGTTATTTGTGTCTTTGTGCTTTTATACCTTAGTTTGCGGTTCAGAGATCAGTATAACTCAAATGTTTGTTATTAAAAGTTATCATTGTTATTAATTACAATAAGTTAGTAAAGTAAATTTTACTTTAGTGCGTTAAATTTAATGTTAACACTAAAACAGAGAAAAATAAAATCTACAAAAATAACCCCCATACTGTAAAAGAACTCAAAGAAAATACCGGGGCATAAATTGGAAGTATCGTGGAAGCTCAGTTGTTGAGAGTGAATGTAAATTTCCATAAAAATACCCGACTAAGCGAACTGCAGACGGAAACCACTATAACACATTTTGCGAGTAAAATGTGAAGGAACATTACCAGCGACTGATAACGGTCTTGTGTGCAGCTAAGGACGCAGACCAGCAATAACCCTGAAACTATATAAGATATTTATTTTAATTCCAATAATTTTATTTCTTTTATCTTTAGGTTTAATTACTCCCTTTAGTCTGTCGTATACTTTTTAACATTCTTTCTACAACTTAATTCATTGTTGCATAATGTTAAAAAATGCTTCAGATTTTTAAACCACTCTAATGGAATGCGTTACACGTCTTTGCTAGGTGCCAAATCTCTATTTTCCCTTTCTTCTTTACCATCCATACGGCAACCATCTCCTCCTGTCTTTTCTCCCAATTGGTCGAGACTAGTAGTGTACCTTATAGTAGTGATGACATCATAGCTTACTTCTGGGCTTACTACGAGGGTGTCTCGGACTTCAGCGGCGAGGAGTGCTGATGTAAAGACATCTTTCGGCCAGCTAATCGCAAATTTGTAGGTTCGTTGCTCATTTCCTCCGCCTCGCCCACTGACTAAGTTATTGTACACACATTGTCATTCTCCTTAATTTTGCGGGTTTTCTTTATTATATTTTGTGTAATGTTCAGCTTTAAATATTTGCAAATATGAGGCTAACACACAAAACTTTAATGTTTTATATTACTTTGTTTATAGTTTTCTTTAATGTGTAAACTAACAGCAAACACGTGGTAATATTAATGTTTTATGTCACTTGGCTTATTGTGCTCTGTCATTAAACTTCATTGTAAATGCTAAAAGTAACATTGAATGCGCTTTCGGTGAGTATTTGGTTACAATACAATACATGTACGTTTTGTACAGTTCATCACTATACTCTTAACAGATCGAAATCTCAATACCTCTTTTTATGATCCAACAGGAGGAGGAGATCCCATTCTTCTCCAGCTAAATGAAGCTACCTTTCCCTGGCACAATTAATGTGTCTAGCTTAGTTTGTTTATAACTTAAATGCATGCGCACACATTAACGGTGGGATGCCTCATAAGATGTTATGCTAATGTTAAGGAGGAAAGAGATATTTATAGAGCATTGCAAAGTGTAAACAGAAATTACTCAAATTTATTTTATGAGAAAAATCGGTGAACATCCAATAATTTAAAACCTGATTAACATGCAGTCTTGTGTCCATATATGCGATCTATGTATAGATTTTAAAATTGAAATTCAAAATAAATGGGAAGATTTTTTAGAAAATGCTAACTCATGCAATGTGAAACGATATTTCCGTATTATGTGTGAAAATGGGAAATTTCTACGATGTATGTTGTGATGGCTTTGGCATCGTCGATATCATTTTTAAATTACAGTAAAATTTTTATAAGATGAATGTATGTATAAGGCACATTATCTTTTAGAATTGGCAGAAAAATCTTACTACCTCCCTTATAAATACAATAAACATTTCATTAAATTAGCTAATTTATCTGAGTGGTTAAATTGACACTTATTTTCCATTTACTATCTGGTATAACACTTAAGAAGCACCACATTTTCAATTTTTATTTATTTGCACTCCTATTGTATACATTTTCTATTGCGATATCCTACCAACAGGATATCCATTATTTTCTCATTTAGATCTAAGATAATTTAACAATAAAGCTCTTTTTTTTTTTTCTTAATGGACTAATTCAGCTTATAACAAATCACCCTCTTGTCATACAAACATACTCAAAAGCATTTTGTAAGTAGCGTCCAAACTTACACAACGCTGATTGTAAAAATGCGCTGTTTATGTAAAAACTTCAAAATATAAGGGTTGGCATATACAAGCACCATATTACAGTAAAAACTGAATTTGAACTGGAATTATTTATTACTTATAAAGCAATGGGTTACATGGAATCACTTAATATTAATAAAGTGATATACGAATTCAGTCTGTTTTACAACCCTTCACTTATGTTACAAGGAAATGCAAAGAAAATGAATGTTGAAAGGTGTTTTGATGAAATGAAATTAATGTTCTCTGACTCGCCAGTAAGCTACTTTAATTCAGTATACTGAGGTGCAACTGACTTACCCACCAGCTGTCAGACAACTATTTTTTCCCCTCTCCCTTCGCTTGCTTGCTTGCTTAACTAATGGTTAATGTTATTGCTTTAAGAAAACAGAAGGTGTGAACTTTAGACCAGTGGCGTGCTGGTCCTGTCTTTCAAACCTGAAACAAGAAGAAAACTGTCGTGTTGTGTAAACCACCCTTCCACAGTGCTTGTTACTTAAACTTACTTCATATTCAAAACAAGTGTGCAAAGAGAGTGGTGCATTGTCTCGCAAGCAGAGCACACATTTGGTAGTCTTAGTATGAGTTTCTCTACAGTTTCTTCTGGAAACTTAATGGATAATGAAATATAACACAACAGTCATTGAACAATCTTTACTGCCAGTTGTTTTAAATTTCTTTGCGCGAGGAGCGTTCCTTTGTTTCTAGATCGTAGATTCAAATTCAAAATGATAACTGAACGGCTGTCATTCTTTAGTCATTTCTGACCAGTGTTATGGTATTTTATTAATTCATTTGTGTTCAAATCAAGATATACTGTGAGATATGTGTAAACCGGAAATATTCAATCTTTGATACACAAAGGGAGTCAAAAAAAATGTATACACTATTCAAGCAAAGAAAAAACTGTGTCAACATAACAACACTGAATTCACACAAATAGAAAATGATGGGCAATAATCATCTTAGACTTTTACAGTTGCAACACTTGCTCAAAATGCCCACCATCGGCGTCGATACAATTCTGAGTACGTTGAACTACTGATTGAGCAACGTTTACAAAAGTGTCCTCAGCGATTGCAGCACATGCCATTTCAGGGTCATCTTCATTTAATGCTTGCAGAAGTCTTGGGATGAAAACTTTCAACTTTGCTGTTTCAATAATATGACGTACGCTGGTTCTGCTACTCCCAGTCTCACGTGCACATTGCTTTGTAAGATCCTGAGGTGGGTGCTCAAAACGTTCCAAAACCATAGCCGAGGACGCGGGGCTTGTTGCTGTGCCAGGTCTCCCAGATCTGCCCTTGTGAACATCACATACGGTACCATGAGTCTCAATTTTGTCTCGAATGCGTGCCATTGTTACTCTCGTTGGCGGTTCTGTTCTGTACACACGTCTCCATTGCCTTTGAACTTCAATAACATTCTCGGTTTTCCAATGCCACTTCAAAATTTCTTTCTGCTGTTCAAACGATAATCTCGGCTCCATAATGTAATGCGAATCACATATACTTACAGAACATCATACAATAATCTTGGCTTCATTTGTTCATTGTTGATTTACCTGTCATGTAGCAACGCTATCATAATGTATATGAGTCACATCTGTTTACAGAACATCATACTACTCATTACTGTTGTTTTCCAACTTTGAAATATATTAAATGGATATCTACTATGAAAATTTGTATACATTTTGGCACTCTCTGTATTTATAAATAAGTATTTTATTCTACAAAACATGTCTTGCACGACATTGATATTTTTTGGACGCGCCATTCTTCGACACCAAAAGTATACGAGGGGATGATATAAAGCTCAGCTGCTTCTAAATTGTGAGCTTTTAAGTAAGTTATACAAAATAGGTCGAATTTATTGCAAAAACTTAATCATCGATCGTGATATTTATGGCTATGATAGGAACAACAATATCCTCCATACACCACCCCCAGGTTACGGAGTTTAAGAGAGAATAACAAAAATAAAATATGAGCATCTTGTTGCAAAATCTTATTCTGTGAGAACATGGGAATAACAGTCTGACCAAAGAGAAGAGCAAGAAGATTTTTTAAAATGTAGACGTAAAGAAAATATTTAAAACAGCTGGTTCACAGATGGCATACTCATTAGAAAATAAAACCTAGGAAGGTGACAACACCATGGTTACTTCAGCGACCCACACAAAGGAAAAGCTGGACTAAAATTCATTCCACAAGAAGAAATACTGAAATCTCAAACTTACTGTAAAGATGTACAGGAGAAAATATTTCCAAACATGGAAGATATTATTCCAAAGTTTTGCTTCAGGCCGTCGAAAGCAAATCAGAAACAGCTTAGCTTATCTTCAAGCTTATAGTTCCAGCTCCATAGTCCTCGATACTCGGTGCTTCAAAAAGATATTTGTCTAAATTTTTGGATTCTATATTTTCTTCGGTTTCGTCCGCCGATATGAAATAGAGTTAATTTAATTGGCATTAACTTGGGCTTTTAACGACCGAGTCCCGAACCAATGGAGAGTCAGTTACTTCCTTTCTGGAATCTGTAAGCGGTTCACAGATGTGGCTTGTGGTGCCGTAGGGTTCGTTCATACTCTCAATGAGTCTACAAATAGGCTGAAGTGCTTCAAGGAACGCTCGCATATTCTTTGTTCACTTCCATATTATCCCTTCAGCAATAAAATATGTTAATAGTGTTTAAAGTCATTACATTACAGGCAGTGGACACATAAATGAGCGATACATGATATGAAATGATAACTTGATAAGTAATATTTTTCGGGTAAGAAAGCTTTCCATGAGTTTAGGGTACCTCTAATGGCTTTTGCCATTTATGAGGTTTGAAAAATACATGGAGAAACCTTAGTTTCGCATTTGAACCATAGACCTCCTGTTTACATGTCCGTACCTTCATCAGGATGGTACAAAATCTTTTTGGAAAATGTGGTAGTAATTTCATTGAGAAACGTTATATTCCATTATGTAATTTTGCTTCAAATTTCGATCAATTTTCTATAATTATGATCATGTTATGTGGAACTACTTTACACAGCTCTGCTTTGAATTTTTTACACAGTATATCGTGCAGATGAGGCATAATATTTTCGCCTAGAACAATGGCATTTTAAATACATGGTAGTTATTTAGAAAGGAATAAAACTTTTGAATTTCGTTCCGCTGGTTACGAAATTTGAATATTTTCACAAACAAATGTGTTGTCAGATTGTCCTAAACGGACTAATCTATTGTTATTTTATACCATATCTCATTCCGCTAAGCTATTAGCATTTGTATACATTAGAGGAAACCGGTTGACCTTGAGTGGGTGCTCGATTCTCGTTAAGACCAAAGTTAAAAATTCTAATGTCTCTAAAAATTGAGCTTGCACAATTCTGTTTATCACACCAACTGTTTCAGTTGTATTTCTCTAAGTCACTTTTATTAAACTTTCTAATGTATGTATATATATGTATGTATGTATATATATATCGTGGAGTATGCCGAAAAAGAAATAATAAATCATATAAGTACTGTAGGAGAGAATTTCGTACTAAATTTCCAGGAGTAACATTTCCATTGGAAAGTGGAAGTTTTAGATTTTTAAAGAAGATTTCATTAACTAGAACCCGGTACAAAATATAAAGTACATGTTTTTATCAGAAGAGAAGTTTGATGAAATAGAACATCGATTATATACTTCTCGAAAGTCCTTGATACGATTAACTCACAACATTGGTGTTTCTGTCGGCGGTGCGTTTAGAGTCACTGAGCTGCTGCACTTCATCCATACAAAGTTACTGGTGTACCTGAAATAAAATCCGTGGTTGCGCTGAAACAAAATATCCGCGAGACCGTTTACAATATTCGGGAAGATGAATTGCGGCAGCGTCTCAAAATATTTTCAAAGGGATTCAGGCAAGTTTAACGATTGAGGACAGGCACTTGGAGTATCCACTATGATGGTGAGTACAATATTAATTACTTTTTACTGCTAAAAGTAACGAAAGAAACAAGAAATGCGCTCTGTGGGTTCCGACCGCGAAAGATGATTTTGCTCTGTAGGTGACAACGTCCTTACTCATTAACTTACCGTCCTCAAAATCAATTTGCAATTGCGTAGCGGAATTATATAAATATTTATATAATTTTAACTGCATAATTTTCAGAGCAACAGCATCCAAAATAGGTAATATTTCGATAATATTATTTTGTAAATATCACAGTTCGTTGTAATGTCACTTTAATTTTTTTTATGAATGAAATAGAAATGGAGACATTGATATAAGATACGCCTTTACATATTAATTTTGCTAAAATGCTTAAAATTATAGAAAAGTTCTTATAAAAGTGAAGGTTATTAAAGAAACTGAGAAAATGTGGAAAACGTTTTACTGGTAGGGAATGGAATTGGACTGTATGGCAGCTGTTTTAATTAAATGTAAGCCCGCCGATCATAAATTTTATCACAGCTGCTGCGGACCGCCAACTCCTCCGCCATGAGACTCTGTAGAGGCCTTTCCGCTGAATTTTGGCTGCTATAAGCTAGCCGGGACTGAGTGTTTGGGATTTTGACGTGAATGGCAAGGATAAATAACACATTGTTATCTATTTGCTGATGTTGGTCTTATTTTCTCAAACTTAAGAAGTCGGATGAGCTCCTGTCTCACACCGGATCACTGGCAAGGTAAGCTTGCCAAACACGTAAATTGGGTTGTGTTCGCCAAAGGGTGCGTAATATAGTGAAAGTACTACTGCAATAATATTTGATGGGGCACAGTTGTGCAACATACGTAGCTCACTTAATGAATGATTGTAGAGCCTCATCGATACCGGAGCTAGTACCTCGGATTTAAGTCGTTCTTCCTCTAACTTTCCGGGTGATGCAGTAGCATGAATCTTGGCCCGGAGAATTATGAGACTCCTCCCTTTCGGGGAAAAATCTATTTCTTATATACTCATGAAAAATTGACGCTCTCCCCTAAAATCGACGCGAGATATTCCCGCCAGTTTTGTGTTTAACCGTTCTCGTAGGTCAACGCTGACATCATTGAATTCCATTTCTATTCACTGCACAAATTTTGACATAGAACACGTTACGCCATTCGTCAATAAGCTCGCTTCAAACAAATTGTACACGTTATGTCAATGATCTGCGAATGCACACCTGCCGCATGCCCAAGCGTATAGTGGGCTGGTTCTACGGCAGAGGGGCGAACATTCTTCGCTAGCACCTGAAAGAATGAACTTGCATTGTCTGACTTTTCAAACCCTTGCCTTGCCATGTTCAGAGTCAAACTCAATTCCTTCTTTACCCTTTGCTGTATTACATATTATTTCTTAAATATTACTAAAATTACACATTATAGACATTATGTTCAGTCTTAAAAACTATACATTCTTAATTCCACAAACATGAATTTTGTCATGGAAGTTTCTCATATACAGAAAGCACAGCATACCAGTAGGAAATCACAGCATCGTTGATTTAAAATTACAAATATTTATTATCTCAATAACTCTATAATTGATGGGGGCCCAGGGACAGCTTCAATGTGTGTTTTTAAATCATGACTGCTGATTTCAATTCTAACCTCTTTAGATGCCTCTAAAATAAACGATACCCAGGTCCTCTAGGCTTTGTTTGTATTCAGAGTAGTTCAGGTGTTATAAACATAATACTAGCTGGGCTGTACAGCAAGAAGGCGATTTTTCTATAAAATGAGAGATTTGTTGAACGAGTCATAACGAGGAATTACTATCAAAAGTTAATCACAGCATCTGCAATAAAACAACCAACAGTCAAAGTGCATTAAGTTTAGGAAAAATACTGAAGCATATTCCGAAATGAATTGTTTCGAAATAAATCTCATGTTACATCCTCTTTAAATATTGTTTTCATCGCGCCATTTTAATAAATAAAAAAGTGAACCATTAAATTACGCATTAACTTCTCAGCCATTCAGTACAGTAAGTATAAATGCCAGAAATGGAGCGATATTTGTCTACAAGTAAGGTAAGTTACAAGGGACATTTTTTGGATACTTCCCTCAACATGAAAAGGAGGGATCACTTGCGCCACCATAAACACGTTCTGTTAACCTATGGCGATCACACGCTTACAGCAGATAATTATTGAATGCCTGCCTTAGAAAGCCAGCTCACTAGTCACACAATTTACAGTAATATACAACAGGATGTACATCCGAGCGTTGGCTTTCTAAAAAAAAAACTCCACCTTTGCAAGAGCTTAGTATCGCTTTCAGTAAATTCTGCTTATCATTTGAAATAAATATTTAACCTCCTGGTTTTTACTTTGGCTACTTCACTCGCACCATTGAACCAATCTGGTATTAGATTGCGTTCAGTTCCAATCAATCAAAGCTGTGCATCCCGAATAATTTATAACTTAACGTGAAATTGTTTATACGCTCGATTATCTGAGTACGACTGTTTTTCCGATTAGTTGCCCCGACATGCACATGTTTCAATCCGTTTACAATTTCAGGAAAACGAATGCTTAAAAACGACGCCTGCATGTAATATGGCGCAGTTCAAGCCTTTTCATTTTAAAAAAAAAAAATTAATTGTAATTAATTATATGTTTAATTATATTTCGTATGTTATATTCACTTGCAAAATTATACAAATAATTATTACAATGGTAACATAAGACAAATAACTTTCCTGACCTATTATTAAACTACTCATGTGCTCGCATGAAAAATATAAACATATAATTGTTAGTATATAATCTTACAAGATTTCTACTGTAACGCAGAGCTTATAAGCTTTCTTAACCCATGTGCGGTTAACAAATAGGTTATAGTGAACAGGAGGCGTTAATAAAGGTGCTGAGGTATGCTTTATTTCTAGAAATTTATCACGTGATATCATTTACTTACTGTACATTTCCAGCCTACCTATTGTCAACCTTGCAGCAATTCATTTAAGAATTTCATACAGTGCGAAATTTGCTATGTAACCTATTGTCCACCCAATGATCTGCAAAACAAAACAAACACATTCCATGTCACATAAATTATAACTTTTACAGATAACCGGACGGGACTATATCAGTAGAATAATTTTGCAATTTAAATTGCAAAATAGTGTCCAAAATTCTTACATTGTCAAAAAAGATGTTAAAAATTACGTTTCTGGCGTTTAAACAAACTTGAACTTATCTTCTGCCTCTGGAGAACACAAACTGTTCGAAATATTGCCTCATTTGTGGAACTGTTTCTATATGTAAACTCAATGTTTGCACTGCAGTTCAAGACGTGTCCGCTAGAGTAATACCAATATATCAGTATTTACATTATACATGGTAAATTATTAAATTATACTTGTTCTTAGCTATTGCGTATAATGTGCGCAAAATTTAAAGATTTTAAAATTTCAGTAGACGTTTGCTACAACGTTAGATTAATTGACTATGGTAAATTAATGTATCTTTGTGTACATTTGTCTTAAAAACTCCCCATAGTAAATTTTGGCACGCGTTTGCAGTTGAGCGCAGAATGCACTGGGCCAAAGCCATGCCAGTCCCCTGCTTGCGTATTGATAGTTACAAGTGGACTATCAGTCGAAGTTCTCCTTATTTCTGTCTTTTTATAATTCAGTTTGTAATTACGAGGTCAAAAAACTCAAGTGTTTGTGTTAAAACAGTTTATTAGTGCAAGTTATTAATTACAGTGCGTTACTGAAATGAATTGCACTATAATGTACGATTTATATTGAAATGTTACCACTAGAGCTGAAAAAATAAAGTACACAGAAATAACTCTCGTGCTATAGAGAAGCTCAAGAAAATGTCACCGCAGAAAATGGAGTTATTACAGAATGAATTAATGGTGTTAAACGCCCGTTTTTGCTACAGAGGCACCACAGACAATGGACACTGGTGATACATGAAATGAAATGATACATTGGGAAAGGATTTATTTTTAAGGAAGGAAACGTTCCAGGGTTCCAGGCCTAAGTTTAGGGTATCTCCCCGGCATTTGCCATTTATGAGGACTGAGGAAAACCTCGAGAAAACGTCAGTCAGGGAGGAGGGTCCTGCCTGGATTCGATCCCCAGACCTCCCGCTCACGAGTCCGCGATTTAACGACCTCGGCCACCCGTGACGGTGAATTATTGCAGAAGCAGAACTGTTGTGAGTGAATATAAATTTTATTAAAAATGCCAGAAATTGTGACAAATTATTTTTCTCAAAGATTTAATATGTATCAAGACATGCAACTAATATTGTGTGCATGTTAATACTGATCAAAATTGTGGGAGTAGAAATGCGAGAGAAACATGTACTGTGGCGTCGATTTGCGTGACCTTATCCCAGCGCACCTAGTGTTCAACTGCAGAAGCAGACTAAAAGCTGCCTTCTGTGTATGACGTAATTCTATGAATATTTTATTATTTATTTTCATGTTTATGAGTTTATTAATCTAGAATGATATTTTTATGCTTTCAAGTTTTGAAACCACCCTAAATGTTTTCAACTGTAAAACTTATTAAGCAAAATTAATATTTTCAAGGACTTTCGCTGCTCTGTAAGTTTTGAGAAAATAGACATGAAATTATTTTACTAATGTACACATTTTTTAAGCTATTGCTAGATTTTCTTTTCCGACATGATGGCCCCTTAGCTGTCTGAAAGCTGCTTTTTGGATATTAATTCTGCCATCATTTTTAATTGCAGGATTTTATAGCTTCTAGGGCTCCAATGTTTAATATATTGTGACCACTTTAGTTTTTATAATCCGTGGAAATATTAATTTACATTTCGTGTTAATAATTACAGACACCTTTAGAGGAATCCAGAACCAGCAAATCTTCCCATATGGAGATAATGAAACCAGTAAAATTATGCTGCAAGATATTCTAAATTAAACTTTTTCACAAGACGAAATACAGCTGTAGCGCAATAGTAAAATGTTATTTAACTTGCTTAGAGTGAGAAATTGTTAAATAATTCCTCCATACAAAGAAATCAAACTAACAAGACTGGTCTAAAATAGAAAATCTGTAATTTCTCAAAGTGAGGCCTCCATTCTTATTTTAACAAATACAAACAACAATGGCAAACTTTTATACTAAATGTTGGCTTAGTTCTTTAAGATGATTGGTATTATTGCGTTGTGTAGAACGAGGTAAAAGCAGGTGGAGATAAACAGGGCAAAAGAAATACGGTTAGTAATTCTTAACATAAGAATAGTCCACATGTTTTCATTGTCGGAAAGGTCTGCAACGCCACTGCCTCAAGATCTTCCATGACAGGATTTCAAAAATGGAATCTAGGTTAAATAGTCAGGGGCTAGCACTACTGGTCTGCAAAGTACGTGACGAGAGATCTCGCTCCGGTTTGATCGAGTCGAGTAGGTGGCTGACACACACACACACACTGTATTGCAATAGCGAATATTACGTCACAGTACCGAGATACGAGCACGGATCACGAGGCAAGCCAGCTGCGAACCCAACTCTTCATCAATGAATCACTTTTCGTAGAAGATTACAAAACGTTCAAGATTTAGGGACATGTATAATGCTTAGTAAAACAAACGCTGCTAATTGGTGCTCCACTCCCACGTTGTTCGTGTTACACTTTACCATCCACATAGGCTTGTCATGAATATCTTTTTACGTGGGGTTACATAAGTGGAGGCCTTAAGGGAAACCCATATCTTTAATCCCCGTTTTTTATAGGCTTGCTTTAAGGAAAACTCATCTCATTGAAATCACCAAGTAAAGGGTGTATAATGTAAGAGCGCAGACCAGTTTGATTAACAAATGTTAGACTGTGTGTTTACATTCTTACCCTTTTTCGTTGACACAGTTTGTGACAATATTACGTACTGGCCGAAACATCACAGTACCTCTGATTGAAGAGTAAAGGAATTGTCTTAATTAAAATGATATACTTTTACTTACTTGATAAATATGGACCAATGGGTCTGTACACAAAGAACAGCGCCTTCTTTGCACCTGTAAAGCGGTGCTCAATGTTCCTTGATAATTATCACAATAAATGACCAACGTGATAAGATGAGAACCTCTTGTTGGCCACAATATCTGAGAGATGACATCTGGATCAGAAAGTGCAAAGTGTGCAGGTGCTCCATTATACCCAACACTTGAGGTATAGTACGAGTGCTTCATAGGTTACACATTTGTTGGAAAAGTACCTTTCCATCTGTAAATGAATGTTTCTAAAACAGCGTTCCAAGCATAACTTTCAAGTCTCTCTGTTTTCTTCCATTTTCGGCTAAGGATATTTAAGTTCGGCGTTTCTTGGGCAACTATTCAATAAAATTGGTAACCTGATTCAAGTCAACCCTGCGGTGTATGTTAAAAGCTTCCTAATCCAATCAAATGTTTCTTCCCAAGCAAGCAATGCTATCTTTCCTGAATCGCCACTCATTTGCTTCATCTCTTGTCTCTTGTGTTATGCTTCATGATTACTAACAGCCCCTCAACACTGCTTAAGTGTTTGCTTCAGCCTTCGCGATTAGTTTCCATTAAATGCTAGAACCTGACAGTTATAAAATTAAACTTAAATGATTGTCTGATGCCCCACTTTTTTCCAGCGATGCAGTGAATTAATGAACATCTGTAAATGAAATGTAAACTTTTACATTATACGTTTCAGTCAGCCATCTGCCGACACATGCGTGGGTCACTAAGGTCGGCTACAGACTAAATCACCCGCGTTATTGATCCATAATTGTCGTCAAGTCATTACAGTCAGTAGTTGTTTTGTTTGCAATGCATTATTAACAACTGCTCTTAATGTGCAAATCTGTGAAATAAATTTAGTGTATTAAAATGTCACGCCACTAGAACACACAAAATAGAACGAAGAGCAATTAGCACACAATTTACACAAATGAAAGCACCAAGGATCACAATAATGCACAATCACTTGCTGGCAAAGCCTCCCTCATTCCTTAGGGACTGGCTTCCAGTGCGTAACGGCTGTAAATCAAATAACCTCACTGAATTCCACATTGGGATGAACTAGTACAAAAGATGCATTGATAACTCTATTGCTGACCCCTGTATTCATATTATTTTTGGTGAAGTATTAGATGACGTGGAGAACTCGATATCTTTTCTGCAATACACTAGCAGAAGTTATATATTTATTCCCATGGCAGGATTGCGGAGGAAAATGTCAGGTTGGTTAGCATACAAATTGCTCCTACGCCTGAGATGTAAATCTGGCTCTTCATTGCTGCAGTCATTTTGTCTCGTCTGTTTCTGTTTCCAAAATTTCCCTAGTCACTTATCGTGTTGTGCTCCTAACTTCTGTTAATCGGTTAAGATAAAGTATTTTAATGTTACTATCATCATTTCAGAATGACAAAAGCCTAGCACAAATAACAACGGCCGTTATGTTCTCCTGTACAACTTGAACATGTGTGTATTTTACTTAATAGGAACTTCTTGTTGCAGTGCAGTATAGTGGAAAGGGCAAAATTAGTTCAGACTGATGCATGCTGGGCTGGCCCGTTGTTTTCTCACCTGTAACATGTTTGAATCATTCCTTCTCTACATCTCTGCATTTAATTTTGTCGTTTATTTCCCTGTTTCTGTTGTGTACCTGTGTATTATTATAGACATGTATAGAGATTGCAAAACGCGATAGCCCTCTAACCCATAGTAAAGAATGAGGAAACGAGGATCATTAATGAGTTCATGCGCAAAGTATTTACAAGGCTTAATGTTGCATAGTGCGTAATGCAGGAAAACAAATTTTAAATAGCATTACAGACTTGAACTTCATGTTAATGGAAAAGAACGAAAATTCCACACCGCTCTGCTCGATCCAATCCCCTTATCCCGTCTATGATTCACTGCAGCAGCAAAACGCTGTTTTCACTAAACCTCGAAGTAAAGAAACTAGACATCTGGAATCTAGTAATTCTGTAAGTGCGTTGTTTATTTGGTTTATTTACGGACGCTCTTTAATATCTCAGGTCATCATCGTCCCATTCAATTCAGGGCGTGAAACGGTCGGCAAATTTTGTTCAGAGGCATTTTCTTTCAGCTTGAGGTTCTTTATCGTGCCGTAAATGTACGACACGGGACCCACGCCTTTCCTCCCCTCAGAAGGAAGCCGGATTTTTGCACCCGAAAAAATGCATCGATCCTGACTGAGTTTGAAACTGCAATCTTGGGTTTAGAAGGCGTATGGTTACTATTACACCACCAGGACCGACTTGATAAGTGCATAAAGATATAGTTACACATCTGTAAATCCTTGCAGTATTTTCCTTTTAATCTTGTTCTTTTTCCCCTAATATGTTATAAATATTTTGTAATTAAATCATTTAGTTTTGGGAATATTACGGGTTTGGACAGCAAACATGAAAAATTTAAGCAAGAACTCAGCATTATTAAATCCTATAATTGATGGAATATAAGAAATTATAAAATATCTTTTTGTATAGGATGATGAGAAATACTAGATTTTCCGTACATAGCCCCAATTTTAACATAACCTACATTTAAAGATATCTTTGTTCAGTTTTTAAATTAAAATTTACTTTCTGCCAATTATAGAAAAATATTCATATTTAGAAAGAACGTTTAAACATTGAATTAGTGAAATGTTTGATATTGTTTATGTAGGAGTTTAAACAAATTTAATATAAGATTTTTACAATTACTTATTATAGAAATATTGTTTAATTTGTCAATGTAATTTGAAAAATATTTGCTTAATAGAATGATTACAGACTGGCGCTACCTAAACCACATCAGTTGGTACAAATAATTTATTTTTTAAAATATTACATTTAATTTAATGAGGTATAGCATATCGTTTTTCGGGCCAATCGTTCTGCTTAGTTTCTGTATTTGGAGTCCTATAACACTATTCAAGAATAACGTGCATGATATCAATAAATTATTTCTGTTTACCGTTACCTAATATAAAGAAAGGATTTCTTTAAAAACCTTGTCCTCTGTTTAACCAGGTATATCTGAGCCAGCATCGCCTGTACTCAAAATTAACATGATCTTTTTGTCATGTCCGAGTACGTCGCTTTCTGAATCTGTTCACGCCAGTATGCATCATTAATTCATTAATTCATTAATTAATTAATTCATTCATTCATTCATTCATTCATTCGTTCGTTCGTTCGTTCGTTCGTTCGTTCGTTCGTTCGTTCGTTCGTTCGTTCACGAAAGTTGTTACACAGTTGTCTCTAGAAAACCATATTTGTATTTGTAAATGTTATTATAAATATGAATCAACTCATGTTTGCGTGTATGTGCGCGTAGAATTTATTCAAATCCTTCCTGATCACTTGTCTCCTTCCAGAACTACTGGATCAGCGCACAGAATAAAAACACAAGCGATTTTAACAGAAAAAATCCTATACGAAATTGACGTAAATATTGCAATTCGCCAGCAAAATCACTTCCAAAATTAGCACTAGTGAGTGTTTTGAAATGTAAAGGAAAGCTTTAACAATAAAATCAAAATAACATATGGTGGTGGAGTTTTTTTTCGGATACCATGGCTGTTTAGCTGAGGAAATTCAAGAATTCGAGCCTCATCTGTAAGGAAAGATGTATATTCGGTTTAAAAAGGGGAGATGAAGCACGGACACCATCGGCTGCGATACGAATATTAGCTGAAATGTTAAGTACTGCGTGGTAGGGCAATGTTTATAACTAAAGCTTGTACTTTCTACTCCACTTAAATATTTTAATATATCTACTTTTAAGTTGAAACTGAAAAACATACTTTATAACTTTTCATATACTTGCACTGCTTTTTGCTAAGAGTGGGGTTGATTTACCAGGTCGAATCCGCCTGTGGTGCCTCAGTAGTGAAAACGGGCGTTAAACACTACTCAAAAAAAAAAAAAAAAAAGTCGAATCAAAGAGCACGCATCTCGGACTTTGTGCTAAAAGACTACAATGCAATGACGAAGGCAAATTTTTGGAAGCACATTATATTGGAATTCAAACTCTGAGCCAAAATGTCACTTTCGAAGTTCCCGTTGGTGTGGCAAGAACTTCAAAAACACAAAAATACGGTACTTGCATGGTAAATGTGTAAGGATTTAATGGTACCGATGAATGAATTTTTGAAAGAAGTTATGAAAACCTTATTTTCTGTTTATGTTATATTACTGTCCACAACTTCCTATATTATAAAAACGCAACAATTTTTAAAACTTGTGGAGAGTTTGTCAGTGTATCTTGTTCTTTTATTGTGAGCTGTGTGAGTAAATATTTCAGTCGTCTTTTCCCGTTCATATATTTTATATTTTTCTTTCCCTCACAACGTTTCTTGAGAGGAAGTTTTTTTTTCCCCCCCCTACAGAATTTTGCAGAATTATATAAGTCTGGTTGATAAATAGAAAGAAGTTTAATTGTGATGAGATTGTTTTAAAATTTAGGGATGAATAATTAATTCTTAATCGTTAGAAATTTTCGGTAACATAGCTGAAAAAATTAAATATGACTATAACCTATAAACTATAAGTACCTACATGTCCTGCCCTCAATCCCGGAGGAGGGATAAAAGCAGGTGGGACACAAACAATACAATAGCTACAAGCTATTCGTATTTGCAATGAATGCGCAGATCACAGAGAGTCAAGAAACTTAAATTTCTTAATTAAAAATGTGTTAACTTGTATGAAGCTATATTTTTGGATAGATTTTTGGTTCTTAAAATTGTTATTTACAGAAAATGTCTATACGAGCACGGTAGAAGAGGGTCAAGGCAGCAAACACTAAATGTATTATTTTGCCCTGGGACATAAGACTAAATAAAAGGGTTAATGAACTATGGCCTATGATTGGTTCGCACTGCTTACATAATGTAATGCTTAAACGTGAGATGTTTTTGGCACCGTGTCGAGATGTACCGATAAGGGAGAAATAACAAATTGCGTGCAAACACAACAAGGTGAAACAATTAAAAAATCACGAAATAACTACAGTTATTATTGCACAGGCCTTTGTAACCTTGCACCAGTTTTGGGTTGTAGATACACTTGCGCGTGACGTGACTCAGTTGCAAATGGAACAAGCGTTTGCAAAATATTAATCCAAAAAAGTGATCAAGCATTGAAGGTCACGTAATTTCTAGGCTATGTTGTGAAATTACAAAAACAATTACCATCACAGACCGGAATGAAAGGCACGCAGCTTCTATAGTGAGTAAATGTTGCACCTATTCCGAGGGTTGTTACTTTTATGCATATTTACTCCTGGATATAAAAACGGAAGTGACGTAATTTTACGAATTATGTAAAAATCTGCGAGAGAGAAATAGTTATAAACATAACCACACTCGATTTACTTTGTGAGCTAGAACTTCAAGATCCGATCCAGTTTCTGCTCGAGAGATTTTTCGTTCTATCGAAATCCACATTTCTTTAAAATGATTTGCTCTATTTAACTAGGCTATCTATAAAACAATTATAAAATTTTATTTCGTACTATAGTACCTGGATAACCCTGCTTTTCCCTAGGCTTATTTTGTTTAACAAAATAAATAAATTTTTGTTCCTAGCGTAGAGGTTGGAATTAGGGGTGTTAGGGTGAACCAGATATAAGTTTAAAACTCTTGTTCCATCTTCCAAAACTTCCAGAATTCAAATTTTATTGAATTTCGATGCCACCCTCAATCACTTAGGCAATGAATTCAGGGACAGTAATGATGATGTTATTACAACAACAACAACAACAACAACAATAATAACAATAATAACAATGGGTCATTAAACGTCGCATGCAATACGCTTTGTCTTATATAAACAAACACTTCTAATCAGATTAGCGTGATTACATATCTAATAAAAATCTTTCTTCTGCACTATAAAAACTATAAATATTTTCCCCGCACAAGCATTAAAACTAAGCACTACTTATTTTTAATAGAGAGAGGTAAAGTGTTATACAAACTGATACCTGTTATAATAAAACTTTTGAGCCTTTGATAATTACAAGATAAGGGGATTAGGTTAGTTTGCTTTCTAATATAATGCTTGTGAACATCAGTTACTGTCATAAATTTTTATTGATTTTCATACACGTATCTTAAACAGCCATGGATATAAATAGAAGAGAACGATAGGACATACAGGATTCTCCTTTAGAGGTATATTATACTAATGACTTTTATTTTGTAGCTAAAATACATTCTGTGATTTAGAACTATTTCCCCATAATATGGCTCCATAATTTAACAGACTATAGTGTGCAGATGTTAAAGCACCTTGTGTAAATCAACTGTTCTAAATCTTTTAAAGAGAACATTTAGTTTAGATAGTTTACTGCGTGTTCGTCTGTGCGACCTCTGCATATTAATTTGCAATCAATGTAGAACCCCAGACACATTTAATACTCAATGTAATTGGGTTTTTACCAGATTGAGACTTAGATGATTAGCAATAAAACACATCTTAAAACTATCCATGGTTATAGAGTATTCATTTCAGATGATTGAATACATGACATCCTCAGCATAATATAAGATTGTTTGTTCATTGCAAATCATTTATAAAAATATATAAATTAAAAAGGTTCAAGCATTTAACACCCTGTTTCCATATTGTACTATGTACATACACATGCCTTAAATAGTGTTAAAACTTTTTAAGGAACTGAATTAGGCGTTTTTTGATCAAATGACAGATTTTCTGCCAGACACTTACACCTTCATTGTTAAGTTCAAATGCAGCAGAAAGAGTGCATTACTTGAAATATAACCATGAAAATGCTTTGAAAACTGCCTTGCTGTGATATCCCTTCAAAGATTTGATTTTTCAGATCGTTAAAAATCCAGAAATCACTTGTGTGCTTGTGTACTACATCATTAACGCTTGCTGACGTCAGATCCGAACATCGGTTGTAAGAGGAACATAGTTGTGACGGCGAAATGCAGTTCCAAAGCAGGCTATGGTGCCGCCTGAGATGAATATGTCCAGAGTGCAGACTAAACCGTGTATTGAGGGTTTGTTATCGCAATACAGGACATTTCTTAACTGAAGTAGATAATGAAATACAAACACTGCTGCAGCATTAAGCTAACGAGAAAGATTCAAGAGAGCTGCTACCTTCAATATGACAGAGGTTTAGGTCATGTGTAAGGATAAAAGAGAATGGTAGGTGCTGAATGTTTGTAATTTATGTATAAGATAGCAATACATCCAAGGCATAAGAAAAATATTAAAATTGTATTTTAGTTACTTAAGTAAAGCCTTGTAATTCAATTTATGACAAAACTAGGCATATTGAAAACTTTTGCTAATCCTACCTTATATCTATATTTCTTAGATTATCTACTCTGGCACGAATCGCAGGCATTTCACTGAAACTCTGTGTATACTCATTTTGTATAAATAATATTTATGTTTTTATTTATTCATGAGATTTATTTATAGACACTCTTTAAAATCTCAGGCCATCAGCATCTCATAAATTTTGCTCAAAGGTCCCTTCTTTCAGGCTTGATGTTCTTTTATGTTCCGTAAATCTACGACCCGAGAACCACGGCTTTACTTCCCTTCCTAAGGATTTTTACGCCCGAAAAAATCCATCGACACTGGTCGGGGTTGAAACCTTGATGTT
This sequence comes from Metallyticus violacea, assembly GCA_030762175.1. Classification (NCBI taxonomy): domain Eukaryota; kingdom Metazoa; phylum Arthropoda; class Insecta; order Mantodea; family Metallyticidae; genus Metallyticus; species Metallyticus violacea. Next base: position 370,525,362 of record CM060846.1, on the reverse strand, counting down.
GGGTCTAGGAAGCGAATGTGGTTACCACTAGACCACCAGAACCGACAGTATCCACGTCTCTGGATCACATAGCAGTATAGTTTTATAATGTGTACTATGATGTTCTGTAAACAGATGTGACTCACACACATTATGATAGCGTTGCTACATGATAGGTAAATCAACAGTGAACAAATGAAGCCAAGATTATCGTAAATCAACAATGAACAAATGAAGCCGAGATTACCGTATGGTGTTCTATATATCGATGGATTCACATTACGTTATGCTAGCGTTGCTACAATAAAATGGAGTCAAGATTATCGTTTGAACAGTGGAAAGCAATTTTGAAGTGGTATTGGAAAACCGAGAATGTTGTTGTTCAAAGTCAATGTAGACGTGTGTACAGGACAGAACCGTCAACGCGAGTGACAATTGCACGCACTCGAGACAAACTTGAGACTCGTGGTACCGTATGTGATGTTCACAAGGACAGATTTGGCAAATCTCCACATTACCATCAAGATGTACGTGCGTACCTTGATGACAATCTTCCAAGGCACTGAATAAGACGAAGAGGTCCGATTGAGTTTCCGCCGCGTTCTCCGAATCTAACTACGTTGGACTTCTACCTGTGGGGAACTCTTAAGGATGTTGTATACCGTAGAAAACCAGCTACACTGGCAGCACTTCGGGAAGAAATTGAAACTACGTGTGCTGCAATCTCTGGGGACACTTTCGCAAACGTTACTCAATCAAAGATCAACGTACTCAGAAGTGTATCGATGCCGATGGTGGGCATTTTGAGCAACTGTTGTAACTGTAAAAGTCTAAGATGATTAGTGCTAATCGTTTTCTGTTTGTGTGAATTCAGTTTTGTTATGTTAACACAGTTTTTTCTTTGCTTGAAGTGTGTATACATTTTTGGTACCCTCTGTATATCATATTATAAAGCATCTTCATTAAGTGTTATTATTAGAGCGCATAAATATAGCACATAAGATACTATGTTAGAATATAGATAGCATGTAAGAAATGACTTTTCGTGCATTTATCCTCAATTTGTTACTTTATTTGTTTATATAGATGCAGATTTACTTAACTAAGCAAAACAAATAAGTCTTGATAAGAGTCTTGGTGCTAAACAAAACAAAAAGGTTGTTTATTTTGTATTTGTTCATTCTATTCACAAATGAGTTTGAAATATATTTAACTTTAAAATAAATTAATATTATTAGTGCAAAATATGACTTTACACACGCAGGTATTGTTATAATGCTCAAGTTTCTTAAGTAAAACGGCTTTTGTTGATCTGACACCATGCTCTTATTGCAGGGAAACATTTTTCTGCTCCTTTAGTTCGTGAAATTAACTCTTCTGTCCTTGAATAATGAATTATAATATTCAAAAATGTTTAACATTTTTGGGCATCATGAAACTGGCTTCTGTAGCACATCGACAAACATTTACACGAATCATGTTTTTGACATCATAAAAGCACTGCACACCTGAAGACCATAGTAATTTCATAGCATTCTCAAACGCCACACAGATAACCGCCTACATCATGTGCTTTTGCTTTCATAGCACGGACAATAACAGTCATCACATGGCGAGTGACCCAATGTTTTCATCAAGAGACAGCCATGCATGTTTATATTTTCATTTGTTTCTTATCATTTATGAATTTGTAAAATATTTGCACACGTATATCCTGCGAAATGTTGACGGATGTACAATTGATCTCTAAAGAATTCGTACAATCTGCTGACAGTTCGTCATGGGCAAGGCTGGTATTTTGTGTTGTTGTGACGGCTTGTAATGAATCATTCCGTAACGAGTGTGAGCAGAGAAACAAGATAAAGGTTCAGGCGATGACGACTGAGATTGAAATGTCCCGGGTTCAAATCACTGGAGACCGGACACGATGACCTTGGGTTTTACGAATGCTAATTTTTCGCTCTCCCATTCACTTTCATTTCATCCCATAGTATCAGTTACATGGTCCTAAGCTTCAAACGAGGCGGGATGGTATTTTATGGCGTGGCGGTGGCTTGCGCTCAGGAAAAGCTTGTATTCTAGCGTCTGGTGGGATTTCTCTGGAGGCCGTCTCGGGTACCTCAGGATACTTTGAGTACTTGGTGGGACCGGAATGGTTTTCTCGTAGGCCCGCTAGTGTTTAGTGCTTATCATCTATGGAACCGCTAGGAACCCATGCAACCTTGGAATTTCTGATCACCCGGTAAATCCTCCATCTCATCCCTTCCCTCGGAGACATATGTACATTAGGTACATTGGCGGCCGCGATACGAAATCCCCATAACCTTAATCAAAAATAGTCAGTGTGCAAAAGAAAACATGCTGAGCTAGTGATTTTGCTTCGTAAAAGCTCAAAAAGTTTGTCTCAAAGCAAATGCCGTTCGGGTGGTCGATACTTGTATTTGTAAAATGTATTAGATTTATCTAAAATTCCTATATACATTTTAAATATAACTATTTTACAATTTAATAAGAGTTAAGATCGTCATATATTACCTAAAGGTAATTTCCACTATTTTAATGTAGTGCGTGAAAAAAACCAGCCCTTATGACAGTTTAGGTGAGGGTAAATGTGACTGAAGAATAATGTTCTGTTTTATTTTGCTCAAAGCACACGATTCACTCGGTAGCTTATAAACTAACCACGTAATTTCTGCTGCATGTTTTGATCTTGTTAGCGCTGTTCTCAGCAGATATCGTCTCACTTCGCTGCCACTATAATTGCCCTTAGAACCATAATCGCTTGTAATTTCTAATAAAGCGGAAGCCGAGAAGAATACTTGAAAAATTCAATCTAGAAACCCTGAGTTAGTGATTGAGAAATGGAGTTCTGTTACATAAGCAGGGTTGTTCCTCTTAGTTCTTACTATGCGCAAGTAAAATTAAACATAAATCAACCTTTTTTTCTGAATCAAATCGTTAAATAAGAAAATAAAGGTTTTAAATGCCATTTGTGAAGCATTGTTTGATTCCCTACAAATGATCCAAAGTTTCCCAATCTTGATGTATTTACTGTGGTGTCTGTAACATATTTTACAATGTGTTTATTATTTGTGTAACACACCTTGTTTCATTTCTTCCTCTTACGGCACTTTCAGTTTAATTCTGGTTGTGCAACCTGGGCCTTCTTCTTCTGCTTTTTTCAGTTCTTCATAAATTTTCTCCACAGCTATTTTATTATCCAATCTAATAACATGTCAGGTCCACTTTAGTCTCTGCTTTAATTACATATGCTGTATAAGGCGATTTGAATTTATTGCTAATTTCCATATTTGTTTAAATCTGTATTGCCTTTTGAATGTCCATAAATTGTCGTTTAGTAAAAAGTTTTGTTCCCTGATCTAAGTTTCCTTTTATTGCTAATTCAATCTTAATTTGACTAGTGATGAGCGAAAGCGGATATTAAATGATTCCAACTAATTCGAATTTCTTCTAAGGCCTTCATTTTCCCCTTAATTTATTTATAATCTTGATATATAAAACAGAATATGCTATCCATAAAAATCCTAAGCTTTATGATCAAATGTTAAAAAAATGTGAAAAAGTACTTTTATTTTGCATATGAGGTATGTTTATTATTTTATACTTTGTTAGTTTTGAATCCTGTTGATAAAGGTTATTAAAACAATAAAAAGTTATAGTTGAACATGCTGAAGGTAATCTGAACAATTTACGTTTTAAGGGGCTGCCAGAGAAACTTATGTAAGTTGACCGGGTTTTCTAACTAATTGCTTATTAGATCGTCAGCTTTCATGTGTTAGACATTTCTGCCTGTAACAACTACGCTTGATCAGTTCAACCATTAGAAGGTCTGTCAATATATTTCCTCTCCAAAAGTTTGCGTGGAAATCCGGAATCTCTCTCTCCAAATACGATTTCCAGTTGTTTCCACGTGTGTCAGTTATTCGTTTATTAAAAAAATTAACTCTGAGCGAATGTCTTTGTTTCTTTTTTGAACCAGTTTTGTGCAAACCGCAACCAGAGAAATTTCATTTACATATAATTTACCTTATTGTCTTGTGATCCCATGCTTTACTTCCAAATAAAATCCACCAGACATTACCTTATAAAATAACGAGATTATTTCTTTAAGTACATTATTACAAAGGACAGTTCAAATTGAACCAACTATTCATATCTTTGAATTGTTATGTTTATATTTCTTTCTGATCAATATTTTCTAAATATGTTAAATACGAAATAACAATAATAATAATAATAATAATAATCTGGGTTTATCACATTATTAATACATACTCACGCATATCTTATGTTCCCAAGGTTTGCCACAAAAACTAATCAATGACCAGTTTTATTACATACACTTTCTCCTTAATTTATCTTTAAACGTTTAATTAACTTTTCGATACATAAGTTAAATAGGAGCGTAGTATGTGAATTTCCCTCTGTCAAGACACTACAACTTGGTGATAACACTGCTTCGATCCCAAGTTTCTTCATTATTTCTATCAACTTGTTTTCTCGCTCTTTGCCCATATAACGACGTCTGCATAGAACAAACCCTTCTAGGAATGAACTAGAGACTCTCAGAGTCAAACAGCAGGAGATCGGCAGGTGTGTGTGAGAAATGTTGCAACTGGCCACGTTGTAAGGTACACGCCCTTGTTTCTGGTCAACATGAAAGTGTTCTCCACATTGAATTAAAACTCAGTGTGCCGCTTGTGTTTTGTTTAAGAATGAACGTTCTTGGGAAGTGTAGGCGGTGACACATTGCAGATCAATAAAATCAAAAGTGGGCCAGTTTCAACTTGGATATGGCGTTAAATTTAGAACAATATCGAGACTAGAATGCTGCAAAAGAAGTGGGCATGACTTTTTTTATAAATAAGTGTGCAAAGCAAGCAATATAGAAATGTATATGAAATACGGCGACTCGTCACCATCAGACTTAAGGTTATAGTTAACGAAAACACACCAGGATGTATTACAAAATAAAACAAAAATTCGCCAAACCCGAATTGAAAGTAGCCTGGATGAGATAAAATGTATAAATAAAATATCACAACCAGCATTCCTCAAGTGTATCGGACTGTAATAAGAATTTAAGTGTTTTATTTATATAAATATGATAATTGTATCACAGGAAATATTCATTGGGATACTTTAAACATTTCAATTAACAAGGAGATAAATGAAATTAAAAAACGTCAAGAATTTTTAACGAAAATGTAACAATAAAGTGATTGTTTTATAAAACATGGCAATATTATTTCGTTTGGGAGACATCCTATAAATAGTATGCATTTCCATCACGCTGTATAATTCACACATATTATAGAAAGTAAAAAACCAACAGCGATCTATATTCCCACTCGATAGTTATTAGATGTGATGTAACGTTTTCGCTCCATTATGCTCAGTATATCTGAGTTACAGGCCGACATAGCGCGGCTGTGTACTGGGAGAAGCCATATAACGCATGTGCAGGTAGCAGCTTGTGTTTACTTTGAGGGAGGCGTTCGTGTGTTATTCGGTGCTTTTATATTGTGAAAATTATGTGCTAATTGTTCTTCGTTAGCTATGCCAGTACATAAATATAGACCGGAAGAACAAGTTATGTACGAAAGATAAGTGAAAACAGATTTTGCATAGAAGTGATAAGACGTTTCGCGAAAAAAATTTCTGACATTCGTGTTCCAGGTAAGGAAACTGTTCGCCAACTTGTTACTAGAGACAGCATCTCTCAATAACAAGAAACGAATTACAAACGGTCTTGTTCTTAAGAAAGAAAAGTTAGCCAGCAATATATTGCCGCTGAGCAGCACAATTTTCAACACTTCCTATAATAAGAGCCTTGCGTTTGGACACAGAGAATCTCCAAGGAAACCCCAATAGTGTAACTGTGCATGGAGTATTGCTTAGAGGCAACCAACCCAACTTACACACCTGTCCTGCAGGTAGTAACGGGGAGGCGATTTCACTATAACTTGAACTATTTTGCTATTCGTTCAAAGCGAAGGTTATGTGATTGACGAACACTTAACATGTATCGAAAGTGACCAAAGGCAGAGCTGTACTTTTAACACAGGTTAGTGATTATCACAATTAATTTTAAACACAGAATCATTTTTGCTTTCTGTAAAAGTGAAAATGCTAGCTATATGCGCAGCGACACTGATTTCCCTTTTACCGGTTGCGGCGAGTGCACTTCCCCAGTACGCAGCTGAGCTTAGGTGGCCCAAAATTCAAATACTCTCACTGTATTAGTGCATACAAATGTCCTCTAGCAATTTATGTTGCCTGGGTAAGGCTTTTTCCGGGGTCTTCTCTTATAACATCAGGTAACTTTAGGTGCCAATGAACTGGGATTCATTTACCCTATCATTTCATTCATTTCCTGCACAAAAAAAAAAAAAAAAAAAAATCTTTGAATTGGTGGGACTTTAAATGTACACAGAAAATATTTGGATATTGAATTTTTAACAGTTAAATATGGAATTACAAAACTGTGCTGAATAATACAAAATTCAATTTGCTTTACGAGTAAGAGACCACAACTTGGGAAAAATACAGTTAGATTAATGAATTGAGAAAATTCAGAGGATACACAAATAATATTTTCCGAAATCATAAAATGCATTTTTCAAGAGAGTTCCAAACGAATGCCTAACAGATTCGTACTGTAACAAAGGATTTGAAACTACTCACCAACCTGTGTCTTTAAGAGCGTACATGAATAGGCCACTTTCTTCAACCCAAAAACGAAAATCAGCTCTGGTTTGTGAATCTTTTGCTATGTTCAAGAACCAAAGTAATCCCGAATTGATATGTTTCTTAACGCTGCAACCTGTTATTTTATATCATACCATTATCTCTATGTGGACTGTTGCATTAAATATTGTTACTCATTACAGATACATTTTTCTGTGTCGGTGAACGTTTTTTCAGCTGGCATAGGGTACCACCTCTACGAGGTCAGATGTTATCTGAGGTAACGCAACTTTGCAGGGCAGGTCTCTCTGCAGACGCAGCTGTACGTGGAATTACATACCTCACAATTAACCTAACCTACAACCGTGTTTTATGACGCTATAATACACAACACAGGTGTTCTTCATATATTACTTTATTTGTATACCTTTGGTGTAAATGACAAATCGCAGTTAAATCAACATTACATAATAAATAAATAATTCAGAACAGTTAGAATAACTCCGCAACTCCAAAAAATAAGTTTGAAAGAACACCAAAAAGAAAATACTCACTTTTTGTGTAATTAGAGAAAGCCTTCCATAGTACAGCCACTGTAGAACTGTGGGAGTCTTTGAACTGATAGGCAAGTTCAAAACTCATGTATATACAATTAATATATGGGGGGAAAATCTCAAATTGATTACTTATGTTGTTTAAAATACGCTTGAAATTTGTTCTTCCAATGTTAATAAGGAAGCATTAGTCGGAGAAAAACAATAAACAATTAAAATAAGTAATTAACATTTGCTTCTAACCCAGGATTATAGTAATTTGCATTATACCGAGAGTCCTCCTTGGTCTGCGTCCGCAGCATGCGCTGTACAAAAGTCACCGCAGTCGCTGTTATGATAACAGACAAGTTTCCACATGATTGGTGCTCTTGGGTAATAAGTTGCAGTTTGTTGATTAGAAGAGAAATTTTCGTGTTTATGTAAATAACCCAGTCTACGGATAAGAGTTAAGTATAACTTAACAATTTGTCTTATTACAGGCCATTAGTCGGTCCTGATGGTGTAGTGGTAATCATACTTGCCTTCTAAACCCAAGATCGCGGGTTCGGTCCTGACCAGGACCGATTGATTTTTTCGGGGGTAAAAATCTTAAGTATGGCTTCCTTCGGAAGGAAGTAAAGTCGTGGGTCCCGTGTCGTACATTTACATCAAGCCTGAAAGAAGAGGTCTGTGCAAAATTTGTCGGCCCTTGCACGCCCTGAATTGAATGGAACACTGATGACCTGAGATGTTAAAGAGCATCTGTAAATAATCCAAATTAATTCTATTGTTATTCATTATATTGGGTGAGTTAAATGAATTTTACTGCGGTTTAGAAGAAGTTAGAGAAACTATAAGGCCAGAAATTGGAAGATATTGGCACCTTGCTTCTTGCGTTCAGCTGCGAACGCAGGCCAAAAATGACTATGATAAGGAAAAAAGTATAATAAATATGGAGATCGGGATTTAAGCACGAACATAAGTAAAGTAAAATATATTATTATTGGAAAGGACACAAAATTTGAAACTGGGAGAAAGAGAACGTATAACTGTTTATAAATTAATATTGCATTAGCTAAATAATGAGACATAAATAAAGTTGTATATGAAAAGAGAAAATAATATAAAACTTAAATGGGTCTGTGGGATGTAAATATGACAAATAAAGTTAAATTACATATCTATATATTTAAATTAATAATAATGATTTATATCTGTCAGAAATCAATTCAGTGATCCTAACATAGCATAGATTCCAATCACAGTTGTTTCATATATCTATCTTGAAAAGTCTAAAAAGAATAATTTTATGCCCTCTACTCAGCATAATGATCAGGGGCGAAACAAACGACGGCGTAAACACCGTCGATCAAATGGTAAGGAAATATTCTACAAAAAGAGCTACTAGAAGATGGCCTCTATCTGTTTTCTTCCTCCTCATTGATATAGCCGCTGTAAATGGATATACAATATTTCTTTTGAATTTTCCTCGCTGGAATAAGAAGAAGATTATACTGCGAGAACTAGATTGCAGCTGATAAAACCAGTATTGAAGAATGGGCCAGAAACATCTCAGCACTACAGAAGAACGAAATTATAGCCCTGAAAGGAAGAAAGATTAGGCAGACTTTTGATGCGAAGGAAGTGAGTGGAACAAAGTTAGTAAAACAACAATATGTGGCAATTGTCACAGGTACATTTCTGGTAGACACAGCAAGAAAACACTGATTTGTTCAAAATGTGCGTAAGGTTCTGAGCAGAGTGAATGAGGGATGCTGACATGTTCAGTGACTATACCATCAAATATTCAATATGGATATTACTTTGAAACGATTCTTATTGTTAGTTTAAGCATCGTTAATTTATTTAAAAATTATTCAAATATACTGTTTTCAGTGGCTGCCATAAAGAAGTTGGTAGTATAAGATCTGTAATATTGCTAGGGTTAATGCGTGAACGTTTTCTTGAAGGGGACTTCTATCTTGCACGTAATATTTGTATTTGCAATCGGCAAGCTTGTGAATATACCGGTGGAAGTAATTGGAAGCGGTAGGAGGAGAACAGTTGTTGTATATATGCACAAACTCTCGTCACGTGAGTTTCCAGGAATGTTTGCCTCGAGTTTTATGCATATTGCTTGTTGTTGACTTACAAAGTTTAATAAAATATTTTAAAATACTATTAAATACTTTTAGTGAAACAGCATTATATTCAATGCTCTCTGCAGGCATTCTCCAGCTGTGACAATCAAACTTTTGTTACTGTTGCTGATTGCAGGATAATGCAGTTTCGTGTGAATTCGTGAAGTGGTTGCTTTATTCTGTTTTGTGTTAACAAAAGATTGAACATAAAAATCTCGGTAGGCAAACTCCAATTATTAATTTTATTTCATAATATAGAACGTACAACTGCTCCCCCAATAATACAGTTAACCGAAGATGTATGCAAACTAATTCTTACTAAAGAAAATATTGGACATGATATTCCATGAGACGAAGGAGCCAGACTTCGTAGCCAGAGTGAGATATCATGCACGTGTTATGTTCGAAGGGTATCAAGGTTTTGAGCATGTCCTCAACTGTTGGTGGTCTGACGAATGTAACGCTACTGACTGGACATGCATTAAGCAAAATGTCTGTCTTCTTGGATGGGAAGAAGCGGATGAATAAGCACAGACCAATGTATTCGGAGAAAGTGACACTGTCTTCCATTGTTGCTGCGTCTACCTAAGACATCATTGAAGATGTACATGGCGACAGAACCCACGTCACATCACAAATGTTTATGGAGTAAGTTATTGAGTGTTTTCAATTGAGATTTGGATACATCTTGTGCGCTGAACACCTTGATATGCACAAGAGTTACAACAAGATGGGGTGACCTCCCATACCGGTCATGGGAATGGGCGCCTGTTCCAACAGTCTTTTCCAGTAGGCTGATTTTCAGACACTCACATTTTTCCTTATTCTACATGAATTACGGATTTGTCGTTGTGTGACACGTTTTGGGGGATACTGAGAGAAAAGTGTTACACATGCACTCCTTGTAGTCTAGACGACGAAACTGTTCTGCACAGTGTAACAGCGGAGTAGTGTGTTGCTGCGGTCACTAGCATGATAAACCGTATGAAACATGCAGTACACAATGATAGAAACGTTGTTGTATATGAGTGACTGAGATTATTAAGATTCGAGGAGCTAGCGAGTATATTCAACAGTAGTAGTAGCAGTAATAAAATGTGCAGCCCGGGTTTACGTTTCCACAAGCGCTGCTGGATGCAGGTGAACTTCGAGTTATGTTAGCCGAGTTCTGAGTTTCACCTAAGAAAAACATAAAAGTTATAGATTCCATACTGTTAATTGAGTTTGTTATAATCATACACGAAGAAAAATGTCACGAGTTCCAGAGAAAACTTTTAATGAATCGTATTCTTTTTCACGCAAATGCTTAAATGTGATATTAGCAAGACATGCGATATCGAGAGCCCACCTGGTTTCCTTCATTTATTCTCTTCAGATCAGAAGTTACCGCTTGTGTATGGGACACCGTTGAAGTATATTGTACCTAACCATGCATATATTTTCTTTCGTATACTTTTACCTCGCTTATCTTACGTGATATGGGCTGGGATGAAAACGGTTCGTTTCCTAACCTCGGTGAACCGTGTCGAAATACACACGTTGTGCCCAGGAAGGTGTTCCACGGCGCGGCCCTTCCGCGTGGGCTAGATTTGCACATGACATATAATAGGGTTATGGATTTCAGGACAACGCGTCCACTAAGTTCAGCTTACGTACAAGCGGATGCTGAAACCTGAAACGCCTGACGCAACAATCCACCTCCCATCAGACCGTGAAGAAATGTTTAGTAAGAATTTCCATAGGAGAGAATGTTATTTTGAACCTGGTGACACTAATAATTTCTTTTGTAACAAAATTGTCCACCCAACTGTGGGTCAAAGAATACTAAAAACCCAGCATGAACATAAAAAGGAAAAAGAAGTGCTGAATGTCTTGTAAATTTTATTCTGATGATTTATTAAGTTTTAAGGAGCATTACGAGAGGTTGGATGTGAGTATTTTAATAATGAAATGCAAAGTTATACTTTGCCTGTACTCATTACTAACGAGCGTGATCATATGGAGAATGCACTTTTGCCGGTGATGAACGGGTTTAGTGAAACTTTTACAGAACACGGAATTAAAGTAATGCATTTGAAACTTTTCTAAGTAACATGTGACAGGAGACACAAAAGACTCTCCCCAGAAATGATAGTGAAATCACAGGCTTCCATTGGAAATATCTTGACAACGTTTTTTGGACCGCGTTCAACGTTGTTTCTTGCAACGCAGGAAAACAGTCAACTCGGAACGTTAATTTCTGATGCTACGCACACCACTGCCGCAATTGAGAGATTAGATCTGATCACACTATTGCATTCAGCATACAGTCCAAACTTGGCACTCAACAATTTACAATGTGCATTCAATTAAAAGATGAGGTGTAGTCAGGGACCGGTTTGGGAAACTCCCATGACAGCTGCACGAAACGTTCTCATCGTTGACAGAAGGTGTTTGATTATGTTGTGTTATGAGTAAGAATAATAATTTTGCTATAAAACAGCAATTGTGTCATAAATCTGCAATAGTCTCGAAGTAAGCACATTTTAAATACAGTGACAGTTTCCGATTTATTGTAAGCAATGCAGCCCAAAATGATCAGTAGGTTTGAACACAGATATTTTATAAAAACCAAGTTACCAGAGGAAAAACTGCATTTCAGTGCTTTATGGCATTACAAGAAGCTTACGAGAGAAGTCCAGTATCAACGAACTATTGCAAAATGGGTGGAAGTATTACATTAAGGAAGGAAGAACTGTGAACACGACCACGAGCGGGCAGATCCCGTCATTGTAGCAGATGATTTCCATGCTGGGGCTCAGATGACAGGGGCTGAGCATGTTTGGAAAATTCCATGAAGCTTAATGTTGCAGCATTGTCGCTTCAAAAATTGTTACTAAAAAGATGAAAATGCGGAATGTTTATGCCCGCTGGGTTCCGCACAGTGTAACAGAAATTGAAAAGTGGCAGCAAATAGAGAGAGAAAAACTGCATCTGCAGCGATATGAACATAAAGTTGGAGTATTTCTTCATAAGCCCTTCTGGTTATGAATAGTTTTTGAAGATCAAAGAACCTTTGCGAGGTATTCGCTTTCAATCAAGAGTTGACATCGTAGGTCCTTAACTCGATCAGTGAGAAATACAGAGGCTTTACGGGGATTTGCTCTGCACCGGGAGGCACGCTTTTTGTCAGCGCAATTGGATATTTATAGCTCCTTAAATTCAAGCGCATAGATTTATACAGCGCACCAATCATACAGTGGCATTTCGTGTACAAGATCGGATTTTCCTGCACTCCAGTATCTATTGTTTTGTATCGTTACATGGCCATGAAAATAAAATAATACTTGTCCGTAAAACAAAACAAAATGCAGGACAGAGTGAACATTATCAATAAACAAGCGCATAAATTAACTCTACTCACATTATCGCGTGGTTGCAATTCCTGAACTATAGTTACAGTATAGAATTTTAATTTTAAAAGTTTAGTGACAATCCAAGCCGAGATTTGCGAAATTCCTGATTCCTATGCAAGCTTTCTCAGATATTACTTTAGACTTCGTTCTAACTTTTCTCCGATATCATCGAGTTTTTCCTTTGTAAGAACGCGGCGTTTTACTTTCGGTTTCTTATCAAGAACACATCCCGTTTTCGTAAATCTATTCACAAGATTACGAACCGTTTCTCTGTGAGGCGCACAAAAGCAGCGATTTTGTCTATAAATCCCTGCCTCACTTCTCTATAAGAGTTTGTTCTCACATAGGAATCAAGCATGAAGAGTCTGTGTGCTAAAGTATACGGACTTTTTGATATTATAACACTGAAACACGTGGTCTCACAACTTTCAACTCCTGTACAGCACAATCTTCGCGTCAATTGAATAGGCGGCACACGGAGAGTCGATAAAGTGGAGGGAGAACGGAACCGGTTAGAACTATGACGAGTAAAACCCCATTAAGTCGGCCCCGCGTCCAAATGAAGGCTATGTACATTGAAAAATGCTGCTGCAGATGGAGTACGCTGTCTTCCATGGATTTGACAAAGTATTGTTGACATGCTCGGGTACTATATTTGAAGTATGCTATGTCATAAAAACCAACGTAAAATAGTTAGTATGAAGTTGTAACAATGTGTCATTATTTTTTAAAGTTTTTAGAACTGACAACACCTGTTTCGCAAGAACATTTTATCATCTTCTTAGAAAAGTTAAGCAATTTAGTGACGTTAATAACTTTGAACAACTTACCTATTCCATTAAAGCTAAAGAATGTGTGTCTGTTCTTTTTGGCCTTGACCTACCGGCCCTGGGCGGGCCGATTGCCAGGTCACCCTGCCTTGACAAGCAGGGACCAATGAAGTGAGCAGCACTTTGATGTGCATGCACAAGTTTTAAGGGAGTTTTATGTGTGTTAATAATTCTATACAATGGAGATTTCTTGAACATTATGACAGTTTCGAGTAGAATTAGCATGAATAAAGCAACATATGCAATTACTCATAACCTTTGTGTTTAGAAACATTATTAATGGTAGTTTCCAGATTATGTCACACCATTAATCAGTAGGTATACAATAGGCGCCATGTTCTGTGTCTCTGGACACAGTTAAAAACTCATTGACAAATGTTTAGAAATTAATGATCTTGAATAGCCATGACCTCAATACATGCCACGAGATGCGGAGTAAATGGATGTACGGTGAACCCCTCTAAATCGATCTCTATTGAGGCAATAGTGTTGCGGAACGTGTTAAATCAACATAACTCTTTCCTAATTTTAACATTGGTAGTGAAATGTTCACGTCTTTTTGACATAACGAAACTAATTAGATTTTTTATTAAAATTAAAACCCAAACATGTAATAACTTTTGATAACTTGAAATTCAAGCAAATATAAACTCTTCTATGCCTTTTAAAAAAATCTGAAAAGGCAACAAATGGTCACAAAATATATATGCAAGAGTTAGATAGACAAATTTACTAGAGAAAATTGGAAGTTACAGCCGATACCCAAATCCCATAAGTTGGTAACACTCTACTCGAAACAAGCTCTGAGTTTTCATAAGAAATAGTACCTTTCAATTAGCTCCTGAAGTTCGGTTAACTACAAACGCTATTTCGGTCTTCACTCAGGATCTAAATTAACCTTCGAGGATTTCAGCTCCACTTCTTTTACGTTACTACGGCTCAAAGGCTAGAACACCAGCACTTTAAGCCGAAGCTAAGGCTCATGTCAAGAGGGGCAACATTTGTTAGAAAAACTGCAGAATTACTACCTTGATTATACCGAAACTATACAATTTAAACCAGGTTTCCCCCTTCTTAAACTTTAAATGCATTTATCTATTAAAACCCATCTGGAATCAAGAACCAAATTTCTTAGCTCACGTATCAGTAAAAATATAGGGTGATTCAAAAGCCGTGCGCCGTAGGGCAGCTTCGTTATTAGTGTAGGTACGGAAAAATGAAAGAGGGGGGGGGGATATTGTTGGACAAACACATAGTTTTAAATCACGTGCTTGAATGCTTAAATGTAAAATAATAGCAATTATCGAAAAATAAAAGACGATTGTATGGTACCTTTACAGTCTGCTTGAAAACATTATTAACTTAACAAAACTTGACGCCCAGACAGACACAATGGTAAACTGAAAATTTAATCACTTGAACTGTAATTGCTCCGAGGTTTTTTTTCAGATTTCCCCCAATCCCCACAAATGGCAAATGCCAGGGAGGTACTCTAAACGTAGGCCTGGAACGTTTATTCCTAAAAAAATTAAAAAAATAAACTTAAAAATCCTATCTCAGTATATCATTCCATTTCATGTATCATTAGTGTCCACCACCTGTGGTGCCTCAGTAGTAAAAAAGGGCGTTAAACACGATTCAAAAAAATACGAATAACCTTTTGTCCTATGGCGCGCTGCTTTTGAATAAGCCTGTATATCCAACTGGAAGTATTATAAGTTATACCTGTTCTATGTAAGCATTCTAAAATTCTCTACCTTGATGAAAATATACATCTAAGAAATTCCAGACAGAAAAGAAGGTTTAGTTCAAATTAGGCTTATAGTAGGAACCAAATCTAGGAAGCCGTGTAAGCTATTTTTCAAAAATTTTCCAATTCTACCAATAGTCAATTAATATGTAGCTAATACATCAGTTCTTGGTTTTAAAGTTAATCCAATGGTATATTATAAACAATTTTCATGCGTTATTTTTGTATACCAGAATTATAAAATAATATTAATAAAATAAAATTAATAGCTGGTGTAGATTTTCTAATTAACTTCTCTGAAGTCAATGTGTTCTTTTATTATGCTTATTACATATTTAGTATTGATTTACGTTGTTTATCTATTGTTATTTTTGTTAGCGAAGATGGATTTATTGCACGAATATAATCCCAAACTGTAAAGGCTGAATTACCATTAATGCCGAGAAAATATTATGATATTTATCAAAAGGAACACAATATTTGATGAACGGTAAAATTATTGAGGATATTTCAAAAACGTAGTGTTAACATATATTTCAGAACATGTTATTTTTACCAAAATCTACTAATTCATTTGGTAGCTATTATTATCTAATTTATTTACTTGCTTTCGCATTCTTTATATCTACAAACATTTTATTAATTCTGTAAATATATATTCTGAAATGTAGACGAACGATTGTTTTTGCTTTCTCTTTTACATAAATTGTCTCTTTAACGTTATCATTCCATAATATACAAGTAATGACAGTATTTTAACAATGAAAAAAGTTAATGACGAAATTGTCTCTATATTAATTTAGTGCAATCATAGTGTAGCACTTTATTAACGATTTTCACTTACAATAAACACTGTTTATAATTTATATAAAAATGTTATTTTAATATTACGCCGTCATATTTAAGAGTTTCATTCATAAGAGGAACATTAAACTGCAATATTTTTCAATAATTTCATGTATCAAATAACATATAAACATAAAATATTTAGAACAATCTTGAAAAGATACTTAATTCCTTGCAACCATTCTGATATATTGCAGTCCTTTGTATGCACTTAAATTTAAAGAATTTAGGTGAAAAGCTAGTAAGGTCAACTTTTTCCAGCACAGCTGTAGCAACACTGCATACGTCTTCAGTGGTGAAGCTGCATTTCGTATATCATCCTCTTCTTGTCGTTTTTTATTCTATGTATTAAAGTTTAGCTGAAATGTAACTGTGTTAAGAATTACTGAGGAGAGTAATGTATAGTATTTGATACATTATTTTGCAAAATCTGGCGGAAGTTCTCTGTTCCCTATAATGAAGCGACTGAACCAAAATGTTGCAGCTTAAAGGCAAAGTTGTTCTTTGCAAATTGTTCCAAAGATTGTGAACCATTTACTAAATGATTTTGTTTGGAATATTTTAACCTTTTCATATGAATGTAATTTACAAAATGTATTTAATATTAATTGTTCGTCTGTTTACACCGATATAATTCCATTACCAATTGCTGAATGTTCTGCATGTTGTGTAGAGTTTTGGACACACCTGTAGTTGAAATATGTCGCTAATTGCTCTAGGGTGTTTTAATAACCAAACCGCAAAAGCTGCCTTCGTGGTGGAATGCTGGAGGTCAGTATTTTGGTTTGTAATATTTAATTTCACACCACTGGATTTCTTTTCCAGGTACCTAAACAACTGGATCAATTAGCCTTTCAACATATAATTGCTCTCGGATATTTGCGGAGAGCCGATAGCTGCATTTCATTTGTTTTGCTTTTAGTAGAGTGGTATGCCTGATGAAATAAAACAAATTCAGTCTTGTTTTTTAAAGCATCTACTACACGATTCTACGGTGCAAACGTTTTTCGTTACTTTTATATTTGTATATTATTAAGTTTTTAGTTAATTTCTATCCATAAATTGTATTTCTAATTACTGCGTGTTTTCCTTCCTTTTCTATATTACAGTAATATTTTCAGAAAGCATGTGACTTCTTAGATGTATAATTTTTCGAATTTTGTTATAGAATAATTTATATAATAATTACAGTTGTAATGTCTGATCTATACATTTAACAATGAGCACATTAACGCTTTGTAAGCATATCTTGCATTTTATCGTGCAAACTATACAGTTAATTCTTCTTTGAAATTATAACACTGATCAAGATTTGTTGTTGATTATTCTTTAATTCCTGAAAGCGTGGATGATAACAAAACATATGATTTGCGACATTTTTAGTTAGGAACGTTTCATATCTGGAGTTTCGAACACAATTTTAAAATGTATATACATTTTAGTGTTACAACTGCAAATGTGGAACAAATTATTCCTTGTGAATTGATTATTTCTAATTGCTTTAACACAAACACATTTAAAATGTTTGATAATTTAAGATTTAATTATTTTACTCCTGAAATTCAACTTTTTGTAAATTTTCAATATTGAAAGATTGTGAATCCTTTAAAAAAAATTAAAATATACATAATCCTGAGAAAGACACAATTTTTACTAAAATATATAATTAACAGGAAATGGGCTTTGAACGTTATTAACGTTATTAACATTCTCTCCAAGTTCATTTTCCATTTTTATATTTATTTCTCTTCTGTAATGTTTTGTCATTGCTTTATCCCTCCTGAACCTTTCACTTTTATTAAATCTTTTGTAGCAATGCCATCAACATATTTTACCAGGACCTCACACTTTGTAGTATTCCTATCATTAAAGTTTAACCTTGTAATGCAAGGAAAAATTTGACAATCGTATGCTGTTCTGCATTCAATCATTAATATAGATATATTTTGAAGTCTTTTGTCGGAAAGAAGAAATTGTAAAAGTATTAAAACAAAGGAAGTTCAATGCATACAATCGAGAAGAAAGGTGTAACTTTTCGGCCACCATTAACGCAATACTTTCCTCAATATAAAGAAGGTTACTTCGCAGGCAACAATTTTGTTTCGAATTCAGTTAGCTGTCAAGTTACTTTGAGTACATAAAGTGTTTTATTTAAATAATTAAATAAAATAACTTTCTAAACTTCAACAGTGCGAGATTTTAATTTATTCCAAGTGTTTTAAAGTCTCTGTACTGTTTGAGGTTTGTGGTATTACTGAGTTGCATTGAATTGTTTGGGACAGAGGAGGATGCTTTGGTGCTTTAGCCTTGCTCACGGCTGGCTGAACGATGCGAAAGTAGACGGGGTTTCAAACACATTTCCAGATAGATGTACCTCTCCCCAGGAACTCGAATCCCTCAGGAGGTCCGCTTGTATACCAGACGCCGGGACAAAAACTTTTTCAAAGCACAAGCCACCGTCCCACTGCACCAGCCCACCTCGCCCTGACACTTTCAACCCTGTAACAGAATCAACGGAATTGAATGATACAACATGGGAGACTCCTGGAAAGCAAAGATCCATATCAGCTTAAGCAACCGGAAGAAACCATGAAAAAGCTCAAGGCCGGCCCCAAGGGATTCTAACCCTGGACCTTCCAAATGCTAGCCCGAAGTGTTCACGCCTGAGCCACCCTTCTCGGTAATCTAATTACGTAATTAAATGATTTAGCAGTTTTATTCTTGCAAATGTACCTCATTATTTGAAATCTACACGGTATGTTCTTTTACGAGAACTGTTAAATAAAGAATTATCGTGTTTTTGGCAAAACACTTTTACCCAACTTCATAATTTTGATGATCTTTCATAAAGTAATTCCCGTTGATGCTACGAATCTGTCCCAGAGTTTCTGACAGTCTTCAAAGACCATTTCTTAACAGATCCTTCAGAATATCCCCACAGTCTTCACCCCTGCTTCTGAAAATAGAAAATGCACTCCCCCACGAAAATGTTTCTTCAATTTGGGGAAAATAAACAAGTCACACGGGGCTAAATCTGGACTATCGGGAGGGTGAAAGACACGCTTTTCATTGACTTTTGTGAGATATAATAACATTTGCGATATGTGGCCGTGCATTATCATGGTGCAGCATCCAGGTTGTTGCACAGAAATTGACGTTTTGCGTGCGATATGGCCTTGCAAAATTTTCACGAAATGTCTGTAGTATTACCCAGTTACAGTTGTGTGGGCAGGTACGACATGCTAGTAAATAATTTCTTAATATCGGAAAATGAGATGACCATAACATTCCCAGAGAAGCAACCACTTTTGCTTCTTTCGGTGTTGGTGATGATGAAGATTTGCAACAGAGCTTTGCTGTTTGCTCTCAGGATCCAAATGATGCAGCACTGATTATCTCTGAAAGAAACTCCGCATCTTCCTCTAAACTCATGCAAACTGTACGCCAACGTTTGTTTGTTCGCGAATTACCAGTCTTTGAACGCACCGAGCACAAGCACCTCTCATGTGCAACCCTTCAGTTATCAACGTGCAGGTAGTACCCAGTGAAAGTTTCAGAAATTCCGTAAGTGTTCTTAATGTTATTCGACGACCCTTTCTCACAATCACAGCAGCGGTGTTGATATGTTTTTTTTTTTTTTTTCCTTTAGAGTACAAATTGGAACTCGAGCCCACCTTCCTTTGAAATAGATTGCCTGCCCTTTTAAAGAATTTTAAACCATCTTCGAACTGTGCTATAGGGAAGAACAAACGTTCTATAGGCCTCCTGTTACATTGCATAGGCCTAAGCTGAAGATTTGTTAAGACGGAAGCAAAATTTCAGAGCTGCATATTGTTCGCCACTTGTAGGTGGAACTGAATATGTTTCAACTTGCACACCAGCCATAGCCGCGAATCGAAGGTATAACAGCGCAACTATTAGCGTGTGAATATTACGCATTAATCTAACAAATTATTGCAATGTTATATTTTAGGGCTAGTAATTACGTATATTAAAAGTTGGGACAATTATTTATTGAACACCCCTCGTATGTTTCCTCAAAGGTACAATAAAGAAAATACTGAATCTAACATTTTGGTTTTGTTTCTGTCTACGTTTTCATTTTCAGGTTAAAGTAAAACTAAAACAGTGAAGCGCTGAGAAACTACAGCTGGGGACGCAAATACGGGCCAACAATTCCTTGATATTCTCATAATAAATAAACCTTTATGTTCATATAACGAGTCACATAATATACGACAATGAAACCAAGATTATAATAAAATGGGCATAAAAGGAAATTATCTCGTTTGACCGCTTTTTGTCCTTAAATTTTTGTACACGAATATGGATGTATTCGTTGGTTGAAATTCAAATGAAGTCCATGAAAAAATTTATGAAGAGAGAAGTGGTCTCGTGTCCAAAATTTAAACCGTATCAGGAAAGCAGAAGTAGTCACTAATGAAGTAAATTGTGCTCGATTCTAGTAACAAAATGCCGGCTTTTACCCGCTCATCACGTTTCAACATGTTTCGGAATGGTTTGTAATATTAAAGGCGAAACACATGTACGAGAGTTAAAGTGACAAGTGAATCCGTTCTTTCTTTGCATTACTGCATGAAGTGTATTTTTTTTTTTTTTTTTTTTTTGCATACTTCATACAGAACAATTGTGATATCCTTTGATGGCACAAATCTCTGAAATGCCTTGTTTTTTCTATAATAGTGATTATAAGCAAGTCGTGCCTCGAGCATAGGCAAATTATGTGTTTGTCGTTTACGTACTGTCTAATACGTGATGGAAATTACATGGGACCCAGTCATTGTCCGTGTCTAGGGTGACTTACATCAGAAACAGGCTCAGGCCCAATTCCTGCATATAATGTAATGTGAGTTAATAAAGCCGAGAATTCAAATGCAATTTTCTGTAATAGCACTAGTTAAAGATAACGATGCAGGTGGTCTGCAATATTCAAATAGATGTTTGTAACATTACCGACCAATTGGAACATGTAACTAATCAGTTACTGATATAAGGGAGCAGAAATTGTGTGCGTTCAAGTCGGTAACATTCATGGGAAGTGAGTGAAATAATTCTATAGGGCGTTTAGCAAACATAGGTAACATTAAAGATACTTTACTTTTTGAAAAGAATAGAAACCGATCGTTTTCGTTAATTAGTAAAGATTCCGAGCAAATCCGAAATGATATATAAAAATGTCAAATCGATTTAAAACCACAAGAACACTCTTGAAGGTTCTAAACTACTGATAAATGCATTTGTTGTTGGTGGTGGTGTTATGTATATATTTTTTACAAAAATGTGTTTACAACATCATTTGCAGGGTTTTTTGGCCGTACATACAATTTAGTAGTAGTGGTAGTGGTAGTGGTAGTGGTAGTGGTAGTAAATGGACTTTTATTTTGACAAGTTTACAAGTACACAAATAATTACAACTGTCGCATGGGTCTTAAGGTCGCACATGCTAATATGTCCGTTTAAACAACCAAAGAAGTTATACCCAAGAGTGGCAACATTTGTTTAATTACCTTCGTCTCTATACATATATACATAAAACATACATATATATACCGCTATACTATATACATCACACATTTACTATCAATAGTTTAATATATGCATATATACAAACATACGTAGAATTCTTACTCCTAAGAGTTGGTCCTGGTGGTCTAGGGGAGGGTTCGATCCCGGCCAGGATAGCCATTTAGGGTGTAAAAATCCAAGTAATGGCTTCCTTTGGTAGGGGAGTAAAGCCATGGGTCCCATACTGTAGATTTACGGTACGTAAAAGAACCTCAAGCCAAAAAAGAAGAGGCCCCTGAGTAAAATTTATGGGCCTTTTCATGCTGGATTGAATGGTACGCTAATGACCTGAGATGTTAAAGAGCGTTCACAAATAAATCAAATATTATTACTTGCCCCTGACCCCCCTTTCCGTAATTCACCCACCTAACCAATTCCCCTGTGTTCTCTATAGCTATTAATCTTCTTTGTTGGGCTTTCAACATTAATACTCCAATTTCATTATGTATCTCTCGTGTACCAAGACATGCAGGTAGGTGTTCAAATTGATGTGGTAAATGCTCCATTCTTAAAATGTCTATTCCTCTACATTCTGCGAAAGTGTGCCTTCAGGTATCGCTTTCTCGCA
This sequence comes from Metallyticus violacea, assembly GCA_030762175.1. Classification (NCBI taxonomy): domain Eukaryota; kingdom Metazoa; phylum Arthropoda; class Insecta; order Mantodea; family Metallyticidae; genus Metallyticus; species Metallyticus violacea. Next base: position 370,503,023 of record CM060846.1, on the reverse strand, counting down.
CAGCGACCATTTATTTTATTTCCTTTCCAAGCACCTAATCTGAGCCACGAGATCACTTCTTTCTTCTCTCCCACTGACATTACCCCCACACCTGATCTATTTGAGCCTGCAGGTAAGCGAGACCTTTTCTGTGCATTGAGCCTCAGTATTTTGTCTATTTATACCCCTAAAACGTCTGTTAACTGTCTTCCAGCTAATGTTCTGTCCGCTTAACCAAGTATATCCCAGTCCAATTTTTTTAAGCCTTTCCTTATTTTTAATGCCCAACACATACGCCGCTTTCCCATATTTGCTCCCTCAAACAAACTGCTCGAAGAAACGTTTTATTCGCCCGTATTATTGTTAACCAATACTTAATTGTTCTTATTTTTTAATTTTCACTTTCGTAGTAGATGCCAAGCTATTTAAGAATCCCACAATTGTCTGTGCTCCTCCGTATCTGTAGCATAAACTGCATTTGTGCCTGATTCAGTCCGTTGGTGTTTTTCCACCCCCAAAATTCGGCCCCGTACGCCACAACCGCCTTACACACCATCTCTATTGTTCTCAGCAGAATTTCTGTTACATTTTCCAAAATCTTTAAAGGCTCTATTACACCGAGAATGTATATAAAAGGAATTTCCACTTTAAAACAAATATTCTTACTACTCTCGTCACCAAACAGGTCCAATACACATAAATACACTTTGTTGGCGTAACTCTGTAGCAATCGTTTGCATCTCGACACTCTGCACTGCTTTATTTCTGCTGTGATGAAAAACCCTCTGTCGAAGAAGATCTTGTCTAAGTACTCTAGATATCGACCTTCATGGATCTCAGTTGGTTCTGAACTGGATTACGCCAAACAAGGGCCACAGCTACAGTCCGCATTCAGCGCGAGTGTCCAGATCATGAACGGTACCCGGTCTTAGTGAACCTCAATTGAAACACCTCACTGATTTTCTTGCTTGTTGATTCTCTAGTCCTGAGAAATGTCATTACAGCAACACAGTTTTCATAATCTTCCGGTTTCAATTTTATTTACTAATAGAAAAGTGTATATATATTCCACTTTTCTCTCTTATTTCCCTAAGTACTGCTGTTTTGTGACGTTTCTGGCGTTTAGATTTTGCATTGCTCATGCTAAATGTACCGATATTTTACTTCATTTTATGCTAAGTGAGAAAAATAGAAGTAATAACAGCGAGGGGAAATCAAATGTTTTGCAAGTTGTGCGACTCGCCTTATCCTCTATCGTACTACTAGACTCAAATAGGTTTCTGCTTCGTGCTTTATCGTTAGCATTAGCCATTAGGACCCTCTGTTGCATGATAATCGGACCACTCAAAACTGAACGCATTGCTCAAGGTCTCCTTACGGTTTAATGAGCCACAAAATATTATTTTCAAGCTTTGGCAGCAGTTTCAAGACACAGATGTTCCTCTGTCATTAACTGCACACTTTCTGCCAGGCAGTCGTCTTCAGATCTTGCAGCGCTCCAGAAGTTACAAGAAAAGCTCTTTATCGTATGCTTTGCCAGACACAGGACAGGCACTGAGTTCTGAAACATTTGCTCTTAAGGGTATTACATCATCAAAAAGTGATAGTGTACTGATATGGGCAGACATTTTCAAACGGCATACTGAGCTACACATCTTCATTGGCAGTTTCGTTAATGCTCAGGTGCAGTGCTACCGGATTTTTTCTGCACACCTGGTGTTTTTCCAAGGTCTAGCTAAGTGAACCGTATAAAACATGCTTGGGTGTATTATGGATGTGTGTTGCACCCCACCAACCACAACCAAGAAGCTCTTGGTGATAACTCTTGTATCTTGAAATACCTTTATAACTGACACCACCCACTGGAATGTCTACCCTTCAACGGAAGTTTTTTGGTTGAAGATGTTTGTTATTTATATTCTATTACCTATATCTACGAATTATAATATAATATATTTTTATATTGTGTGCTTTGATAATGGCAGACATTGATCGGGTTTCTTTATGCAACTACATTACAAAAAAAAAAAAAAAAAAAACGGTTGCAATGCTTCAAGCATGACTGTACTAAGAAAATCGCGGTGAGTTGACACACAATTCCTTCACGTTATGACCTTCCCACTGAATATTTACTGCATCAGATTTATGTTATAGCAAGATGGTTAGGCTGTCCAGTTTTAGCCATTAAGTCACTCAAGTGGCAAGAAATTTAACAACCTGCTCGTTCAACGTTCTTGCTTCACTGAGCGCTTTCCTCCACCCATCGTCCAGATAAATCACTCGCACAATTCCTGCTCTGGGCTCACAACTAATTTCAATCACCACATATTGTCAGGAGAACTGGTTTAACGTTTCATTTGTCTCTGTAGGCACCTGAACCCAATAGCTTCAAAGAAACTAAATCGGAATAGAGCTAGAAGGCATATGTTTGAAAGTGAACTGCATCAACTGTACTCTTGCAAGAAATAATGCGCACCGGTGCGTACTTTTAGTGTGATATCTATAAAAAGTATATACATTTTGTACTGATATATTCATTCATTACGAAAAACCTCAGTTAATTTTTTTTTTTTTTCCTGTAATTCTTTAAGAGAGTGTGTAAAAAGATGCAAGAAATTAAAAAGGCTATGATGTCATTTGTTTATGCTGAACTTAAAGGTGGAAGGAAGAAACTGTAGTCGGCAGCCGAGACAGTGTTGGCGATCAGCAAATCAAATACATGTACTCACAGAGCTATATCAGTAGAACGTATTTGAAATTTCAAAATTGTGCACGTTATTTCAAAAATGCTTAAATGTTCTCGGAAATTGTGGTACCTAAACGAATGTTGATACGATGTTAAATATTCTGAGAATGAGTGTATTATATTTATTTACAGTATAAGCAGAAATGTAATATTGTTTTAATACTGGAATACTAACCAGGGTACTGAAAAAGTCTACATGATCACTTTAAGATCCTGGACAGTGATTGGTGCCGGAATATGCCCTTGTACCCTAAAACTTTGATTACATGACAACATTGACAATGACATTCTCGATAAAGCTGTAAAAAAAAACCTACGCTCAGATTTGTATTTGACTTGCTGGAATGTTCTACCTTACCTAAGGCTTATATTATATAAAATAAATAAATTGTATACCATGTAACGCTATCTTAATTTCTCTGTCTAGCTTTAAAAAACACGTTCGCGACATTCAATTATATAGTTCTATTATTTTGCTAACCTCAATCGTCGGATAATAAAACAACAAACTATAAATATCGACTGGTCCAAATGTAAGTATACAGTACATTCTTCATAGACATTGGGAATGTTGGGTTTATGGAGTTGGTAATTGGTATATTGGTTACTATGGAAACTCAATCAACAGAATGCTATATGAGAAGTTAACAGAAAATATGGCATGGAATTAGAGTGATGAAAAAGGAAAATGGATTATAAAATAGTACTGGAAAACTGAAAATAAAGAAAGGGTGCACACAGCGTGGCAAGAAGAATTTCACGCTCCCCCACCAACACATCTGACAATTTACTGTATTTGTCAAGAGACAAATTTGGAGCAACGTGTTCTGAACGTTCTAAGATGTCTTTGACATAGGAGAATGGGATAAGAGTCGCGTCGTGCGTCTCAGCAGCTGTACATACCAAGAACGTTCTCGCAACGTTTAATGCGTGAATTGAAATTGAAGTCTTACCATCAAAGACTTCTGGAAGACGACACAAACCGTCGGCTGCAATTTTGTGAAAATATGCGTAATCAAGTTGATTACCAACCATATTTTCTTAATAACATCATCCGGTCTGTTACAAGTTATCTGGCCATGTGAACAGACATAGTTGTGCATACTGATAGAAATCCTTGGTGACTATTACATCTCAACTGAACCAGCCAGGCGTCACTGTGAGCGGCGCAATATCCAGCAAAGCTGTTACAGGACTCATTTTCTTTGGTAACAATTATCATAACATATTGCAAAACGCTGCCATAACTCACAAAAAGAGACGATTTCCTGAGCCGTACTTCCAACAAGATGGGCCACCTTGTCATTTTGCTGTGCTGGTAAGGAACTAATTTGACAACATTTTTCCACAGCATTGGATCGGACGACGAGGTAGATTTGACTGGCCGCCACATTCAACCTGTAGTCTTCCTTTTTGGGGGTGTATTGAAGAATGTGGTGTTTGGAAAGAAACCTCACTCAATAGACGAATTAAAAGAGTTCGTCAAAGATGCATTTCATGACATTAAAACTCATGTCTGTTGGGATGTTCTGAGTAGGCTCGTACAGTATTGTAACGCAAATGGAGGACATTTTCAACATTTACGAGATTAAACATTCAATATCACTGTCAACGTGTATTGATAAAGGGAATAAAGTAGATATAATGAATTGTATATTTACATTTGGAGCATTCTGTATATCATATTCTTGATATTTCGGTGTATGTGTACAGTCTGGTTCTTCTAGCGGAATTAAAGAGGGATTTGTCTTTCTCTCTGTCTTGAGGGCTAGTGCAGAGCACGCGTTCATTTTTAAATGTCATGTTTGTGTTTCGCGTCCCGGAAAAACCAGATATCAAATAATAGAGTATTTCAAGTATTTTCGGCAATCTCCACTTACTTAGAGCATGAGATCAATAAAACACAGAAGATGTGCCGTACATATAAAATTTCAGGACGGTTTTAAAGAGCAGCTCTATAACTTGGTCTAGATAGATCGAATACTCAGAGTGATTCAGTTGGTTTAGCTTGAGAATCGCATTCAGGAAGTCCCGGATTCAAATCCCTTGGTGTTGCCCATCTTGACATTTTTTTTTCTTTAATTTTTAATTTTCCCTGGTCACTTAGGTAAATACTAGGATGGGTCTTTATTTTCCAGAGTTTTTCACTTTCCCATTTCATATCGTTTCATTCCGTTGGTTACTACAAGATTGAAAGAGTCAGGGATAGGTGCGCTGGCGCGGTGTGACAGTAGCTTGCGCTTTGAAAAAATTTCTGCTATGGTAGCGGACTTTCTGCGGGACGCAAACTCCTTTAGGGAGGGGGTGTTCTATCTGGAAATATGTTAGAAACCCCGTCTTCTTTCGCGCATCACCGCCCGTGGATCCTGACCACCCGGTGCCTTATCTACTGCATCCCTTCCTCCCGTAGGTATCCCCATCAGGGGTGTAGGCACGAGTAGCCAGCCCTTGAGCAAAGTTGAAGTCCCAAAATGCCTTCCTCCGTTTCTACCTTTCTAAATAATGATTACCTGTACAAAAGTTCGTTTTTATCGCTCAAACAATCTACGGTTGTATAGGGATCAAATACACACACATAGTCCCATACAAATGTCTTTGAAGATTTTGGTAAAAAGTAAGTAAACACGATTTTAGGGAAGGAGAAAGATATTACTTTTATTTCTCAGCATCGAAGGCTCAGGGAGTATTTTTTCATCCGTTGTCAAATGATAATTGATCGTGTTTTAGAACATTTCTTCCCACTAAAACGAACGTTTCAGTGCTGCTTGCTGGGGTTACAGCGTAAGAAAAGGATGTATGATGAATCAATATGAACCCAGTTCGTGCACTTTTGTTTTTGTTGTCTTGGCAAAAGAATACAGTCTGGTCCGCCAATCTTGACTTTTTTTTTTCAGACGGTTCAACAATGCTGCATATAAAGCTCCTGTTATTTGTTTAGCTTTCCCAAAGCAATCTACTGCGATTATTCCGTGATAACAATCCTTCCAAAATAAATGTCATAACCTTCTAAGTCAACGTAACGATCCTCGCCTTTCACCAGTCATTGTCCTCTGCTTTGACTGCCGCATCGGCGCAGATGTACAAAATTAGATTAAGGTTTCGTCTACGGACAAGGTTTATGCAAAATATCTGTGGATTGCAATGAAACGCTGCATTGAAATGCGCTCTTAGCCAACAATTGTGGCACCCATCGCGAACATTTTTATGTACAATTTTGTACACTCGCCCAGTTGAGATGCCGATTGTCCCAATTATATCGCGCACTCTCGTCCAACGTTCTTTCATTTGCATGCTGTAGGTTTTTCGTCCTTCATGATGAAACCAATTGAGACATACCGGCGCACTTCATCTTCGGTGGAAGTATGGCCACATTTAGACTAATGTTTCCATAAATAAATAGTGTTCAATTGTGGCGCAAACACACCAGGATCTTCATCTATACAGGCTTTGACCTGCGCCTTGTTTACATCATCATTTTCAAGTTGGACCAAAGATACGATCACCAATGACAGTCAGGTTGTCCTGCCACTTCCTTTAAGAACACCCCACAGCTTTTGACCACTTGGTCGGACATTCGCCACTGCATTCGTTACATTCCAAGAATGTCAACCTTCTCTTCTTCCTCTTATCATTTAAATTTTAATTTTCGAACACATTTCAAATTGCATCATTGTGTAGTTCATTTCAGCGTTTATATCCAGCTTAGAAATCTCAGCTCAACAGACTCATTTTGTCTCCGATGATCTTCTCGACACCCAGTTTTCGATCCATACGTCAATGTCGACACTGCCACAATTTTTATCGATGTAAATTTTTAACTTTACCAACTAGTACACGTCTAATTGTCCCTTACATATATTGACATTTTCCAAGTTTGTTTTGAACATCTTTGTCATAAGTAATATCGTAGCCTAGATAATTAAAATGACTTACGTGTTCTATAGTTCTTTTCCTTTATTATTATTTAAGTCATCCTTTGGTTCTTACCTACAAATTCCATTACTTTCGACTTATTCACAGAGATTTTTAAGTTGTATGTATGTGTGTGTAGTAAGTCTTGGTAAGAGGCTAATTGTAGTTCCTTTTCAGTATTTGCTAAAACTGTCTTAACATTTGCAAACATTGTGATATTTAAAACCTTAGCTCCTAATCAAAAAGTTAAATTGAAGGCTACATTGCCCTTCCTGTATGGCTGCACATATATATTTAAGTACGCATATGTCTGGTGTGTCTTATCTAATTGAGTTTCAATGCGCAGAAAAAGTATCGCTTAACCTTCAGGCTCAAATACATCCGGTGTGAGGAGGGGACATTATTTACATACTTGTGGCAGGGAAGAAAGAAGTGGTCTCGCATGGTTCAGGTTAGGGGCTTGGAAAGGCAGTAAAACAGTTAATGCTTTCGGGAAAAGAATTTGCCCACTTTGCGGAGAAAGCGATACCTGAGGCATATTTTGGCAGAATGCAGGGAAACGGAGATTTCAAGAAATGAGCATTTATCAACGCAATTTCTGAATGACAACAGAGGTTTGAATATTTTCCGGGAAGTGTTGATGCATGCGAGATACTCACACAATTTGGGAATATTTCTAAAGAACACCCGACAAAGAAGGTTAATGGCTCTAGTGAAGAGGGGGAAGTTGGGGAGGGGGTGTGAGTAAAGGGGAGGGGCTCAAGGGTAAAATGTTCCATTTATGTTTATGTATTTGTATTTAAATTATTAATAGAAAACGTAAGTACATCGAAGTACTTGTATATTTGTATGTATGCATGTAGATTTGTATGCATGTAGGTATGTGTGTATGTATGTATGTATGTATGTATGTATGTATGTATGTATTTATGTATGTATGTATGTATGTATCTATGTATGTATGTGTGTATGTATGTATACATGTGTGTAATATATGTATGTATGTATGTATGTATGTATACATGTGTGTAATATATGTATGTATGTATGTGTGTATGTATGTATACATGTGTGTAATATATGTATGTATGTATGTATGTATGTATGTATGTATGTATGTAACCATTTTGATTGTTATAAGGACGACATTAGCATGTACGACCGTAAGGCGCATGCGACAGTTGTATTTATTTGAATGAATTCTAATACTGGTACGATAAAACTTGAATACGCAATAGAAAAGGAAGCATTGCAGTAGAGAATGTGTATAGTCCTCGTATTAGATGACAGAGAATTTTTTTATTTGTTTTCTTTACGGACGCTCTTTAACATCTCAGGTCATCAGCGTCCCATTCAACTCAAGGCGTGAAACGGCAGACAAATTTTGCTCAGAGGCCTCTTCTTTCAGGCTTGAGGTTATTTTTCATCCCGTAAATGTACGACACGGGACCCACGGCTTTACTTCCCCATACTTAGGATTTTTACGTTCGAAAAAATCCATCGATCCTGGCCGGGTTTGAATCCGCGATCTTGGGTTTAGAAGGCAAGTATGGTAACTACTACAAAATCAAGACCGACCATGACAGAGGAATCCATTTGTAAAAATTATTATTTTTCTTATATAATCCGGTCAAAGATTTTTATGCGATCTGGAAAATAAAATAAAGAATTTCAAATTTTATTCAGTCTCTTTTCTATTATTTGCTTCAATACAAATATACAATAAATGTGAGAGATTTGCCGTCGGCTAATAAACCTCCGTAGAATAAATTTACACTCAGGTTTCACACAGAATTAGCCACACTGTATCATCGCTGCACGAAACGTTATGACGATAACTGCTCGTCGCATTAGCAACTGTCCAAGACAGCAATGATACACCAAATGAATTTTCATGCTCTTTTGTATAAATTTATCCAATTTTTCTAACGACATTCGTTTACATATTCAAATTGTATGAATGTGCAAATTCAATGTTTAGAGTACCTGGAGATACAATAAATTTATGGCTGGAGAGGTGCTTTTTGCATCAAGGGTCTACGTTTGTTTAAATCTTATCTTGACAAAAAAAAATTATACAGACAGATATGGTAGTACCGAAAGATTTGGAAGCTGAGACACAGCGAATCAACCTTTGTTTAGACACTACAACGCCTGTGAACAAGTAACAGGACAAGAAATTTTGTACTTTGTAATAAGACACTTTAAGTCTAAATTTGCACCGCTAGGTAATTTGACCTCTGTGACTTGAGCTATAATTTTCTCATTAAAAGCTATATGTATCCTTCATAAATTCTTTCTCGGCTTAGAATAATTTTCGCTTTAGCATAATTGCATATACGTGCGTTTTTCACATTTACATGTTCACATAGTATCACTAGACCCCACATTTAAACTTGGTTAATACAAGTATTTGCTTCTTGAAATAAGGTAGTATCTGTTAAACTTGAACTTGAAGCATTTCTAAGAAAGGAATGGACCTTGCTCAAAAGAAAACAAGGTCTACATTCCTAATAAACGAAAGAATTTCGATGAAGCTCAAGTATAATGCAAGTGGTAACGAAATTTATTACTCTCTCCAAAAAGCTTGTGTAAGTATAGAATATTATGACAGTGTTTCTTCATGACTTCTATTAGTAGCTGGGAATGCTAGAGTAAGATTATATTTGGTAACATGTTGTAATCCTATAAAATGTCTGAAATCATTATAAATGAGTGTCATTTGTATATTATATCGAGTGAGTCCTTCCTGAACAAACCGGTTCACAATGATTAGGGCAGGCGAGCGTTGCTCCCTTATGTTTACCTTTTATGATATAACATGTATAATAAATCTTCGGGGAACCTAAACCGCTTTTTATATTACACTAACTTCAAGCCGTGCTAAGGATTTTCATCCACTGATGCATGGTTTGATAGAAAGAGAGGCGTTGTATACGGAGCAGCGCCAACAACAATTGTATCCAACTTCCATAACCGAATAAGTTCAGCTGATTCGATTTTGAGAAAATCAATAAAAACCTGAATATCTCTTGGAATCAGAATTCTTTTATAGTGAAACTTTTCTTAATTGCAAATGTTTCCATACATTACAATAAGTTTGTCCACAAGTATTCTGCCTGTAATAAACTCAGCAAAACGCTTAAATTGTGTTGTTTTGAAACTCATTAGTCTATGGTAGAGATTTAGTATGCTACTTTTATTTAGAGTAGAAATATGGTCAATTTGCGTGCAACAATTTTTGGAAATAAGAAAAACCGTCACTTTGCATAAACTCAGTTTTCATTTTTTTTAATAGCACCATACAAGAAAAAACAAAAATTTATTTCCACAGCTAGTTCCTTTGCTTAATCACAGTCCCACAGTTTGCTTCCTAGATCCTCAGCATTGAATCTGGGCTTTATCATACTGGTCCAAAACTGGTTGAAAATTTTGGGCAAAATTTAAGAAAATATTGGCTAATATTTCTCAGGTGTATTTAATTTGTATAAACTAAGTTTCTCTTTTTGTATAACTTCTCCTTTTGATGTCCTACTAGCTAGTATAATTTTTATCTGTATTCATTTATTTTGTAAAATGTCACTTATATATTCCTTAACTTTATAAAAAGACTTTTTATTACAAAACCTTAATCATACTCTATTCTACTTTAATTACGTAGATCTTTTTTGTATAAGTTTTGCATTTTCTCCATCCAATCATCACCTGTGCATACGACGTGCTGCTTACATTTACTTACCTGTATTTGAGCAAAATTCCAAACACATGCCTTGTACGAATGCCCTTGTGCTGGGTACATCATGACGAATGTAGTCAAATCTATTATGATCAGTTAAATAAGTGAAATAATAATCTTGTGTTACCTGCCTGCTTTCCAGAACAGCACAGGACTATGAACTTTTGTGCTTATAAACTCTATATGTCAATAACATTTGGTAGAAACTCGTGTTGTTTTGAATATCAAATGATAGAGCTCAATACATATCCCATATAGTGCGAAAAAGTGAACTTGTGCTATTATAAATTTCACGGCTTCATTTGTTGGAAGAAATAATAATAATGGCTGATACAGTGTAATCTGTTTGTGGTACTTAATATAATAACTCTTTTATTAAAAATGGAAAATGGAAACCTGGAGTATTGATCACAGAGCTTGGGCATGGAGTGCCAGATGACTTATGTACAGAGAATTTGGGAAGGTTTGTCCGATTTCATCTTTATAAAATTAACATTGCTCAGAAGAGTTTCCTCGAGGCAATGTAACACGAGTAGATTTTTTGTAACACCATGCTCAGAATCATCAGTGAAGACTATGATGTTGTGAATTATCTGTAGAAACTGCTGCACTTCTCACAATGTTTCAATATTATCCTGAAGTGACAGTTTTCTCTGAGTTAGCAACGTTTGGTACGGTTGGACTGCTTTTCTCTAAGCGTTATGTGGCCATGCTTCAATATGCTCACAACTAAGGGAAGTTTGAAGATATTTGCAAGAAATTCCGTTAGCGATCTCTCGTTTTGGACGCCTTTCTTGAGTAACACGATCGCAACATCCCAAATTTGAAGATGTTCACTAGAATTGAAACGTGCAATTGGAACTCAGATTTTGCTCCAAAACAAAGATCCAAATGTTTGTTTGTAACTTAGATCAATGTATTGCTTGTTTTAGTTTTATCATATATATCAACATTATTTACTTTGCACGGCAATTCTTCAAAAATGAGGACAATTCAAAAGATATGAGAAATAAACAACATTTCATGATGCGGAAATCCCCGCTCAGAGAAGATATATTTTTATAGAAGACCTTGATACTGTCATGATTAAGAAACAATCGTCAGATTTCTGTGATTAGAGCTGTAGAAATAGGTATGACAGGTGGATACTTTAAAAGATGGGCAAAGAGTAATCCGCGATGAGCAATACTCTGGTTATCCCATCGTCATAAGGTGAGTCAGCCTATTAGTGAACACAGGATCATTATCAGCATCTAATGGTGAGTGTCTAGGATGTTGAATGAGGAACAGAAGGTGATTTGTGTCCAGACTCCCACAGCCGGTTTTGTTGCGATGTAAAATTAACCACAGCACAGTCACAGGAGACGAAACCATGGTGCATCACTACGACAGTGTGGTGAAAGGCGGCACACATGTTTTCCAGCCAAGAAATTCACAATTCAACCCTCCACTGGAAAGGTCCTGTTGACCTACTTCAGTGGTGTAAAGGGACAAGTTTTGCAGCACCATCAGGAAAAGGGTGAAACAGTGAACTGTGCCTGATACAGCGCAAAGCTGGAGGAGGAGTCTTGGGAGAGTTTGTACTAAAGACGTTCTTCTTCCTTATTATATCGCAAACCCCCACAAGGGCATGCAACACTTGACACAATTGGAACATTGGGATCTTAACAGCATCCTTCATACGGTCCTGGTCTTACTTCTTCAGATTATCATGTGTTTGCACGCTTGAAGGATGCTTTGAGAAAAGAAAGGGTTTGAAGTGATGATGAGAACAGTGCATTTTAACTACCATATTTCTTCTGAAGAAATAAAGGAATATATGCAACGATGATAAAATTTGTTGGAAAGTGACCAGCCGCATTCACCAGGCTGCCCAGTGTACATATTACATAAGAACTACTCCTATTTCTGTCTTTCTTTTATATGCAAGAAGATCTACAAAGAGTAAAATACTATTCAATGCCTTGAATTTGTTATTTCACATTAATGTAAAATGTTTGCATTTACTTGTTATGTTTAATAAAGTAGATTCTTATGGTAATTTGTAATGTAATCAAAATTTTCATAGTTAGAATTTGCATATTAATATATATCACGTAGTAAGCACTGTTATTCTCTTCCGTGCCAAAAAAACAAAACAAAAATGGTATACATTCATGGGCCAATATTTGAATCCCGGACCATCATCACTAAAGCCCAGCGCGCACAGTACAGCACTAGTCAGGACGTGCCAAGAGATACATAGCAGCAAATTCGGTCCAAATCGATACGACTTAGGGGACAGTGTTTACGGGATAGTCAGTAAAATGCCGGGATTGTATAACTTGTCAATTCGTGGAATGAGAAGGTATGTCTATATTACATTTGTTTTCACTTTTTGAACCGTTCTTGTACTTAAAAATTATTGCAAAGTAAAATGTACCATTACACCATGGGCCATCGTCGTCTGTTTACGGATAAACACAAAAGCGTATTGAAGACACAGGTTGAAGTAGTTATTGGTGGGAGGATGGGGCGGTTAATTTTGATAATTGCCCCGCGTTGGAGGGTCAAGGTTTGAAGTGGTTCTAGGTGGCGGGAAGAATGGTGATAGGAGATTGATTGTTTGTGAACCCAGCTCACCACTCAATAACTCTTCTCGTCGATCTCAGCGATGTCGCTGGTTTTCGGGACCTGGTAGTGCCGGGTTGAGTGAAGGGAATTAAGGTATTATATCGACCAAAGAAACACATTATCTGCAGGTAGACGTCGTTTATTTAACAAAGAGTGCATCCCATGCCGTTTCTGTTCGGACCGCAGTAAAGAGACGTCGGGCAGACACGCAGAGCTGTAATGTTTGACTAGCAATGTGATTGCTGACCGCTCGGAAGACTTGTCGAGCTGAAGTGACGCTCGAACATTGGCGTTCCTATCACGTCTGAATGCTGACGAGACCTGCCCAGAGTTCCCAGAGTAACGGAGTTGATGAACCAAAAAGACCAAAAGACCTCGAAAAGGGCGAGTTCACGTCCTTAAATACCCAATATAACACGCTTTACCACGTGATGCAGGGACGCTATATTTTCCCGCCACTATGACTTTAGACATCCTCATAGGTTATCTGTGACTTCATGCCACTCTCATATTATTGGCCCGTTTGATTATTTGAGCTTAACCACTCGTTGATTCGTCCAGCGTCTAATTTCAAGTTTTACTGAACGTTACAGATCAACGGCCTTAGCGGTATTATAGCGTTGTTCTTTCCCAGCATACCTGGCCGGGGCGAACACCCGTCCTCCTAATGAACAATAGAGGGAATTTGCTCCTTTGTTTGCCAAAACGGTCTCTCTGCTGTCCGAGCGAAATTCCTGCTTTTCTTGACATTCTTACAAACAGAATCCTTCACTTAAAGCTAGCTGAAATAAAATATATATTCTAATCAATTTTTTGCGATTGATGGTTTACCAAATACTGTATCAGGGTGTAGGTTAGAGAGCTTGTGTCGTATTCATGAAATTGTTTTAGTCAATTTCCTACAAGGAGCACAGAATGAATTGGGAATTTACTCTGGTTCAAATAATACAGTAATAAGGAATTTTAAGATCCAACATTTTAAGTATAAAATGTGAGGAAAATATGTTCTGTTTTAAGTTTCATTTTAACCGCTTTCAAACAAAATTAATTAAGTTCAGGAAAAGGGTACGTTTCGACATTATTCCAGGTTTTAGTTTTTCTCCAAAACTACTGAAAGGCATTGCTAAAACCAACCAAAGGTTGTAAAAATTAGTGGTACAAGCTTACTGAGTATGTGTCCTAATATTTTTGTATGTAGTATTGTTCTTTGTTCTTTGGCTAAAAATAAGCCTAAATATCAAGTATTTTAAAGTAAATTTGTAACTTTAGATGAAAAAGAGAAAATTCTTAGAAAATATACTTGCTGCAAAAAAAAATTCCATTGAATTTGGGCTCATTGCATAAATAGTATTACAATAATTGTTTGAGTTTTTGAAGGTAAAATTATTCCAAAAAATGACCATAACAGGCAAATTTTCAGAGCTGTAATAAAAGAATACACTGTGTTTTTTTTTTTTTCACCATTTTAATATATTAAGAAAATGCAATTTCTGGGCTTTTTAAACAGTTATAAAATAATTTAATTTATGTAAATAATAATTAAAATATATTTTATAATTAAGTCTTTCAAAAGTGCTTGTGGTTAGTACTATGTAAAATTGCTTTGAGAATGAAAACCTTCGGTTATTAAGATATTAGCATACCTCGGGCGATCTCAAAGCTTTCTGCAATATTTGAGAGAAATGATTTTTTATTTTTCAACATAGTTCCCTTGTAAATCAATATATTTAGTCCATCAATTTTCCAAGTTTTTATACCCTCAGTTATATAAGATTTGTTCTCCAGTGAAAAATAAGCCTCTGTCTCAGTTTTAACCTCATCATACGATGTAAATCTTTGTCCACTGTCATTTTTTATATATTTGGGAACATAATGTAATTGCTAGGAGCCAAATCGGTGAATATGGCGGATGTTGAAGCACTTTAGAGTCAGGGTCATGCAGTTTTGCAGCAACAGTCCCAGATATGTATGAAGGCGCATTATTTTAATGAAAGAACGTTTTCCTTTTCGCAGGGTGTTGAAGTTTAGCCTGAATAGCATCTTTCAGTAGGTCCAGTAGTGAAGCCTAATACTCCCCGGTGATGATTCTGCCCTTCTAGAGTCAGTCTACGAGCACCACACCATAAGCATTCAAGAAAACCGTAGCCAAGACTTTTCCCGCAAATGGAACCGTTTTTGCTTTCTTTGGTTCACTTTCACCTGTTGCCACCTACTCGTTCGTCTCTGCCATGTAGTGATGAATCCATGTTTTATGTACTGTTATGAAACTTCGAAGCAACTCACTGGAGTCTAAAGTCTAAACACTCTAGCAAAACGTTCATTCGAATGCGTTTTTGGTCCATTGTTAACAAACGCGGCACCCATCGAGCGGAAACTTTCTCATAACCAAAACTTCGTGTAAAAGGAAGTAGATACGGCCTAACAGGATCTTTACAACGTCAGCCAACTCGCTTATCTTCATTTGGCGAACATTGAGTACGGCATTTTACATTTTTGTCACAATCTCGTCGGTTCTAGCAGTTTTGGGACCCCTGAGTGCTCATCATCCTGAATGGATGTACGACCACGCTTAAATTCATACCGTCGAAATTGAAGGGAATCCTGTAATGTAAATTCCAACTCCTTTTGTTTTTCTGTTGGGGTTAAACTCTTCAAAACGAAGTACTTTATTGCAGCTCGTATTTCACTTTGATCTATTTTGTAGAGAATGTTAACATCATTTTGTTTACACGATCGTCACAAACAAGTAATACACTTACATATTAGAAACTTTACAGCGCAACATCTAAAGGATGATACTTAACAATCACCATAGTAACTTGGTCTCTGAGTCAGACCGAGAAATTTTAGAGCACCCCTCATAATTATTAGACTAATTTATGTCATAAATCTTAATATATACCTCCAAAAATAATTGTCAAATGTAGCTGATCCGTAGCTGTAGCTGGTATATGTGTAATATGGAATTGAAACAAAATTGCTGGTTCATTTCTTGAAAATATGCACAGATTTCAGGTAACTATAACCTATACATATTCAATAATAAAAATTGTAGTATAAATAATATTTACAACACATAAAATTGTCTTAATATTTTAATCATTATAATTTTTTTTTTTTTTTCCTGTGAACGCTCATAGTTGTCACTTTGGCCATATGAATGGAAAACATGAAGTGAATCAAAGCAAAACATTGTGGACAGTGAAGCACTTTGTATTAATGCAATAATAAAATTAACATCAGAAAAAATAGCTTTAATAGCAACATTTTGAGTTTTCAAAAGTGACACAAAATAGTTCCTTCTACAGGGAAAATATAACAATGGCAGTCAATAAAAATCATGAAAATAAAATTCGTTTACTTGCTTGAGAGGTTCTTCAGCACTGCAACTTGTGAAAATGCTCTCCGCGAATAACAATGTACTCTCCTAATAAAAGTATCGCTTTTTTCTCTCTCTCTTTCTATCTTCCTCAAACGGAAGTCACATTGTCTAAAAGGTACATGTAATGTTGCTTTCTTATTAGTTTGACTGTCTCACTCATTTCTTTGCCATTCTTCAGACGTTAATTTCTTCTCTTTATTTTAAATGACATTTATCTGACATCTAAAAGTAAACATTTGCTACAGGTCATCGGCTATAAAAGAGATCTGCACAATGGTATTTTCAAAGTCTTAAACATGGAGTAAACAGCCGTGCCCACTAGCGGAGAGTCCTAGAGTGCTTGTGTGCTAACTGGAAATAACTTCAAGTCCAAATGATTGTTGATGTTTTGTATTTTAGAATGAAGTAGCAGCTGCAGCAAATGACATTCAATTTTGTGCCTGAATACGCAAGCGCGCTGTCCATGATACGTTGCATTCCGCGGTTTCTTGTGCCTCGCTCCCTGGGATGCCAACGTCTACTGTGTTTTTAACATTTTAACCACGTAGTTCTTATTAAGGATCATAAAAAGGGACCTCGCAGAGTTTGCTGAGGAGATACAAAGATAATGGGACATCACTGAAGGAATTTCCTTGCTGTTCTCTGCATTTCTTTCTACAGCATGCAGTCACAAAAAAGTGGCGTCATGATTTCAGGAACAGGTTCTTGGGGTAAAATGGTAGCGGCAGGTCCAAGTGTTGAACCTTTTGGTTTGCTTCTTCAGAGGTTGGTATTATTCCTGCTTATAAGGAAATTTATATCTGTTGCTGCAGACATTTCTTTTGTATTAAAAGGCTAATATAAATCATATCCTCATAAAAAAAAACTTTAACAATCAGAAAATTGCTGTTGGCTGAAGGACTTTTCGCTCACAGATCTTTTATTATTAAATAAGGAACGTAGTTAGAGTTACTGTATCTTATTATTGATTACATTTATCAGCAATTAATTTGATAAATAAATAACTTTTTATTGTTTATTTAAATTTGCTGATTCCAAAAATAAAGTAATAAATTTTTCATTGCCCACTGTTTTTTTTTTTTTTTTTTTTTTTTGTAATTTTGAAAATAATTGTTTCTTGTTTATTAGCGTTTGTGGTATATAATATGCTGATTGGAAGGAGTTTATTTTATTTATATTTCATTGCATTGTGTCAACAATTGACTTATAACGTTCGGTGATCGTTGCTTGTGAATTCACGAATAACACCAATTACATTTTCCTCACAAAACTGTGATTGTAAGGTTAGAGTTCGCAGATGAGTACAAGCTTTCTTCAAAGAAAGAATCTAACCCTCTCCTCTCTTCCGTTGTAATTTGAGTTGTGCTAGAAGTGTATAATACCGTACGTAATAGTGCATTATAAATGCATAGTGTGTAAGAAATATGTCTCGAAAATGTCTTAATGATAGAAACAACTTCTGTTACGTGTGTGGTGAGCTCGCTTGAGAAAGTTTACTTCTTTGGTTAGGAGAGCTTGTGAGTGACAACAAAATAGACCAGAACAAGACATGGGTCCCATAAATCTGCTGTACCAAATGCGCAACACTATTAACTGTCTGGTTAAAAAGATCCCGCCATACGCCTTTTGCAGTCCCTATGATATGGCGCAAAGCTAAGGATCATGTGACAGACTGCTGGTTCTGCTTGACAAATATATCTGGAGTAAGCTCCAAATCCAGACACACTGTTAAATATCTATCTTTAGATTCAGCAATTCGATTGGTGCTTCATGGGACAGAACTTCCCATACCAACCCATACCAACTCCACCAGATGATATAAAGCTCCTGATGTTCAGAACGAAATACAGAACGATTTCGATTTTGTTGAAGATGTTGCCATAAATGAACCTCACTTTCTATCACAGAGGAGTTAAATAATTTGGTTTAAGTAAATGCAGGGCAGAATTATTCCTGAAGATTGAAAGACTGGAAGCTGTTGCAGGGTGACTTCAAAGAAAGTTTCTTCCTTTAACCCCAAAAGGAAGTTGAGCGTTTGTTTTCTAAAGAGGAGGAACTTGTTCTGCAATGAGGTTAACATTTTTTGGACTCTCTAGATGTTGAGCATAAACCTGTGGAGTCGAAAACAAGTTTGAAAAGAGTGCTGCTACATAATGGAAACAAATATCCATCCATTCCTTTAACCCATGCAGTTGATGTGAGAATGTGAAGGTTTTGTTATACGCTATAAAGCATACAATTGTTCTTGGCAGACATGTGGGGATTTGAAAGTAACAGCTATTTTACTTGGGTTACAGCTTGGATATACTAAATGTTATTGCTTTTTGCGCAGTTGGAATAGCAGAGCTAAAACTAATCATTATATAAAAAGGAACTGGCCAAATAGGGAATCACTTAATCCAGGACAAGAAAATGATTTTCACCAACCACTTGTAACTTCTTAACCATCTTATTGCTTCTATTGCATATTAAACTAGGCTTGATGAAGAATTTTGTGAAAGCAACGGATCGTGATGGCGGTTCATTTCCCTTCCTGAAAAATAAGGTGCCAAGATTCGGTGAAGCTAAACTAAAGGAAGGAGTATTTCTTGGTCCTCAAATAAGGGAACTGATGAAAGATACATCAGAAAGAAAACCAGTTAAATGTGCAAGAAGCGGCCACATGATTGTTTTTCAAAAAGCTGTCACAAACTTTGTGAGAAATAAGAGAAATTGTCATTGAGATAATTGAGAACTGCAAGATAATGGGATGTGATATGTCTTTAAAACTGCACTTTCTGCACCCCTATTGCGATTTATTCCCTGAAAACGTAGGAGGTGTGCGCGACGAACAGGGGAGCGTTTCCACTAGGACATTGCCGAAATGAAAAGGCGCTACCGGGTAAATGCTGTCCAAATATGTTGACAGACTACTGTTGGACACTGAAGGGAGATGTTCCTCATGTGAAGTATACATATTTCACATACCTTCTAGGTGAGTAAATCTAATTTCACCTAAGATATTATAATATTATAGTGTATCAGTCCTGGTGATCTACTGGTAACCATACTTGCCTCGTAAACCCAAGATCGAGCATTCACTCCCGGCCAGGACCGATGGATTTTTTCGGGCGTAAAAATCGTAAGTATGACTTTCTTCGGAAGGGAAATAAAGTCGTGGGTCCCGTGTCGTACATTTACGGCACGATAAAGAGCCTCAAGCCTTAAAGAAGAGGCCTCTGAGCAAAATTTACCGGCCGTTTCATGCCCTGAATTGAATGGGATGCTGATGACCTGAAATGTTCAAAAGCGTCCGTAAATAAACCAAATCAACAATGTATAGATACAAGAAATGCTTTTTCATACGATTACTGAAAAACGCTGTGTGATGAAAAGGTTCTGTAAAAAGATTTGAAAGCAGAATCACCCATTGTTCCCTTTTTAAAAGACGAAAGCTCAATTTTGTTGACGACTGTTATTTTACTATCGGAAAAATGAAATTAATTTCACAGATTTGTGGAAGGACAAAGGGGGGGAAAAAAAGGACATGGGATGAAGAAAATAAGACAAATAGCCCCATGATGGTGTGCTGGTGGAAAATCAGTGCCCATCCTAATGTGAAGAAATCAAATAAATGGAAGGCTTTCAACCATCCTCAACAAACTTGTTTCATTTGAATGACTCTGTGATATGGTTAAACTGTCAAATTTATATAACAAGTAAAACATTAAAACCACCTGTGCACAAGAACTTTTCATACAAAGTGTCATGTAGGATAACAAGAACTCGTTTATAACTATAACATTCCTAATGTCTGATGCAAGCACCTGTTGTTAGAAGCTAATAGCCCGTTCTGTTCAACCTCCTGCATTTGTGTTTGCTGCAGTCCTATTACTGTAACATAACGTTACTAAATTGAGTTTTTCTGTGACAGTTGTTGTCGTTGTTCACCGCTTCCCATTATTTATCCCTTCAATCACTGTCCTCACGTTGTTTCTGACATGTCAGTCAGTATCACTTTGCCAGAGCATAACAAAATTAAAGCTGCAAGGTTCTACTACAGGAGAATTTGCTTGTACGTTGCTTCAGTTCTACAAGTTGAATAGCTCTCACCTGTTTTGTATTTGCATACTTTAATATTCTACTGTTCATCTAAGGAGAATGCAAGATTTATGAGATATAAAACTGCCAACCTGTTCGTTTAGTTAAAAAAATATGTGAGATCTCCAAGATAAATAAGATTATAAATTATTTAAAGTCCTCTGTGGATAAATTATTTTGTTTGTAAACTAAAGGGCTCGGCTTTTAAGACAGTAAATGTTACTAAAATAACACACTCACCTATTCATAGCTTCTTAATAAAAATTGCTTACATATTCATTTTAAATAACATAAGTTTGGATTATCTAAAATGAGTAACTTCTCGCTAAACTGCCCATCGCAATAGAATCAACACATCTGAGACAAAATATGTTTATCGATAAATATTCACTCAAAAATAAACATAAAAGAAAAGTGAAGGAGATTCAATGATATTTTATCCTAAGAAATGTTAAAATAATCTATATAATGACGGCAAACTTTAATAACCTACAAAAATTCAGAAAAATTTAAATTATGTAGCTAGTTATACTCATTTCAACTTCTACAATGTATTCTTGTTTTCATTGAGATGTCATACAAAATTCTTATGGTATTAGCATCAATATAAAATATTTGCAACTGGCGCAAACGTTGAAATTGTTAAATTAGACTGTGCGTATTTGGTTCACTTCAATGAGATTTTAGACTTATAATATCTGATAGTAACTGTAAATTAAACAATCGATTAAATGCTATGTTGAGATAATGCTTATTTACAACTATATAAAATATAAGCACAGGATTAAAGAGACACTTCTTCAAACCTGAAATTTTCTTTAAATAATTTACGTCATAGAAGCATTTATTGCTAGGATAATGAGTCTTGGATTGAAGAAAGCGTAACTTTTAACTCTTTAGCTATTGTTGTTATAACAATGAACATAGGCAGATGTCAGAGAGCGCTCAGTGCTAAGCACTAAGGGCCTATTCACGAAGGAAAATTATATACAATGTAATGTAAATAGAGAATGTTGTATAATGCAACTTTTCAGAGTGTTTAACTAAAACTAAATGTTAACACAAATATAAACTTCTAGTTGTAAGTCGATTAGCACAAGCTTTTACGTTATGTTTACATTACTTGGAAGAATGATGAAAAGATAACGAATCATAAAAGAAACGTTATGACAAGATTAAACATGTTATCCAAAGTGTGCGCCACTTGATTTTCTCTTAATCTCCAAACACGCCGACTAGTTTTTGAGGAATTATTTTTTTCGTGGTGTTTCTCCGTCCATCCCCCTCGAAGCGAGCGGTTACGTTTCCTCTTTCACCAATACGAACTTCTGTGAGGGAATATTCGGTTTGGATATCATCTCACCACACTCCCGAACACGTTTCATAGGCTTTGAAAAAAAAAAACGAATATCAGCTAATTGTGGGTACTTCCCAATGGTTTCATGAGGTCATGTGTTTTAACAGTATAATAAAATTGCTCCTCCAACGTTTCCCAATATTGCTGCTCTCTTGAAGCAATTCTTCCGGCGTTCCTAGTTTTTATTTCGCCTTTATGTCGTTCACTTCGGTTCATTTCTGATTAATAAAGATAGCTCCAGCTTCCATTGCCTCCCAATTCGTATTAGTACGCACGCGAACGTCATAATTTTTTTGTTCAGTGTCATTAAAAAATTTGATTCTTCACATTAACCTGCAAGACACAGTAAATGAATACAACCAGGACGCACAATAGCATTTTGCGCATCGTTTCATTATAAAGCTGCAGGCCCTAAAGTACAATTTTCTAAAGAAAAAATAAATAGCAGCATATTTATATACTCTTTTAGATACTGTAAACTATATGCCATTGAATGTATAAAATTGTCTTTATAATACTCGTTGAAGTTTCAATATCTAGCTTAGAAGTACTTAATATTGAAAAGGAATAGGCGTTTTTTTATTATATATACCCCTACTTGCTTTTTTAAATGTTCCATCACAACATTTCAATTAATCTATATATTAACATAATAAGCACATATTATAAAAGTATGAAGAAAACCATTCAAAAGGTTTTGAGATATTTCAGAATATAATGTGTAATCTAATACTTGAATTCATCATGAATACCTTATCTATTAATTGTCACATGGTGACGCAATAAACGTCCAAAAGGAAATATTAAGCATGGATAATGAACATGAGAATTTAAGCATTGTATAAAGCACAGAAAATAAATTGGGGTAATTTGTTCTAATTTTTTGCCATTGCAAAAGTACTAAGCTTTCATTTGTGTTAGAATGTTTGTACATGTAGATCGTAAAAATGGCAGGTTGTAATAAGTTCTGTGATTATACCGGGTGTTCATGGCGTACAATGCAATAATTTCATAGACTGTAAAGGGGTTCTTAAACAAGCAGTTTGTGGCGAAGAAAAATAACTTAGCTATATCCTGATAAACAAGAAGACATTAGATGTTGATAAATAAGTGTTAAAGTAAAATGGGATCTAGAATGACTTCAAGCCTGCGAGGAAAGTTCAGATTTCAATAGTTTATCATCAGCGTTTTCAAGATTTGTGCTATAAAAATTTCTAAAATCTCGGACTTATTATATAATAGTACGGCAATGAAAAACGGTTAACAGATTTATCGTGCTATATTGGTTAGGTTGAGAGAGTTATACGTGTGGGCAAATGGATAAGGCGACATACTGTGATTCTGCAATTTTTAGATTCGGTTCCTGCGGAGAGTTTTATAAAGTTGCTCATACATAAGATGTAAAGTTTTGAATAAAAGTAATAATAATCGAGATTCAGAACTTGATAAAAAAATTTTTCTTATACTTGATGCCGACTGCTGCAAAGAGACATGGTCCACAATTTCCATCCGTTATTTTGTGGATCATTTCGAATGGAAGCGTCACTAAATAGTGGTCTACTGGTCTTTTGGAACCTTAGTGTCATATCTTTGAAATCTGAAAGGATATATAATTCTACAACTACAATTCCTGAAATTATTGCGGTATATTGCATTAACATCCTGTATAACATAGTCAGGATAAACATATTACAAGCTTCTCACAATTCCAAGATAAGTAGCGAGTCCGAAATGTAGAGGGAGAAAGAATTATAAATAAAAGGAATGAAAGAGAACATGAACGAGGTGAGATTATGAAGTGGGAACATTGTTGAAAATTATTTTGCTGACTAGAAATGAAAATAATTATTTTTCGTCTCGCATATTTGGGTGAACTTTTCTCCAAAATTAACACACGTGGGAAGCAAAAACTTTATGAATATCTATGTAGTAAACATATTATTTACTACAACTAGAAATGTATAAGCAACATTTAAAATGTTAGTGTTTTTTTTTTTCCTAAAATAATTTTTTAGATATTAATCATATTAAAAATATACAGATTAAGGTGTAATTTAAATGTGCAAAAATATATAAGTAATTATGCAAATACTTTTCTTTAAAACATCCAAATCTGGTTACTAATATGTATTGTTAATAATATAAAAATAGTCCATTCAAGTTGGTATGAATGATGAAAATGCTACTCTACAGGTTTAAGAGGGTATTGAGCAAACTTCTACTTGCACTTGTTCTGCGTCCCATGTAGGGTTTTTGTTATTTTTTTTTTTTTTTTTTTTTTTTGTTATAAAAGGGAAAAGAAGTAATTATGAAGCCACGGTAGTTATCACGACATTTTGCAAAAATGGAAAGTTAATTGTCCTTGACCAAATTTTCGCGTGAAATAAGTCACGCAGACTTGTAAGACAATCGACGCTCTCTCCTAGCCATTCTCCTCTTCTGCATTGCCCTCCGGTCAAAGCTATCATTAAGGAATGCGTTTTTTTATCCCCTTGACCACTTCTTGATGTCTCAGGTTCAACAATCTTTATTTGTTATTGTTCGTTATAAATGTAAAAGTTGCTTGAGTGACAAAACTACTAACGTTTGGGGGTTCTCAATAAGTCCCAAATATGGGAAGAGTAAGTCATTCCCACCTTGATTCAAACCCGGCCAGGATCAGAGGATTTTTTCAGGGGTAAAAATCCTAAGTATGGCTTCCTTGGGAAGTGACGTAAAACCGTGGGTCCCGTGTCGTACATTTACGGCACGAAAAAGAACCTCAAGCCTAAAAGAAAGGCCTGTGAGCCCAATTTGTCGGTTTCACGCCCTGAATTGAATGGGACGCTGATGACCTGAGATGTTAAAGAGCGTACCTTTAAAAAAAAAAAAAAAAAAAAAAATCCTCACCTTGTGCTCTGTTTTACTACTTGAGTCAGTTTGTAATGTCTTTCACATCATAAGGTATCTTTGCGTTATTTGAAGGGATTTGGAAAGCCCACTCTTTCTAATGTTTTCGTTAAATTTCTTTACTGAAGATCAATGGCTGACACAGTTCCAAAAGTGTACAGCTCAATTTGACATGTTATCTGTCTACTGAACCAGAATTATGCAAATCGTATCAATGGCAATAGTTTTATTAGGTATTTAATTGAAAACGAATTGCGATTCAATGAAATGCCACTGTAAATAAATTATCTAAATTATTTAGATAATTAGTTTTGATATTTTTTTTTCTTAAATCGCATTTATGTTAGATGTGTCATAATACCCGACATTGAAAAATAACTTTTGTGAACGCTGTTATGCTATTGTTGCAGCAATATGCCCATTCATAACTACAAGTCTTGTATAAAGTTAGTGGCAACACATGTATATCACTATTTGCTACGCTCGTGGAAGATGCCTGGATACCAGTGGCTTTACTGCTCGAAGAATTGCCTCTTTTGTATGAAAACCTCCACTTCCGTCAAACTCCTGCATATTACCTTCAAAGGCCGAACGGCTCTAGCGAACCGTCGGCATGCGGCAAAGCCTAATCAGAACTGATTTCTCGTGCTACTAAACACAAATAAATTTTTTCAAACTCAAATGCTTGTCAGAAGAAATGAAAATGAATTTTCAAGTTTGTACGAAAGAACATAATTTATCACAAATGTTTTAAAAGAGCGGGGGGTTTTACGTACAATGTACATAGGTGCCAGCACTGTCACACCGGTCGGTTGGCAGTAATGCTGACGCGAAAGGAGCGATAAAATTCTGTTTTGGCTTAAAGCATAGAATCTCAGAAACTTATGAAAAGCTACAGTAAGTGTACGATGAAGACGCGCTACTTCGTGCAACAGTTTTTAGATAGTTCAAGAACTTCAAAGGAAATCGAGTTTCCATCGTTAAACAAGGCGAGTCTGGTGTTTCGGCCTCTGCTGTGACAGAAGTCGACATCAATACAGCTGCTGTGATTGTCCGTGAAGATTGGCGGATAACTTTACATAAACTCGGTGTAGTGTCAGGAATTTCCTTCACAGTTGTGCATCATCGTGTGTGTGTGCGTGTGAGTGGGACGTCTGCTGCACAAAAGCTGTGCGAATGAAGACATGACGTGAGGTGCTGCGTCTCTTTGCTGATGGAGGAGATTCTTTTCTGCAATCAATTATCACGGTCATGAGTTATAACTGCATCATTATGATCCTGAAGGAAAACTAGTGAGCACAGTGTGAGAATCGTCGGGTGCCCCAACACCAAAAATGCTAAAGTTGTTCCATATGCAGGAAAAGTGATGGTCACCCCCCCCCCTTTTTTACTGTAATGGAATGGGTTTATTAGCATGCAGTTCTCCCTCACAATACTGTTACAAGACATGCTATTTTTGGCTAAATTGAGCATTACCTGTGTACGACATAGCCCCGATCTCACTCTGTGTGTTTTATATATATATATATATATATATATATATATATATATATATATATATATATATATATATATGCATTATTCCCTGCACTAAAGACAAAACTCTGGGGCATTCAATTTGAGAACTCTGAAGCAGGGCTCAAGAAGTGTGAGGCGATTCTCAAGGACCAGACAAAGATTCTCAAGGGCTTGTACTGCTCATATGTTGAGAACTGGCAGAAACCTGTAAGAATTGCATTCATTCAAGTGGAAGAGACTACTTTGAAAAAGATATTAACATAGAGTAATATGTGAAAAAAATCAGTTACAGTCCTTTTTATCAGCCCTCGTATAAGCAGTTTTATAATATATGTAATGACGAAAAGCAGACCTGCTAAAGAAAAAGCGTTTGTATGATTGTCGGTGTGTGTTATTGTATCTTGTTTGTGAAGAGAACAGGTCACTTTTGTCCCCCGAATTTACTGTAACTGCAAGTCTGATAACCTGTTCGGTGCTACATAAGAATATGCTGCACTCGTGTTGCTCATTCACTCTGTCTGTCTCTTTCTCGCACCATGCAACGATATGGCTACGTCGCGGTGCTCTGCTATTGGCTTTAGCCATATGCAGGAGATTTGATGCGGAAAATAGTAAATCGCTCACAATAGTAGCAGTATGATACCGGGCATTGTCATGCAAGACATACAGGTTTGAAAATATCGCCGTTTACTTCGCCAAGCAGGATTGAAGTGTTACGATCGGTACTGCAGCATTGCTCAATGGCTAATCGTTTCCTCGGTGGAAGAATCTTCGGAAGGAAGGAAGGAATTTAGAAAGCAAGGGTGGAAGGCATGGAAGTACAAGGGGTCCCTGACAAGCGGAATTCACACTGCACCAGCCTACCTTCCTCTTGCATTTCGACCCCGTAACAGAACCATGGAAAGTGTAAAATTCCTGAAAAGGAAATATATATCCCAGCATTCACCTAAGTGACTAGGGGAAAGCAAGATAAAAAAAAAAAAAAAAAAAAACAATATGCACGGTCCCAAAATATTTAAACCCGAAACATCCCGAATGTCATTTCTAAGCGTTACCTCCTGAGCTACCTCGCTCGGTCAGGAAGTAGGATGATGATGTCCTGATCAACTGCTGAACTTTATATGCCAGTTTCCTAGTTCTTGTAGCTTTAGGTCAGGGAATGGTGGGTGCCGCCATGTTTCAGTTATGACTCGTAAAATTCTAGTGCGCTGACCCTGTCAATGAATGTACAATGATCGTTGATGTGATGTTTCAAATAGTCATCTGCAAGATGATAAGGCACCCAAAGGATTGCAAGTAGGAGGGTCATTCCCCCTTCTCTCCTGTCTACCTTGCAGGGAAAATTAATAATTGGATGGTTAATTATTAATTATGGAGGAGAAGATTTTGAATGATTAGATATTTGTGATTGACTGCTAGATTGGTGGTTCTTATCTCAGGGGGAGTATTTTCTTCTGCCCCGGTGATAGTTTCCCTTTGTCTTACGGTTGCTCCGGCAAGAATCTTCTAGCTGGAATTTTTGTTATCTTTAAATAACAGGGAAAGGGATATTACCAGGTTGTTGACAATGAAATAAACAGATTCGTTATATTACGTGATGAACTACACTTAATTGTTCATTGTCTATTGTGTTGCAGGAGGACTCGTTTACTGCGTGAAGGATTAAAGACGCTGTCTATGTCACTTTCGCATAGCCATTACACTTCCCTTATGACATCACCAGCGATGTTTCGTCCTCGGCACTTTTGTGGAGGCACTATTCTTTTCTTGTCAATACAAAAGTCACGATTAAAACTGACTGATGAGGGTGTAATTATTAATACGTTTTAGCATCACTGTAACCAACTAGTAACAACACTTTCTATAGTTCTCCTATACTGTTTGACTCATTAATTCAGCAACTAAATCCCCTGACACCAGTCTAAGCAAAATCTTTTATGAAACTTTGTCTAAAATAACTTCTTTACAGTTTTAAACTTTACAAACTTAAACTCCAATCACTCGCATGGAATGCCTGAATATCTATCTGACTCACTGGCGCTAAAAACTGATACTGAACTATAAACTAACGCTGAACTTAACGCTGACTCCTAAGAACCGAAGAAATGTGAACTGAGAACTGGGATCTCCCTGATTACTGAGATGAACTGATGCTGGGCCGCAAAATTACAAGTTTAAATAAACATGGCAGTCCGTCAGTCATAAACGCTATCTTTATCCTTTTAAAATATGATTTGAGTAAGACGTAGAATATCATCCCCCAACTTCTCATTTCTATTGGGTAATATATTTCCTTTATATTTCCCTGATTAGCTAATCATGCCTATGTGGCTTCCATCTAGTAAGTATCAAAATGACATCATTAGCATCTTTCTTGAAAGGTTGCATGGCCTAATTTCTCTCCTACGATTCCATCACTCGGTTTAATGACAATTCTTGGTAATATACAAAAGAACCCCCCTGGTCAAGGACATAGTCTTACCATTCCTCCAGGAAGTTTCCGAGGGTGGATTTGTTTAAAAAGCACACAACAGCTCAGGTTAGCCTTAACGGCCCTTCGGGTCCGGCCGAATGCTTGCAAGAAAGCAACCTTGTGCCTTATTATAGTCGGACATATTTTCCTAGAACAAATATTACACTATAACCATATTACAGGAAAAAACATAAATTTGCAATTATAATACATGGTATAACAATAATCTCTCAATTATAATACATGAGATAAATTTAACCTTGCAGCTATGACTGGTATTTACATATTACTTGGCATTAATCAATCTGTTAATTATGATCTATTACAGGAGTTCCAAGTCAATTATTTCTATTTCAACCTCCAGCAAGAAATGAAGTTCATTAAGCTCTCTTTCCCTCTCAATCTTTTGAGTAGTGTCTGTATTTATTTTCCTTTACTCAATAACTGGCAAGTGTAGGAAATTGATATCTTACTAGTTATTATTATTATTATTATTATTATTATTTTCATTGCTATATCTTTAAATGATTTCACAAATGTTGATATATATTGAGACATAATTTTGTAACATAAGTTAAGCATTTGGAAATTGCAATTTTTTAATGTCTCTATTTTTATTTTTAAAAACATCATAGTTATAAAACCTTAAAATTATCATTGAAAACGTTTGGTAAACATTTATTCTCCTGCGTAATGTTATAGAAAATATGAAAAAGAAATGTGAAAAATTGTAATTTTCGGGAAATGACTCTTAAAGTAGAAAGCATTTCTAATCATAATTTAATGACACAACTCTAAAATGTATTAGATAGTCTGTACCCACTTCCTGCTTATACAGGTTCTCCAGCGTCCTCTTTGTCTTGTGAGTGATTGGTCGGCCTTTTTACTATTTATTTATTTTTCCATCATCTTCTCTGCCCGTTTGATCCTTATTTGATAAAGTGCTTTCATTGCAGTTAAGACCAACTTTAACTCTCAACAAGTACATTGCTTGACACTTAACAATGTTTCAATTGTCAAATAATGCTGCTGCCTCATAAACTGTATCCTTCGCAACAAATAAATCTTTGGAAGACAATTTTAAGCGACGTTATGCACGGACTCATTAGGATTCTGTATCCCATTATGAAGACATCATTTAGAAGTTCTGGTTCATCTCAACCGTGCGAGCAGAAGGAAGATGAAAGTACTGAGTGTGATCATCTTTTCATTTTCCTTTGCTTTCAAATATTCACGCCATGTTGAGTGACAAAGATCATTCTTGAGTTGTTCGTTGTATGAAAGTAGTTGAAAATAAAAAGCTCACATAGATTTTCTTGGTGTTTCCCCTGATTTTCAATCCATCATAAGCTTGAATTTTCATAATGTCAATGCCAATAACTCAGTTTGTTCCACCAAACAGTTTGCCATCAATAACGATTTTCCCACGAAAATTTGATTTTTTTTTTTTTTTTTTTTTTTTTTTTGCATGTGTATTATGCATTTTAACTTCTAAATGCTTAAATTTTCTCCATAAAATTGTTCATCCACTATTGTTTTGTAAGCTTCTGTGTTCTATCTCCTAAATAGCCAACACGTCTGACCATGGAATGCCTGAAAATATCCTTAGTGCCTTCCACTTCCATTTATCCACATATTCCATAATAACTGTCAATGCAGTCGTTCTCATTTGTTTTGACTAATTCTTGCATTTATAGAAAAGTATAGTTAAATTTGTAGTGGCAACATATATTATAAAGTTAATAATTTTACAAGTAATATTGATATGTCATTCTTTTTAATGGTAGGAATTAGTTGGCACTTCCTTTGATTTTTTCATTAAAATTAATTGGAAAATCACCCATGAATGTTATTATGTATCCATTAAAATGTTGAACATTATAATGCGGAAAAATTAACGCTAAAGTTCACTTAATTTGTAAAATTTTTTCATCTTAGAAACCCCAAATTCATATTTTGATCCTCTTCCTTTTCCTTTCTTCACCAGTAGAAGTGAGAATCTCAAGGTCATTTTAATCCACCTGAAGTCAATTAAACTTGAAGAAGTGAGTTTTCACCCTCTGTGTGTCTCTCTTCTAAGTTTCTGCACCAAGTGCACACCCGTAACTGATATAATGACTTCACACTTCAAGATGAATTCACACATAGCAGAATTAACTACTGCATTAAGTATTTTCATTGAAACGATTGTATCTTGGTATGGCAAATGCAGAAGCTAAGGAACAGACAGCAAGAAGTTGAATTCCTGCAAAATAAAACAGAGGCTATCTCAAGAATGAATGGTGCTTTGGGTATAGCTAAACAAAAAAATTCAAAATTGCACATCTTTCTGAAGTTAGGAAATTGTCATAGGCTATCTTTCATCTTGAATAATAATCAATTATTTAAAAGAATTACAAAACACGGTTATATAAACTAAAACAATCAGAATACTTTCCAGATTGTTTGCCAAGTCATAAAAATGTTAAGAAAATGTGTTCATAACTTCATAAGTCCCACTTCAAAGCTGAGTTGGAACACGTAAAGGCACTGGCACAAGAATTTAGTTATGCTTTCACTGAGAGCAGGTTTTCAATAGAAGTTGCTTTCAAGTTCGACTGTTTAGACCTTCCTGGCCTGTTCTCATTTGGTATTCCGCACCGAGGTGTGGGAACTAATGACTTCTAGACTGTGGCGTAATAAAATAACTCGAAAGTTACAACTTGCAACAATGCGGAATCTGACCCCCATATAGGGGCCCATATATGCTTCACATTCCACACAACTCAGCAGAGAGGGTTTAAGACAGTGTTCTAAGATCCCAGTCTCTAAACTCTAGAACGCCATAGCGATGCCTAGCCTTCTTAACTTTCGGCATTTCTGTGTATCGTTTAACAACTCAAAAAGCTAGATGCGGAGGATATTTCTACCGATCCCCAGGTTAAAGCTGTAACTTGCTCCGGTTTAATGCCGTCACACGTCATCAATTAATTACGATTGGCTAATTTTACAGATTCATTGAAACAAATACCAAATGGGCGCAGGCCAGGAAGATCTAAACAGTCAAACTTAAAAACAACTTCTATTGTAAACCTGCCCTCAGTGAAAGTGTTGGTAACGTAAGTGCATTTACGTCTTCCAACTCAGTTTTGAAGTAGAACTCTTACTCATCAAGTTGCTGCAAAAGATATGAAAATTATTCTGATTGTTTTAGTTTATGTACTTCTTAAAAATAATTCGTCATATACAAGGCGAAAGGGAATCTATGGTTATTTTCTTAACTAAAGAAAGATCATGCAATTTGGAGTATTTTTATTTGAGACTATTTCATTTTTGAGATAGTCGCTGTTTTATTTTGCAATGCAGGAATTCAACTTCTTGTTGCCAATTCTTTAACTTCTGCATTTGCTATAACAAGGAACGAAATGCCCTTAAAATCTTCTCTAAGAAATTTATTCACAACATAAATAAACAAAAGAACTTGAGATCAGATTATTTAATGAAATTATTAATATCTACTTACCTAGATGACTGATGGAGATTAATAAATGTGTGTGATAATAATCCTTTGTTTGAAAACTTTTCTCGATAGATTTCTAACACTACAGCTTTCGTTACAAAGTGTTTCACCATAAATGAGTAACATTTCAAGATACTCTGCATAGATATACCATACTATGCCATACTTACAAACTGGCATCTTTTGTTTCAAGATAAACGAACAGTTGAATTTATAAATTAAATACTAGGCAGTGGGAGAACAGTTGAAGATCGCATTAAAAACACGTATTTGATTCTTGGATGTGCATTTATGTCAAATGTAGCACTTCATTTCACATAAAGTATATTTGTCCTTGCAAGGTCAATAATCGGAAAAGCTTAAACTCATTACTTTTATATAAGTGTTAACATGCAGTGTTAAAGGTTATTTTGTCATTTTCAAATTTCAATAAATTGCGCAATCGTTGTCTATAAAATTAAAAAAAAAATCACATTTTCTCAAAATCCGCTTCAAAAAGAGCAAAACGGCAACGGCCAAATGTGGGTCGCGACCCTGAGGGTTCGTTTAAGGAGTACATCATGAGAGGATTTAAAAAATAAAACAAGAACACTTCATTAACACATTTATTTCATATTGGAACCATAAACATAAACAGTATGGAAAATAAAAGACAAAAACTGTTTCAATACAGGAAGAAGGAATTTAGTTTAGGGTTACAACAAGGCTGCAGATTTTTTACATATATATATAAAGATAAAAAACAGAGAAAGAGTCACACTTGAAATTGCTATATTTCGAACTACTGCGAGTTCTTCAATGGCAAGAAGCTAGACCAAATTGCCATTGAAGAACTCGTAGTAGTTCGAAATATAGCAATTTCAAGTGTGACTCTTTCTCTGTGTTTTATCTTTATCTACTTTTATTATTAGTGTTAATTTGTTACATTGTTAATAGTGTTTCTTTATTTTTATGTTTCATTAATATTATATATATATATATTGACAAAGTTCAATTTTTTTCGCAGACGACAGACATAATTGCAAATTATGAAGATAGCTTGCAGCGAGGAACATATCTGTATACGATATAATCTTGAACCACAACCTCGAGATATAGAAGTTGTTACCTTTCAGGAGAAATGTCTAATACAATTAACATTTATGATAATAGGTAAGTATAAATTTTTGGAGGTAACGGTTTCGTTTCTGGTTATGAAAGAAAATATGGAGAAATTTAATTGCATTGCTGGAATTCAAAGAGGCAGTGTATGAAATAATGTCAGAAAAGGTACTATGATGTAATTTTTAACTTTACGTCTATTGTTTGGAAATGAGGTTTGGGTTTTAAAATAAAAGGATAAACAGAGGTTGCAGGCAAGTGAAACGGTGTTTTTGTGTGGCAGGTTTTAAACTTTCGGTTCAGAAAAAAATTAACATATTAGGCATGAGTTAAAATTGTTGAAATTAATGAATAAAATATTGAGCACTAGTATGAATTGATTTGTCGTCTCTTGAAAATGGGTGTAAATAGAATTCTACACATATTTTGGAAATATAATCCAATTGACACATCCAATTGGCAAAAGAAATGTTGCAGCACTACTTCAATGAAGTAGCTGCTGTATGAAGACAGAAGAAGAAGAAGAAGAGGAGGAAAATGTCTGGATAGTTAAGAGTTAATAATTAAAGATAAAAGTGCCCGTTTTTATAAACCAACTTTTCACATCTCGGCTTTGTATTTAATGTAACGACATGACATAATTTTCAAGTTCAACATGATTTCTAGCTGTTATTATGATAGTAGTTACGCACGAAAAACATATTTCTTATAATGGTATTAAACATATAAGAGTCTTGAAATATTTTTGTATTCTCGGTCAAAAATTTCTAGGCTTCGAAGAAAAGTTTATTTCAAAAGTTCATCAGGACGTATGTCAATTATTTGTTTTTTCTTAATTTTTTTTGTTGAATTTTCAACAAGTTTAACGCGATTGTCTAAAAGTGGATTCATTATTGATCTGTGACTATTGTAACTGCTTTGAACTTCTCGCGCAATGACTCAAAAACTGATTAATTATTTGAATGCCCGCAGAAGCATACTCAGAATTTGCAATATTATACGTAGCTAAATATTTGGTAAGTTTTGCAGTTCAGTGGGGGTTGTTATGTGAAGTAACGCTGAGCATATATCGTGATTTTTTTATTGTAGTCTTCTCTGTTATTATATTATCATTTCAGCTTTGTAAACCACTATTCAAAGATGTTTAAGCATTTGAACATTCTCGTAAGGTAGGCCAATCTAAGTAGCCAAAGAGAAAACAGCGCTATGGCAGCAATTTGGACGACCTTTATGGTATCCACTGATTTTTGAATAAAAGTATCCTTGTTTTCGAATTCACGGAACATTTACATTTCAAAGTAGGGTAGTGAAGGGGTATTCAATGCAAGAGAGGGTCACGCCATAAACAAGTGTGGGAAATCACTGCTTTAAATTTTCTCTAAAAATTGGTTTGGTGGCCTTCATAACAACGGTGGGGAAAGAATGTGTTGGCATACCTTCTGCAATCTTATTACATCAAACCATGATCCTGGTTTCTTGGGTCAAAATTGATGTTCCGCTTTCATTACTCTTCGGGTTGGTGGGTGTAATGAGTTTAGACTGACACAGCAACTCAATATTATCATCAGCTGCAAATGTGGGCATTGGCCACTGGGTGGGGGATGCACTCTAACTAAAGCGATGCGCTATAATAACTTTCAATACCGCAGGGTAACAATACACTATTTCTCAACCTCTAATCGTTGTATGTATGTACCTTATGGAAGAGGTTTTCTCTTTGATTTAATACTTGCCTTAAAAAAAGATAAAAATGTGTTTATATCCACTTCGTGTCGTGTACAGCTGTTAGTACACTGTCTGTGTAGTATCTAATTAGATTCAACAACACTTTCCGTGTTTAGGTTTTATAGATGATACAGGTCTGGCAAGGTATATCTTTTTAAGTAGCACGCGTTAAATATACACAGAAGTAAAAATGTAAAATTCTTATCCATTGAAGTTAGTTTTCAGCTGTGGTACAAAGTAATAGAAGCTATGAATAATCTAATAAAAAACGTAAGTAATTGTGTAAAATATAAATTCCAATAAAAATAAAAATAATACATACGTGCACATTACACAAAAAATCCATATTTTTCAAAGAGTTTTCAGTCAAATGTGAATAACTTACCTGCTGGTAGGGTCTAATTTTTCTTGTTTTCCTTTGATTTTTATAACAGATATATTAGCAGAGAAATAAATATATACACAATTATAAAGAATGGCCCACGAAAAACCGGCCTCGCCTAGTAAACTAAAGTGGACTTTGTACGTTTTTAAGGTGTAAACTTAGTAGGGCCTCTGAGCATCTGTGCTTAAATATCCGCGACCATAACGGGCGTAAAAACGGAAGGGACAAAGTGTTTTTTTTTTAATTTGCATTAAAACTAATTCCGTTGTACGTCACCTTTTCGCCAAATCTTGTACAGAAACACCAACACCAGGAAAATCGGGTACAAAATTCACCTGCGTTTTCTTAATGGCACCGGTAGGTACTTACTCGTCCATTATTGCAATTTTTGTTTCAGAAAATTCGAATCTATATGCACGACAATAAACATTTCCTCACGTCACAAACCGCTTCTTCATTGAAATGGGTTGCGATAACACAACTTCCTTTTCCCTTTCTGCCGGTATTCCTTCATTATCTGGCTCACTGTGGCCTTGGTTTTATGCATTTTTGAGAGACTGGCTCGCATTGGCCGGGCCTGTGTTTCATAAGACTGCCCATAATTTACAGTAGCTTTGAAAGAATCGAGATAATGTTTATGCACAATGATACAGTAAGAAGCAAAGTCTTTTATAAGTTCTTCTAAGAGGTTCACAACTAAAAACAATACTCGCTGTAAGAATTTCAACATTGCTCATACTTCGGAACATTTAATACGGAGATTTCAGCCTACTATCTGAGAGTTTTCTACCTAAACTATGTGCGATTGAATATAATCATTTCTCACCGAATGTAAAATCACAAGAAAAATAAATTTAAAATTAAAATTGAAAAATTCCCATGGCAAAAGGTATCTAAAGGGGGAATTTGAAGAGAACAGATATTTCAAAATGGTAATCAAAACAATATTAGAATAGGCCTAAGGAACTTAAACTTTCAGGAAGTCTCTGTAAGCTTCACGGTATATTTTAACAGTTAAAGAAAGAAATTAATTTTCTCAAAATATCTATTACTTTCGGCTGTATGCAGAATTAAAACACTAAGGATCGTCTTTTCGTAATAGGTGGATAATAAATGATCTGCTTACATTATATTTGGCCATGAGAGGAATTGAAAATTGAAAAATTTATTAACACTGGGTGAAATGCAAAACCGCATTCTAGCAGAAACAGAACATTTTCGGAAACAAGTGACAAGTATGTCTTGTTTTAACTGATAAGCATAGAAAGTTCGGCATTTTTAAATTGTAAAAATATTATACTGATTTAGGCATGTTCGTTCACCCGTTAAATATTATTTATCTCTCGCGTTCTTGTCTTATGACAATGTATCTGCATTTACCTGTGTTTAGCGAAACAGCGAAACGATGTCCGGGATCATCGTACTTCATAAATTAAGCCCTAAATAAACATATAACACGCTTTCCAACTACCAAACATTATTTTCCAGTAACAGAAAATATTTAAACATTGCTCTATTGTTCTAAAGGAAAACTTGCTGGAATGCACAGATGCAAAATGTCACAGGAATAACGTTCAAAAAGCCTAAAGGTAAAGAAAAAGTATTATGAAATAAACTTAAGAAAGTTTTGAGAAGCACAGAGCTCAATGAATTAAGGTTAATGACTCGTGTTGATCAGGAAGGAATTGCTGATTTAGTAAACACGAGCAAGGTAAACTCAAGAATGCCAGAACAGCTTCCCGTGACATTTGAAACGTGTCGTGGCTGGGGGAAATTTGCAGGCAGGCGTGAGTTTGAGAGTAGAGGCTCGCCAGTCAGGCATGCAGGAATCATCCACGCTTCCATTCATGTACATGGCAACTAGATGAGTTCTCAAGTTACATAATGAGAGTTGCTCTACTAAATTTTTTGGGACTTGACCTAGTCCAGTTTGGCAGGATTTGGATTACTGCACTACTTATGTAACTGTTATGTCTTGACAGTGTGTCGACATATCGTTTAGAAATTGAAGGTGGAGTGAGAACATTGCCGACAAAGTTGAAGAATGAGATTGAACACACACAGTAGGCAAACTTTGCTGATACCGTTTATATATGTATGCAGATTTTGAAACTTTTCAAAACATTCCGTATAGTCCGTGATCAATTAATTTTCTGGTGACAATTACTCTCAATGCGTTGTTGAAAGTTTCTAATGCTCATCTGGTTTACCCAGTTGACCAAAAAGAGAACACTATAAGTAGATAACTCAAAACATTATAGACTTCAGTGAGGTTGACTGCAGAAATTACAAAATAAAAACGCGTTTTAAACCTAGGCAATATGAGGCACAGTGGCACAGAATTGTTTTAATTATAATATTCATGCTATGGAAACTCAAGAGTAAATTCTTGATTTTCTACCATTTCTTACGTCAATTAAACTGCAAATATTGTAGAGTTTGCAGGTAATACTTGGGTGTTAGCTTCTGGTAAAAATAAAGTGAACTGCAAGGTAACATGTCATCTTAATTTAAAACAAACAATCTTCTCTTCATGAAAACAAATGTAATTAAAATCATCACTCAGTTAGAGCTATATATAGGAAATATTTTAAATTTTACAATTTACAAAAAAAAAAAAAAAAAAAAAAAAAAAACTCTAGGTCTGAAAATCGATAGCCACTTAAATTGAAAATGACATATAACACATTTTCTGATACTAAATATTTCTCCAATAACGCTATAAATCTGCTTATTTTCCCTACTTTCCTACTATATAATTCTACCTTATTATCTAAAATGTGCCAAGGATTATATGACACATGCATAACAAGAGTTAGTCAGTTGCATCTAAACATCTTAAAACCTGTAACAGTTCCTAAGTCACTCCCATTGAGAAATAAACCGCCACGGGGTGGCCGAGGTCGTTAAGGTGCGGAATCATGAGCAGGAGGTCTGGGGTTTGATTTCCACCAGAATCGTTCTCCCTGGCCGAGGTTTTTTCCAGGATTTCCTCAGTACTCAGAAGTGGCAAATGCCGGGGAGGTACCCTAAATTTAGGCCTGGAACGCTGCCTTCCTTAAAAACAAAATTCCTTTCCCAGTTTCATTTCATCTCATGTATCATCAGTGTCCACAGCTTGTGGTGCATCAATAGTAAAATCGGGCGTTAAACGACATTAAAAAGAAACTGAAATATAAATATAATATATTTTAAGCCTCGTTATCATATTTTATGCACAGGCGTTAAACACTATCACAAAACTGAAATATAATATATATATTTTGTAAGCCTCTTTATAATATTTTGTGCATTTTTAATTGTGTTTAACGGCCCTTTTACTATTGTGGCACCACAGGCGACTTTGTGCATTGTAATTAGCAATGTAAATATTATGTTTATATGTGTTATAAGGTTTAACAAATGTTTGATCGTGTGTCATCAGAAGAGAAATTTCTCTGCTGTGGCTGTTTATGGGAGCACGGAACGCTGAAGAGGCCATAAAACTACTACACAAAGGGAATAGTAAACCTTTGAAATACGTTAGGAGAATGACCCCGCTAATCGCTTATACAGTTAACTTAAAACCAACCAATGTAAAGAAATGTTTTAAACTTTCAAACTGTAGCCAGTGGCATGCGTTGGCACAGGTGAATTTGAACCAGCCAATAGTAGTTGTGCATTTTGAATTTTTAAAACAAGGCGCGATACTTGCGTTTGCTTATGTGACTCCATGGCTTAGTGAAGCCAACGATTAGTTAATTTAAATCAAGTATATGAGGAAGCGTTTGCTCGGTTGGGGCACTCAGATAACAAGCCCTACAGTTCAGAGAATCAGCTCCTTCAGACTCAGTTCCAATACGTCACCTCAGTTGTGCAGTACTCAGTTGCAGTATTGCACATCAGCTCACTTCAGAAACTGGATTCCGATAAGCACATGGTATGAGTTCAACTCGTTGTACGTTCTACATGGGGCGAGACGTAGTTTAAGTTTTCTGTGCTAGGGCATCGGTTTTAGACCAGTTCATCTCCTTGAGAATCACGCCAGACAAGTTTATATTTGACGTAGCTAAGATCTATCGTACGCAGAACACCAGAGAACGCGAAAAATATTGCGAGCAATAAATTACTATATATGTATATTGTATCGCATAGCGCGATATTTACACAGTCGATATCCTCTCCAAGTCCTGTTGAGTATCAGCCACAAAATAGCTAAACAAATCCCTGAGATATTGTTGTCATGAAGCATGGGCAACAACACCGAAGCGCTCATTAATCAATCTACCAAACGGCTTAAAAAGTGGCGGTGAGGCCTGACAGTAAAACGCTTCAAAATTGGTGCACAACCGCGGGTATCAGTTGGAGCCCACTAAGCCGCTTCGCATAGCTTAGCTTTAACACTACACAAAATTAAAAAAAAAACTTTAGTGTGTTATAAAAAGGAGCTCGTTGCAACTGCCTAAAATGTTTTAATAATTTTCCAAATCACTTTATGTTTTGTTTTTGAAAATATCTTTTACAAAAGCTTATTACTCAGCCGATTAATTTTTAAACGAACATTAACATTGTAAAATTGTAGTTGTAAATAAAAAGTGTCCTGATTATATATTCTATTAACCTTACATTAATTTTTCTACAATTAAATTATAATTAACTTTATTTTGGTCTGTTCTACTAGACTCTCGTATATGTGACAGTTTTGGGTATTTGCATACATATAAAAAACTAAATTAAAATGTACGAATTATTTTCCAATAATGATCTTTAATGCGGTACTTATCTCCGCTCACGTATTATGACATGGCTTTCCGAACTTTCGTAATAATTCAGGTCTTTGGATAATTTAATTCATTTAAGAATTGTGTTAACATGCAAATGAAGAAAATTTGTTAATTACGACACCTTTAGGCCACAGCAAACGAATTTGAACGTAATCACTGAATACGTGCAAAATGTATTCCAGGAACTACAAATCCAGCGCTTCTATACAAAAATATTCAAACACTAAAATAAAGTTAGTATCCTGTAAGAATAAAAAATATTACAATAATTACTTAAAAAATTAAAATATAGAAGGGAAAAGGCGAGTATTGGGTAACTTATATTATTGTAAGTTGTTCAGAGCATTTTTATAATAAAATAGCCAATAACTCTTTGCATAAAACACCTTAAATAGTTCTCATGTTATAATAAAAATTTAACATTTTAATATTTTGAAAATATAATGAGGCTTGATTGCCAAAACAGGGTTTTCAAGTGCAGAAATTAATTAAACTTGACTTGTTCATGGGTAACAAATGTACATATAGGACTTCCAGAATATGTTATTACCGCTCGCATGGGGTTTTGTGTCTCGGCAGCTGGACATGCCACGTCCAACCGCGTCTTATGCGTTTTGCGCTAATAGCAATTTTCCTATCGCAAAGAACGGTTTCTTATATACAATTTGTATTTTCAGAATATCAATAGCGAGTGTTGCCAGTGATCGCAGTACCAAACTGTAGATCGATAACCCTTCAGTCACACGTGTTGAGGGATTATACGTCTACGAAGACGTATACAATTGTAAGGTTTGAATTTTAACAACTTGTTGCTGTTACGTGCAAACTCCAGCTTGTTGTGCTCATTTCGGTAGTGATTTTATTGGTAAACGTTCAAGATTTGCGGCAATTCCATATACTTTGTCTTTTGTTAAACCTGTACGTCTTCCCGTGTGTCTCCTGTTTTGCACTAAACCACAAGTATCAAATTTATTTATAATCCCGTAAATTGCAGTTCTGATAGGATGCAATTGCCCAGGGAAGTTCCAAATCAATTCCTCATGAACGCGACGCGCTGATTCGTATTTATAATTACATTTACACACTATAAACGTCGCCCTAAATTCTTCGCGAACGAATGGAGACAGGTGACTGCTCGGAAGTTCAAGGGCAAACAGAGGCAGGCAAGCGGCCGTGAATGGGGAGGCCTTAGCCGAGGCACAAAACCATTGCAAACGGTGGGGGCACATTCTGGAAGCCCTGTACTTTCAACATTTATCAGTTTTCGGTACCAACCCTTGGAATTAATGTCCTTGTCATAATCAGAGAACGCACACTGAACAAATTTTACAGGGATACACTTGTAGATTAACTTCCTTTAACATTTAGCTGTTTTGGATCTACACAATAGTTTGTACCATGCGAACAGTGATGCTTTCCCCCGCGGTGCAGGGTCTTTCCTATGATCGAGCCTCCACCGTTTGCCACGTCGTGGAGGGGTCAGTAAGTGCGCTTTCTTACTTATTGACCTTGCTTACTGTCGCAGTCGTAACGCAGCTGTTCCCGGGTGTGTATTGTTCGTTTCGACAATATACATAATGTATTATGCTTCTTGTGTCTACAACGGCACATGTCTTTATGAACGGTTCATAAATGTTAACTCAGTTTATGTAACAGGCTGTAAGTTACTTTCAACAGCTTTTTTTTTTTTTTTGGAAAGATCAATTTAGTTAAACATTAAGAGAAGAAGATCATGTCGAATAAATTGTGGATTCAGATATTGGCATTCTTTGAATTTCAATGGTGATCACATTGTTTTCAAATCACTAAAGATGGCATATGTAATAACAAGAAACATGACATCTCAATAACCAAAAATTACTTATATTTTTTCTAAAATCACTTTTCATGCGGCAAAACTATTTTCATGCAGAGGTTCGAATGTCCCGTGGTAACAAAACTAAACTTTGT
Source organism: Metallyticus violacea (assembly GCA_030762175.1). Classification (NCBI taxonomy): domain Eukaryota; kingdom Metazoa; phylum Arthropoda; class Insecta; order Mantodea; family Metallyticidae; genus Metallyticus; species Metallyticus violacea. Next base: position 370,460,915 of record CM060846.1, on the reverse strand, counting down.
AGAATTTCAATTCATTTTTTCTCAAATTACTTGCAGTATAATCGAGTTGGAAGGTAGGAAATCATTGTTTAGAAAAAGCAAGCTTCACAGATTTTGGTACAGATTATCTGTGAAAAGTAAGCGTAGCGGAATTCCATCGGGATGTTTTGCTCTTGTCCGACATATCGGGTGGAGAGGAGCCCTGCCTAACTGGATTTGTCCGGTGAGTGTGAACACTAAACCCACGTGTTTGTTGTTGCACATACAGTCTCAAAGATCAAATGGAAAGCAATAGTTGTAATTGTTCTATTGCTCAGTGAGTATTAATTTATATATTCCGCCCTTGCTGCTTTTAAAATATTCTCAGATTTTCGAGTTCAAAGTCCCTCAATTATTCATAATGTGTTTAATGCGTTTCACGAAATGGGAAGTGTTAACTATACGACGACGTACAGTGCTTACGGAAGAAACTTTGGATATAGCTGAAGAACTCCCCTAAATATCTCTTGAACAACGGGGATTTCCTATGTGACTCCAAAGTTGCTTATGTTTAAGTCTAACAAACTTAAGTATGGTGCAAAACTTAAACCGGGTGCTCTGTTAATTTCGTGAATGGGCTTTCGACTCGAGTGCATGATGGAGAAATGAATCCTAGCCTCATTCTACTTTCTGGCTAAGTATTGTTCCACTTCCTTTGTAATTGTTAATTCGCAAAACTTTCGGTAATAGAGTAACCTCTTCTTAACCATTGAATGAAAGTGTGGTCTGCAGTTAGTGTCGATAAAATACTATTTTTTAGTATGACATTAATAGTCATGAAAGAGTGGACATTATTTTTCTGTTTTTTTTTTTATTTTTTTTTCCAACAGGACTTGGCGACAAGCCACACAGTTAATGTTTCGCTGCATGAAGTGTTATAACATAGATTTCAGTAACAGCTCGATATATCCTCCATTCTAACGCGTTGTGGAAAAATGTTAAAGAATATTATTTACAGTGCAAATGCACACACCTTAGACAAACTGAGGAATGCCATGCGTGAAGAGATCAGTTCAATTTCTCAAAGATAATTAGAAAAGGCAGATGCCAGAAAATGAAGACTGTTCCGCTATCTCCCTTGTATGACATGGGCGACTTTAAATGCAAATAAATTGTGTTTTATTTCACAGTTACTCTAGCGTAGCATGTTTAGCTAACAACCCGCGGCCCATTATGCCATCGGCGCTCATGTTCCACAGATAATCTCCCTGCACAGCATTCTGAATGTCCTAATTATTCGTTTTTATACTACAGTGTTTATATTTTCTTGTTCCCTTAAATTTTTACAGTAATATAATGTTTTTACTTTACAACATGTAATTATGTATTAAGGGTTAGTATTAAACACCCCGTAGATATTTCTTCAATGATCGCGGTAAGATGGGGTTGAACCAGAAATTCCATACATGAATTCTAACCATCAAATTTGCTCGTAAGGCTGGCACTTCGCTGATCGAGGAAAATAGGGCTATCTTTCGAACCCGTAATTTTCCAATTATCCAATTATTACAAAATATTTTAAAGTAAAGCTTTGCGGCCGCTAATTAAACCTGCGTTATGTAAGGCATTTCGTTCAGACAAGATTCCTCTTAGAGAAAAATTCATGGACACGTTTCATTATAATGCAAAGGTACGTCGTGCGTTAAAAAAAGAAAACGACAAAATGGCTGCAGGCTGATGCGGACTCGAGAAATGCATTATTATCGGCGTACGTGTTGCGTTGGTGAATGCATGCAGGTTACTACATGCCCAAAGTAGGAAGCGACCCGGTTTTGCAGCGGTCTAGTTAGTACATTCCTGAACAAGATATTCCCTACGCTTTTTCTTACGTTTAGAGGCTTCTGGAATCCTTTAATGTAATAATTTACTCACCACAATTTTTGGTGTATTCGTTACATTTTGTTAACATTAGTTTGTTTTTTTTGGGGGGGGGGTTAGAATGAGTCAACATTCCAGACTCTTTTACAAAAACGAAAGTGTTTTCCAAAATACGAAGGTTGAATGAAATACCGTCATCAGCACTACTCCTGACTATTAGCTAATATGCAAAGAAATAAAACACAAAATTTATATTTAGAACGTATACTTTAACTTCTGGTATTCGTCACCAGATAACTTACCCTTCTGTTAACAATGAACAAGTTTCGTGAAGCGGAATATGGAGTTTGAGAAGGTGTAACTTTACTTCACAAAATTGCTACTGAAGTCAAAACGGAATATCAACATTGAAACTCAATCAGAAAAGGACAGCTTCAGTAGATGGTGTTATCGAAGTTGATTTCTTGGAACATGTAACAACGATCAACTCAGAACGTTACATTTTGACGCTATGAGCTTTAAAGCATTAAAGCAGCATTACACAGTACACAATGAGACTTGCGTTTTCTCACACACCGTACAGTCCAGATTTGGCGCCCTGCGATTTAAATTTTTGCCCACAATATAAAGAACATTTGGCCATAGTTGGCACACTTATATTTAATTATCTAATGTCATAACAAAAGAACCAAACTTAATATAAATAACGCATATTGTGTCGCAACGTGCTAAATTTGCCTTACCCTGTGCATCACAAAAGAAGAAACATAGACGCATTGGTTGTTAAATGATTGTATTGGAAAATTTGTTCTAATAATAATAATAATAATAATAATAATAATAGTAATAATATAAGAAATATAACAATTATAGCATAAATTACATATTACACATAATTATGCAATGAAATTCGAGTCTGTCATGTTGCTGTCAGTAACTTACAAATCGGCATTTTTATAGTAGGAGGAGGAGCTAGCTTCGTTTTCATCTTTGGATTTAGCTCTAACGTGGCGCCAAAAATACCGTATATCTATCATCTGCCCCGAATGTCCGACGTCTATTGCTAAACTGTGGGTGCGAACTAATGCTGCAGATAGAATTTAAACGTTTTGTTGCTCCTGGTTACGAAAGTTTTAATGAACGTCCACGCTGTTTCTATCGGATTGTTTTCATTATTGTTGGCAAAATGTTCACCTTATTCAGTTAAGTTTTTAATAAGTTGCTTAATTTTGTAATAAAATCTCATGCGCACTGTTAGACTTATTACTTCTGTCTTAGCGCATGCAAATCCTTACCGTCCCATATCTTCATATTATTTCTCTATTTATCATATATATTTTTTATTTATTTTCAACATCTTTTCACAAGTTTGTTCGTAAGCTATTTCTCTCTCTCTCCCCCCTCTCTATCTCTGCACAGATTATCCATACCAACCTTCTCTATAGTATTTTGCGTCGTATACAGACCTTTCCTAAATTATGGTCGAAGTTTTGTGAATTTCTTGTTGCTAATAATTTGGGCACTCGTCTAGGAGCGTTAAACGGATGGATGGGGAACTCTAAAATGTTTGTTGTTTGCTATGCGTAACTCATGTTTGCCGTTGCTACCGCCAGATGTCAGCGTTTACAACATGCTGAGAACAATTTGCAGATGGTATGCACAGATTGTGGAGACGGATGTTTGTGCAGAGGAAAAAAACACCGGGCGTCCCTCTGTGTAAAAGAAAACAATGGACCAGGCCAGAGGAGCTTACCAACGCTAGAAAATAGACTGCAAGAGGCATATGGCAAACCACAGTTTGGCGTGAGTAACGGAAGTGCCTAATGGCTCATCCATAAACGCAACATAAACGCAAAACCTCATACCTATGTTACCTTATGAAAACCTTCGCAATGAGTTACATAAGTGCAAACGCTAACGTGAAACTTTGTAAACTCCAAACTTTGGCGCTTGCGTTTATGTGACAGAGTATCACCTCCTGGGCTTCTATGTGGCCGTGATGAAAGAAGCCGAGTTAAATATGCTACTTTGATATGTATTTAATTACTGTGTTTCAAGAGCATCGTTGCCTTTATGACAAGCATTATAAGGATAATATATGGAAGAGAATCACAAAAGACATGTTTGTGAAGTTAGGTGTGTATTTGTATGATATAATGTATTTATAAATGTATAAAGGTTATTATTTCCTTTAACGTGAGAAAGCTGTTGCTTTTTGCAGTACTGTATTCTAAAATGGTTACTTTTCTGAAAAAGGCAGGTTCTAATCTCGTCAATTAGTTACCAAGTTTAGACTATGTTAGCTTTGGAAGTAAAATGGTCATGACTAGGTTGTTATTAATTTATTACCGGAACCTTCCGTTAAAATATGGTAGAAAATACATTAGAATTTACATGTTATGCCAAATCTGTGAAATAAGCAAAACATTGGCAATTTAACGTATTGTGTACAGTTTTGCCTAATTCACGAAATGCGTATTCCAGATGAAGGGTTTTACTTATTTCCTGAATTAAGCAACGCACATTTAACCTTTTATAAATAACTACTATTGTTTCTTGAAATAGGTTATTTCACAGGTTTGATATTATAATGTAGAAGCAGCATTATAGTTAACCTAAAACACAACATGTTTCCCCTTGACTGACTTACATAATTTATTCTATTGCAGTTGAACTATGCCAAGGAAGAATCAAAAACTTAAGGAACAGGTATATGAGGGAGACAAATGTTTTGGCAGACAGCAATAAGAGTGGTGCTCAAACTATCCGCAGTGATTCATGACCTTTTTTGGTTATGAAAAGATTGGTTAGTTTTAGTTGACCAGCATATTAGATCAAAGAAAATCTTTACTAATTTTCCTGCACCGCTAATATTTTTGCCTCGCACCAGTACTCAACATTTTATTCAAGAAGACTTTGATATTATTTTGCAATATGAATCAGATATTTATCCAGAATGACCAGCAGCCGAGTCTCTCCCCTGTACGGCAAGTCACAGCTTGCATTGCCTTTAACAGGTAAGGAAATCAAAGGGTCATCGAGGATTCGCAGTAGGAGAGGGTCTGCAGTTCATTGCTGAAGTATCAAATGAGCTTTCACAAGATGCTGCATTTGTTGAGTTTGTAGTAACGCAGTTGTCTACAATACAAGAAGAAGTGAAGGATGAAGTAATGGCAGAGGTCAGGCAAGAGAAGGCGCCGTATGCTCTCTTTATAGGGACATAACATGTAACAGAAATAAAACATTTGAATTATTTTATTTATTTATTCAATTATATTTTTCATATTTCCAAAACCAAATTTTTAAAGTGAATACATTTAATCAGGTACATTCTTCAGCATATTTATTATTATGTTGACGTTTAGTATACTGAAGTAAACTTTAAATGCCTCTACCACAATTAATGATTTTCTGGAAATGATAAAATATAAATTTTGTGAATCTTAGTAAGTGGCACACATGAAAAACTTCCTGAGTCATATAAAAACTAACCTGGCCTATATTACCTGGAAATGTCATGTTTAACAAGTACGGCACAGCTACCTGAATCAGTAATCAACTTTTCCCGAATATTTTATTCCTGCAAGTATTAGGATCTTGTTATCTTCTATGGCCTTGTCAAGTCATATGAAACCTACTCCATAATTCGCACCAGCAGGTGAGATATTAAAATTTGAAATGCCCTCTCTAACATTTAATAATAACTCTGATCAGTAATCTATGATCTTGCTGTTTATATATTTCATAGCCATATTATTTAAAAATATTCCCTGCGCCAGTCTTCCTAATTCTTGTCCATAACCGCAAAGGAATAAGTTGAGGTGAATGGTGGACGCAATAAAACAGATATTGTCTTGAGACAGGTAATGAATGTGGGCTGTCCATGGAAACTAGTCCTCGCCGCTTTTTATTTTGAAATGAGGTGTGAAGGTGATAAACAAATCAGTGACTTGAATTCTGCAACAACGTTGCCACTTTTCTTTCTTTCACTTGTTAACATTTCGGTCATAAGAGTGAGCGTCTTTGTTTAGTGCAAACATGAGACCTGGCACATGCACCTTGAGAATATAAAATATATTTGATGAGCTATTAATTGTCTCTCAGCCTTTAAAACAACTGAATTTTGCCTTAGTAAAATAAAAGTAGTCACAATTAATTAATTTTTTATAAATAATTTATTGATATTTTGAAATCTCACACGTGAAAATTTCCTGTCATGCTTGAAATATAAACCAGAAAAATAAGCCAAGGTGCTCATAAATTGAATTCAACATAAAAAAAATTTGAGCACATAGTGAGTATTACCATCATTACCAGTAGAAGCTTTTTTTTTTTTTTTTGGAGAAGTTTTTAACGCCCGTTTTAACTACTGAGGCACCACAGGCGATGGACACTGTTGATACATGAAATGAAATGATAAATTGAGAAAGGATTTTTTTTAAGGAAGGAAGCGTTCCAGGCCTAAGTTTAGGGTACCTCCCCGGCATTTTCCAGTTATGAGGACTGAGGAAAACCTGGATAAAACCACAGTCAGGGAGAACTGTCCTGGTGGGATTCGAACCCCAGACCTCCCACTCACGAGTCCGCGCCTTAACGACCTCGGCCACCCGTGGCGGTAGAGTCCAAGTTGTTTTCTATGAATCCCTATGTCACCTTCTTGCACACACACACACTGACTTGCGCTACAATGTAACGCCTCTGTGATATACATTTAAAAAAAATTCTGGACTGAACTATAGACCATGTCCAATTCACGTGGTTATGATATTTTGAAATCTTCATTCATTTTGAAATATTTATAAATAATGCATTATTTCGTGAAGCACTGGACTCAGAAAAAATATGTAGAAATATTTGGCAAACTACAAATATGCGAATAAATTAAAATAAAGAACTCAAAGGGTAACATAAGAGATAATCACAATTTAATATATTTTGGAAATAAATTTTATAAATGTCATAATTGCATTTTACTGAAAAACCAACATTTATGTTCTTTTATATTGCTGTTTTCATCTAAAATATATCTTTGAAACAATTTCTATAAAATCCATTTATCTTTAGATTTAAATTGTCAAAACAATAAAATTAATTTATTAAGTTAGTGAACACAAAAAGCACACCTGCAAGTTTCGGTGTCATAAAGTGAGCATTGCAAAATGTTTTACATAACACACTGTCCCCATAAGATTTGCCTTTAACACAAGAAAGTATCTGTTACGATTTACTTGAATGTTTCCTTTGTGCTGTGATTATTCAAAAATGTAGCAATTCTTTTCTCGGCAAAAGGAAATTTTTAGCTACGTAAGTGTTTAATGTTGCCCTTGTTGGCCTACTTGAACAATAACCTATTCATTATACGAAATTAGCCACTGATATGTAGAGTCTGTTTATTACACCATTAAATAAGTAAACTGCATTCAAGGTATCAAATCAAAAGAGTTTGCAGTGAAAAACGTTCGAGAGAGTTATTGCTCTGGCCGAGGCGTCTGGGACGCAGAGTGCGTTTCGTAGAGAAGACATTGTATTAAAAAAAAAATTTAAAAACTTGAAAGATATGTAACAAGAGATTTAAAACTTATGGAAAATATTATGTAACAATAAGTAATTCGTTAACCAGTACCAGGGTCTTAACACAAAGAAATATGCATATCTTTTGGAAAACACAGCACACTTTTACAGACCTAAAATTTGCCATTGAAGTATGTGATTAATCTTAAAAGCCAACAATGTGATTAATCTGATCAGTACTGTAGTATCCTTATAACTTCATTCAAACTTTCACATAAACAGAGTATCTTCATGCAGAAATGTTTATAAAATGAACCATTCAGAATAATAAGAATTAACGTTATATACGAGAATCTCCAATGTGTAGGTTTACTTCACTTTTCAAAAATGCTGGTTCACTCTGAGCTGTGCTCTAACGATTCTGCAGCTTCTTAGAAGACATTTTGAACAACTCCTGCAAATCACTAATTTACAGTGCCATGACCCCATAACCTCATAAAAAATTTCCTCCTACGAAGTTTTTCTTTCAGTTTTGAAAACAGCCTGAAACCACGAAAGGTAGATCTGCAGAATAAGCAGGTGGTTGTTTCAGCTTCAAACTGCTTCATCAATTTCTGACATTGAAACAGATGACATGGCTTGAAACATTATTGCCTCGTGGCGTTTCTCCTTGATTAAAACTCGTAATTTTGTAATTAAATTTGCGTTACACTTACCTGTTATTATGGCTTCTCTCAGCAAATAATCAACCAGAATAATATCTAGTGCATAAAAAATAAAATTGCCTACTATACCTTTTGCTTAGTAATTAATCAATATTTTAAAAGCCCGCTTGTTTGATCTCTGCTGTCATGCTTGAAATATAAATATAAGTTACTCGTAAATTAGATTTAACAGAAATATTCTGGCCCATACTGAGTACCGATTCTAAAAATTGCGTATTCCATTTTCTTAAAGCCAATGAGTGCATTGCCGTGTGGTGCAAAAAACTGTAACGCCTTTGTGAGATAGATGTTTAGCATAAAGTTTTGTGTGAATACTGAAATAAACACTATTACGTGATATTCGCCTGTGGTGTCTCAGTAGTAAAAACGGGCGTTAAACACTATTAAATAACATTACGTGATATGGGAGAAGCCAAGGTCTTGCTCATGATATTTTGACTGCTGAAAGATAGGGTTTTATTGAATTTAAAAAGCTTTAAATTCCACGTTTTATTTCATGAAATATTGTTTTCAGAACAAAATATGTAAAAATACTTAGCAGGCTCTAAATATGTCCATAAAGTAAAACAGAAAAAGAGGGAAATCATAAAAGCTAATTACAATTTTATATTTTTAGGAGTACTTTTTTCACATATTGCTAAATTGCTTTTTACCGAGATACCAACTTTAATGTTCTTTTATAATTTTTTTCACAATTATGACAGATGTTAATGACATTTTCGTTTTAGAGAAAGTGATTCTTTTATAGTTGTACTTAAAGAAAGAAAGAAAAAAAAACTGGAGCATCAAAACTTCTTCATAATCTTACCTTTCACTCCGTTTTTTTTTTTTTCTGAGTATTTAAAATATTTCCGGAAGATGTTAAACTTTTAACAACCCAAAAGTTATTTTAGTTTATTTTCTTATTATCTTCCATTGTCCCTTTAGACGTAAATTTGTTAGACACCTTAAAAGAAGGAAACTGTAGAAAAATCAAATTATTATTTAATTTGTGGCGAATTATGGCTATCACTTGTTGTGTGTTAAGTTTTTATTGGCTTTGTTTCGTTCAGAAAAAACAGTGTCACAACAAAACAAAAGAAAATTAAATTATTTGACAGCTTTCCTTGTAAATATTTTATATAATGCCCATTACAGTGTTAATGTTTAAATTATGAAGTGATATAATTAACATGTGAAGTTAATGAAAAATAATGTGCAACTCTAAGTTTCCATTCTATAAAGTGGGGAATACAATGATTTTATATAACACACTATCTATAAGATGTATTTGTAAAACGAAAAGGTATCTGTTACGATTTATTGTGATATGGCTTGTGTGCTATATTTATACAAAATGTAGCAATTATTTTACTTGGCAATCAGAAATTTGTTGTGTATTAAGTATATTTTAATGTTGGTATTATCAACCTACTTGAACCACTAGGTATTCATTATTTGAGACTAGCCACCAATATGGGCTATTGGTATGAGCAGTCTTTCTGTTACACTATTAAAGAAGTAAAAGCGTTCCATGTACCAGAGGATTTAGCAGCAAAAACGTTGGAGAGGTTTGTTGTTCTGCCCGACGCATTGTGATTTGAGAATTTACTGAGATGAAGAGTGTGTTTTGTAGAGAAATCACTGCATATTAAAACTATTGTGAGAAATAAGATCTAACAATAAATAATTCATAGACCACAATCAGATCCTTTCACTTTCCTCATCTAATTAAAAACACTGGACACCTTTACAAACGTAAAATTTGCCATTGAGGTATACTACCATCCTTAGAACTTCGTAAATAATATAAACCTTTATAAAAAGATTCATAAACGTTTATAAAATAAATTATTCACGTTAGGACGTCAGGTATAAGTAAATTTTCATTCCTATGCCTCAGCCCTGACTGATTTCTAGTTTATCTAGTTTATTTTTACGTCACTTTTCAACAAGACTGATGCACATCTCCTAACGGTGTACCTTTTGTGACTTCATAATCTGATGAAAATGTCTTCCTTTAATGGTTTTCTTGGGAACAGCTTTGAAGTCATAGTGAGTAGATTTGGAGGGTAGGCAGAATACTCCAGCAGTTGAAAGTGTTTTATAAATAGCAGCTATTGAAACACAAGACAATCGCTTCATCTTCCTGGGATGTTTCTCCTTGATTAGACCTCATAATTTTTAAATTAAATGCCCATAATAATTTATTGTGGCTTCTCTCAGCAAATAATCATGCAGAATAATACTTTGTGCATCTCCCCACCCCCCCAAAATCTTGTGTGCTAATGGTTGCACCTTGAATTTCTGATGAGGTGTGAACCTTTTCCTTCATTTCTTACTTTATATTTTTGTTTCACGATAGTTATGAGTGATCCATAGTCTTTTCTGTTTGTTCGTGCAAAAATGTTTTAAATATTTCTTAACCGTTTTGAGTAGATGTCAACGTAGAACTATCCATCTTTCAGTTAATTTTATATCTAAATGAAACTACTACTACCTCTACCACGTATCGATCTTGCAATGCTATATTTGTATTTCCTATTGTTGTGACTTTTTCAAATGCTCTCGTCACTGGATATTCCACCACGTAATACATTTTATATAAGGTACAACGTTTAATCACAAATTCTTGCTCGATACGCTCCACTTTCCCAGCCAATCAGAGCCCCGTATCATTTCAACAACTGATATGACGTAATGCAGCAATAAATGAATTTGAAACCGCGCATATGATGTTTATATAGCTCAGTCTCTCTTGTGCCGTAAAATAAACGCATTATACCAATTAGAAATTGTTCAGCGGTGGAACATAAGATTTAATCATTTTTCCTCTTCTTTCGCTGTATCCATCCTTTTCCGTTTGCAGCACATAAACACCAATAGCAGCGGCAGCCGCCTATCTGGGACGCACATGCATACCCAGGGGCTCCTTGAATATATGATCAATCCTACATCAGGGCCGCCTTGATGACATTACAAATACAGAAAATAAAGACACACACAGATAGATGGTATAAAGATGAGTGATAAAATAAAAGGCGAATCCGTGGCAGAGAAATACTAACCCGCCATTTGCTCTTTCTTAAAACATACTGAGGAAATCCTTGTAAAACGTCATCAAGCTAGTCGGCCACAAAATTTGAACCTAGGACCCTTCGAATATGAATCGCAGGCCTGAACCATTCCGCTCTGTCAAAAGAATCCAATATTGTTGTGATTGCTCACAAATTGTTATAAATAATTTAATAAATAAGAAAATTTTAAGAAATTGTATAAATTGCATTATGGCCTATGTTAGCATTTCAAAAAGTTAACGGAAAAAGAAAGTCATTAATACTATGCATGATTAAACATGAATATATTACTTCACAAGTAAAAGACTGTTTAAGGTACACTTTAAAATAATATATGATACGACCGCTAAAGCCTGAATATGTCTAAGCTCACTTCCACATACGAAAATTATTATGTCAGTTGGGTTATATGCCTTCTCAGAATGCAATTTACTCAGCGATAACGTACCAACCATCAGTGCAAGTGGTGGAGGTTCGAGCCCCGCCTGGCCTCTTTAATTTCCCTTTTTTATGAATGTGTGACAGTTTTATTTCCAACGATTGATTTTACTTTTTCATACATGTAATGTGACAACTAACCCGGCTACTCGTAGAATGAGAGCGTCAAGCAGATTTTTTGTGGCATTTTCCTTATGATTAGTACAATTCATTATAAACGAGGAATGTGACCTGCATGAAATTCACTGGAAACGTAAAGAAGGAAAACAAATTCGCCCTACTTTTAATTCAGCTTTACCGAGTACCACCGGCGTTACCCGAAGTTGAACAAACTCTGGATGCAGACTATTTTTCATCTGCAGGGGTATGTTAAAGTATTCCACGAAAACTTTCGTGTCACATGAAGCAGACACTAGGGAAAGGTTTAGCGCATTTTCTGAGTCAGAACGCACATAACATGAACTTTCAGTGTTCGCGGAAGAAAGTGATATAAACTTACTCACTGGTGGTTGAATAGCGAGACAATATAAAACTTTTGTGTGTCTCGGTCAAGTTCCCTGCGATGCGGTAAATCATTCATAGTTTCAGATTTCAAGGACGTCTGGGCTCTTTAGGAGATGAAATCTAAGAACAACTTTAAAGTTGTAACGCAGAAAAATCATAAAACTTCCATCATGTCCAGCGCGCGATTGTACAGGTACATAGTTCGGCAGTCCAAATGTTGAAGTATACAGCAACCTGTTTTACGAGCTTCATTTGTCTGCTTCTCCCTTCTTTGTTGATATGTTCTACTTTCATTTGTTTTATTGCCATGCCCTTAAATTCTCTATGGATGTATTCGAGACTTTATTGCGTGTACATTCTACCATTCTTCTAAATCATTCTAAACGTTATTGCAAGTATCTCTTTGCTTTATTTTTTCTTGTCCAGGTTCCTTTTGTTTTGCTTAGTGCCATTTATAAGACAATCCTGATCAAAGTCTACGCTATTTATTTTCTTTTATAGTGTTGTTTTTTTTTATTGTATCTTGCAACACCATCGCTGGTTTTATATAGCTGGCACATACCGGGCATTTCAATACATTTTGCGGTTTGTGACGTTAACGATCCTGCCGTTTTATAGCACTGCATTACACTAATTGGAGATATATACATCGTATTCTCTTAGCACAGCGATCATCATGTGCGGCTTGCATACTTCAATCCCAAACAAAAAATCAGTGTTTACTCATCTAAAATGTTCTAGATGCAAAACAATATTGAATCCTAAGAATTTAATTTGCATTCCATTTGGTTTTAGCCTTGCTTTATGCAGCTGAGAGATCCAGCAGTTAGAACCAAGTGCGCACAATCGACAAAACGGAATAGATATACAGTTTTAAAAATAAAAAACACGCGAGATAAATCGCGGTATTAGCCTATGAACCGAAAGGAATAAATTAGTAAAATCTCTAGCAGTTTAAAAATTGTAAATATGCTTAAAAATAAAATAATTTTAAAATATTTACCATTTGCAGCAAGCGAGGAATTTACCGTCTTAGCAAAATTTCATTGCGCTTAGCTCAAGTACGCCAACATTAGACCGTACTGCATAACGAGAGGAAATAAGGAATTCATTAATTTTAGTAAATAACCATTCGAAACGCTGTCTTTGTTTTATTCCAAAGGTTGGCTACAAGCGTTGTGAAGGCTGTGTAGAAGCGGCAATAGCAAGCCAATTTCAGTGCCCATTTCTTCTGTTAGCGCTGTGTTTCCTTACAACGTTCACGTTATAGAGTAGTAATATATCATACGGTATGAACTTCATGGCCTCTTCGCCCTTACAATGGCCGAGAAAGTCTGGTAAAAAGGATAGAGCATAACTACAGCACAGAACTGGAGTCAAGCCGGTAACCTAACAAATTATCAGTTAGGTGACAAAACTCAGACTATTAATGTATGAAGATATTAACTACAATGTACTTAATCATGAAGGTCATGAACCCTTATTACTATTTATAGCTAAGCTAGTGAGTTTATTTCCCAGTCCTAATATTACGTTTAGTTCATGAAAGCATTAGAATTATAACAATATTTCTAACAACGTGTGTTCCCTTATTAACTTTCATTGTCTTCTGAAGCTTTCTAGATTTCAGTGACAATGGAATAATGTGATATAGGATTTTAAGTTTCGAAACTAGTGACTGAGCATGTGGTCATTTTTGTAAAATATATTCTTTCGGCTAATACAATGCTATGAATGATTAGCACAAGTAACTTAGGAAGATTCCCTCAAAATTTTAGAAGTTATATATAAATGGCTGTCTATGTAGGAATGCATAAAACAACAAATTATACATACGTTATTTTAAATGCAACATGTGTCCATTTGATTTACAAGTCTCACGATCCTTTTATTTCTTCTTCTTCTTCTTCTTCTTCTTTCTTTTTTGGATTTTAAAACTTTCATTCAAAGATCTCCTAAATCGCATTCCAACTTAGTTTTGCGATTTAGAAGCTACACTGCAACCGATAATGTATACAGTAGTATGGAGAAGACAGAAAAGAAAGAAATTGAAGGGCAGAACTGAGTGATAGTAAAAGTCCTGATGAAGCAGGTCAGCTAATAGAGGCAGAAATTAAAAAAATTACAAAATTTTGACAGTCTGGTCATGGCTCTCATTAATCCTGACTAGGCTTAAAGAAAATTACGCACTTAAAGAGGATTTTTTTTTAATTATTTATTTACGGACGCTCTTTAACAGCTCAGGTCATCAGCGTCCCATTCAACTCAGGGCGTGAAACGGGCGACAAATTTTGCTCAGAGGCCTCTTTTTCAGGCTTGAGGTTCTTTTTCGTGCCGTAAATGTACGACACGGGACCCGCGGCTTTACTTCCCTTCCGAAGGAAGCCATACTTAGGATTTTTACGCCCCGATAAAATCCATCGGTCCTGGCCGGGTTCGAACCCGCGATCTTGGGGTAAGGAGGCAAGTATGGTAACCACTACACCACCAGGACCGACACACTTAAAGAGATATATACTAGAACTCACTTCTCAATTATGTCATGGAGCCCATTAAACCAATGCATAACTAAGAGATAGCGATCTTTGTGTTTAACCAAAAAATAAATTCATCTGAATTTTAATATAAATTTTAATTTATTTTTCTGAAAATTACATTTTTTATATTTACGTACCCTTTTCTCAGATAATATAAATAAACTGTATAAAGAAATGTTTGGGATTTACGGGCATATAATTTGGAAACATGGTATATTTTACAATTGTTATCTTACACGTGTTTAATAAAATAATAGCACTAGAGTAAGTCACATGAATCATTATTGTGCACAGAGCATCGGACTATTTTAAAAGAGGAAAAAAAAAAAAAACACAGCTGTTCAAGTTTTCAAAAAAAAAAGTTATGAATCCCTTTCCATGTTTGCATTAATTTTTGAAAATTCAGTACATAACGCAAAAATATAAACAGAAAATCATAATCATTCTAAAGTTTTCAGTACAAACCTTAAAAATTTCGACCCATTTTTTTTAAACTTTCAATAATCACAATGCAAGATATAATGAATGTTGTATATTTCTGGGTAGTTTTGACAAACGATAGTGTAAATCATTAATTGCTGAAAGCAGTAGAACACAAAGTGTGCTATAAAATAACCGGTAAACGCCATACTGGTTGAGCTACATCGAAACTTTATTTGGGTTCCACTGTGATAAAGGGCAAAGGCGTGACGGGATCACAGAGGTCAAGACTAAATGGATCTACAGCATCCACTCCGACCACAAACATTTCAGGGTTATGGCTGAACCTTGATCTTTGCATTGGATTTGAGTAGAACACATAAATAAATGAAAGGTACTTGGAAAAACAAAACAGTTTCGCTTGAATCATTCCTTTAATGTGTTGCGTATGTGCAAAAGAGCGTTTGAAATGATAGCAGACATATGTACACGACGTATACTGAAAGAAGTACCACTAAATATATTTAAAATCTTGTAGAAAACGCCCTTTCACTTTCCATCTTATTTGTTTTCTTTGTTTCTTCTAGCTTAGCGTGTTATGTTGCTATAATTGTCCTTTGTGAAATCCTGACGGTTTTATTATAAGTTAATTTAATGTTGTAGTATCTGAGTGAGATGAGCGCTTTGAGAGGAAAGTGTTTCAAATCGCATGCTCTCTTGAATCGGAATTAAAGCCTTCCTTGAGTTATAATTTTAAAAAATTTCCACCAGCGTAAAATATGGAAATTCATAAAATATAAAGCACGTGACTTTTGGAAGATTTTAATTATTTCCACAAATAGTGAACTTTCCTTGAATTTTCAAAATAGGCGAATTGTGAGGATTATTGTTTTGGGTGAGATAGTAAAAGAAACCTACGGCGCCACATGTCCCATCTGCCACACCTGTGGGAGCAGGTGGCTCTCACCCAGCTCTTCCTCGGTGTTGAAGTGCACCAGGTACCAGTCAAGGTCTTAAGAGGAAGCCAGAGGAAGTCAAAGCGATTCCCGGATGTTGTGCTCTGTCAGCTCTTTGTCTGTACAGTAGTTACGCTATTACTGTTTATACAGGGCGTTTGAAAAGTAGTTCATAATTAAAACAAAAATTAGATGAAACTCCTTTTATAAAATACTGGGTCACTTAACGTTTATATTTTCAAAAATTCCTTAATGAAATCAGGACACTTTGGCAATTATTTTTGTTAATTATGACGTCATTTGTAATAATAGCCTATTCTTTTTTAATAATATCTGATAGAAAATTTGCAACTCAATGCTTTATTTGTTTTTACAAATGGTATAATATAACAAAATAATAATGTTGTTTAAGAGAAAATGAAAGAATTAAAATAATATGAGACACGTTTACAGAAAACGTGCACATCAGTAGTGTAACAAATACTACCAATAGTATTTAAAAATATGCAAAATACCTCTACCTGTAGCCAGTTTTAGATTGAGAATTAAAACGTTTCTAATACGACATTAATTATGAATTTCATATTTATGAAAAAGAATGGCTTATTCATTCAATGTTTGTTGCATTTCTGTAAAATAGAGTAAAAGTTATTTTTAAATATGATTTATATTAGTAAGATCTTTCTTTGATACATATTCTCAGATATTCCTTTCAAAACGTTGTGGTGTCATTTAATTATAATATTGATGACATTGTAACTATCACAAAATAATAGTAAAAAGTTTCCTGTTTTAACTCAAAATTCTTTCAAAATATACAAAAGATTAAATGTCCAAACGTTTTCTCAGGTACATATATTTTAATTTTAATAATAATAGAATGTTTTTTTAAAAAAAAAGGGGGGGCATAAATGCTCACATAGCATCTTTTGTTCACAGATTGCATTTTGTTGATTTTTCCATGTGGCTAAAACAATAAAGAACTTTCGCACCACAATCTCCAGCTTGCTCTCGCTCTCTTACATTTTACTAATATGGACATACTGTACCCCTTGGGAAGCTTTTCCTCAGTTTAAAAAGGGATGGAAAATAAATAATAGAACTCGTTTTCCATTTTGGTGATTTTAAAGTTTTCTTCAACGTTTGGGAAGAAAGCATTAAACAAGAAACTAATGTAATTACAGCATTCGGATTTCTTTAATGTTTTTATTTCTTAAAAAACTTAAGAGGAATGTCGGTGAAGAAATTATGGAAGTTGACTCCATGTCTTGCCTCTGGATGTTTATTGTCACATTAGATGGTAATTTAAATGGTTTTGTTGGTTTTTCATTTTCATTATTAGACATTAATAAATAAAAACTACATTTTTGTGCAAATATTCAAAAACTATTAAAGGTTTAAGAGTATGATAAGGACAAATATTTCAAACAGACGTGTGATGGAATTGCATGTGCTGTGCGTTGTTGACAGAAAAAGGTATTGTTCTTAAGTGATTCAGTAGAAAAATGCTGTTCAGTGTAGCAACAAATACAATGATAAAAAATTGAAAACTATAAAAATGCTGTTAAGTGTAACAACCAATACATTGAAAGCTATAAAAATGCTTTTCACTGTAGCACCCAATACAATGATACAAATTGAAAACTATAAAAATGCTGTTCAGTGTAGCAACCAATACAATGATGAAAGATTGAAAACTATAAAAATAGAGAAAGGAACAATTAGAGTTGAAAGTCTGTTGTCCTATACTAGGCAATTTATGAAAGCAAACATTTTCAGCTTTTAGTATATAAATTATTCTGCATGATGGAGTTTTCAAACAATCAGCTTGAAATTGTCAGTATTTCTAATTAAGACATTAGTGAATAAAGGTATTAAGGACGTTTATTGCTCCCTTTGCAGTTGCACGCCAATGGGTGGAGAGATACTGGCCCTAAAGAACATTTTTCATAACCTCTCTTTTATTACCAAGAAATTTGTTCTGTGTTTTTACGAGCTTTATTGCTATAATATTTCACATTGTCACAAGAATAGTTTGGCGGCAATTAATTGTTTAATTATAGAAAGTATTGTGGTACATTGCATTTGTTGTCTTGATAACTATCAGATGGAATCAGTGAAGACTGTATTTAATTATTTGACTGTCGTCACATGTACGGCCGAGGGGTGCATTAATTTAGTAAATAGTCAAAATTATTATGAGAACAGTTAATTTATTTTGCTTGAATATTTTATACTTTTACATAGCTTAGTTGAATCAGAAAGTGCTAACTTATTTACAGCCTCCGTTTACAACTTAGAGGATTTACCGTTATGCAATTATCCGCTTAGCAACAAGCAGAATCATGCTGAACTTAGGTTCTCCTTTTTCATTGGACACTATAATTCAAACTTAGGTTGTTGGTGTACCATAATTAATGAATAGTACAACATAATGTAAAGACCCCCTAGGCGGTTGTGCAACTATATTAGGTGGTACTTACGACCGCCTCTTCTTCACCATTCGCTGTTGCTGCTAGCCGCTCTGCACCCTCGGCTCTTCGTGGCATCGCCCCTAAGGTAAGAGCCCTGTCGGCTTCAGTGGCCTGACTTTTAACTATCTAATCTCCATGTGCTAACGTAAGCCTTCAGCAATCGAGGAGACCTTAATGTGTACACCTTATAACTCATACAATAAAAGAACTAGCGATGGCCATGGCAGTTCTATTCAACCTGATTGACGTAGTAGCATATAATTCATGCCCTTTTTCTTGAAACTAATCACCAGTGAGCTAAACAACATAAAGAAGGATTGATTATTGGAAAGCACCGGCTCCAGAACTTTGCGTCACAAATATAGAGGAAAGTACTAAATATCCTCTTGGTATATAAATGATATACATATCTTTAGGTATAATTGCAATCAAGGTCAAGGTGCAGTGACCTGGGGACGTGTACTCACAGAGCCGCAAGAAATAGAAACTCATAATGCAGTTAAAATAGCACAAGGAAACATGTGCCCAAGAAACAAGGATCAAAAGCACATGCATTCCTGCACTTCGTACATGTGCCCTATCATACAGCAAAAGAAGAGCCCATTTCCATTAGAATCTGTTCACAGTTGCTTTCATGTACATGATTGCTAATGCATGTTAAATGACTGTAAACTGTTAATAAATTATATAATAGATTGCTTAAAAGTATTTTATACCTTTATAAGTTTCTGTATATGGCATAACGAAATTACAAAGCTTTAACAGCTGTCCGAAAGGTGTCTTGTACCTTGCTCTGAAGTTCGAACCACGCTTATAGTAAGCCCAGAGTAAGATCATGACGTCATCAGTACACTAAAGTACACTATCAATCTCGACCAATCGGAAGAAAGGACACATGGATCAGACACGGAACAAAGGGAACACAGGGAGTTGGCACATAGCAACATAGTCCGTGCAAAGACTGCACTGCCATAACATTTACAAAAAAATTATAATTTATGTGCCCATATCGCAAAAACTATAAATTCTGGGATCTACCCATTGGCATTGGCATGGTGCTACAATAACCAGTAGTGTAGCTATAAATATTTGAATTTGAAATCTTGCCTAAAATGCTTTCTAAATGGCATGTGAGGGGAAAAGTATTAAATAATTCGCAACTGTACACATAAAGTGAAAAAATTGCGAACTAAATTGGCAAACATTTCCTATGTATTTCACGGAATTTAAGTTGTTCTAGCCCTTTTCGCAGGAAATTAAATAAAAGTGAAAAGGAGTTTGTATCAAAAGTTGTAGAATAAAACAGAATAAGTTACTCGTTTTTTGGTTATTCAATTTGTATCCTTAACAACAGATATTTTGTAGCTACATCATTGTCGGTTGAAGATAATTGTATTAAATTTTAATGTAAAGAATAGGATCCAGCTTGGCATTCTGTTATGTAATGCATTCCATTTCATTCTTCTTTGCATTCTTTTGTTACATAAAGCAGTTGAACCACTTCATCTTAATAGTTTGTCCCCTGGGCGAGCATTATATGCGGTCTATTCGGCCTACATGCCATGCAATTCTCATTTAAAAAAAAAAAAAACTCGTCTTGGCAGAATGCTTAACTCGAAGAGAAAATCTTTTAATGTTGCAGCCGTTACAAAGTCGTAACGCAGTATAAAAAGTAACTGTTGTTTTGTTTGTTCAATGATTGGTAATGATATAACTATCAAGGCTTTTGGCGGCCTTATATTCAGCTTTGCTCTGGCATTGAGAAATGTAGGTCATGTAGGAGGCTCGCTTATTAGAGGGGTATCTGCAAGTCCTGGGTATATTTTCCTTGTATTACACCGCAATTGTTAAATCGAAATTTTCCTTTAACCTCCATGTAGTTGCGTTCGATTTATGTTGAAAAAAAATAGTTTAGAAAGCATGCATAAACTTCTGAAATATAGATGAACAGTTTCTAAATAAAGGGACAGGAAATGTTAAATACTTATTCCGCTATACATTTATGCGTTACATTTTTATTAAGCTGCTCCTTTGTCGATGAATTTGTCATTCATGCATGAATATAAGAACTTAATTCCTCATCCAATGTTAATCTAAGCATTCGCTATTTATATTCTTTCTGATAAAACACAGCTACTCTGTGAATTGAATATTCGCCTGTCTATGTAAATTAAATAATTGTCATGTAGATTTGTTTTGCATTCTATAAAGTTTTTATTCAGATTCAAAGTTTACCTCAATAGAACAAAGTGAGGTTAAGGGCACTACACGCCATGCCATCCTCCACTGAACTTCACCAAACTTTCGCGAGCAGGCGATTCCAAAACAAACCACCCTCTCTAGACCCCACATTTCGATCCGGATAACTTTCCCCAATGGTTCAACACCAAGTCACATGAATGCACCTGTTAATAAAATGATAACATGAAAGAGGCGAAGAGAATGAAAGAGAAAAGAAATTAAGGATGTTGATGGAACGAAACTGAGAAGGCAGAACACTGCGAAAGACACCTAAAATTGCTACTATGTTCACAACAAATTCATCCTATCGCTACGGAAACACTGGTGACAAAAACTAAAAGTTTCAGTTGCCAAACAATTTCCTGCGAAAGATATATAAGCACATTCAGAGAGAGTGAGTCATACCAGTATCGAACTTTTCCACGGTCAACAGCGGAATATGCTTGGAGTGTTAGGAAGTTAAGTCACGCTAGTTACAAGTTAGCAGCAGTCTATGATTCATGATATGGACGGATTTACCAGTGTTCAGTTTCCAAATCGTATGCAATAACAAGTCAAATATGTAGCCGAGGACGGTGGTCAAAATATTCTATTACAAATCATATTGCATTCTCAAGAGATTTTATTTCATATTTTGTTGAGCATTCAAAATTATGGACACTAAAAGGTGCCCCACACTCGAAGTTATCACACAATTCCTTCAGTTTGAAAGTCAAAGTGGTTGGTATAGATCTACACATTTAATGTTACCATTTATTTTGATGGTTGTTTGTTTTCTTTACTGAATCAGAACCGCAGATTATGTCTATTTTATTTCTAAGCACGCTGTGAAATTAATCTCAATCTCTAGAGTAATTTTCCAAATTGTTACAACTTCCTTTCTATCTTAATCACTTGAAAACATCTAGCAATTCTATCATATTTGTTAAATACTTTGTCTCAGGACATCCGTACGATCAAATGCCTATGCAGCTTTCCTACTTCTGTCGGTCCTAGTGGTGTAGTGGTTACCATACTTGCCTTCTAAGCCCAAGATCGCGGGTTTAAACGCGGCAAGAATCGATGGATTTTTTCGGGTGTAAAAATGTTAAGTATGGCTTCCTTCGGGAGGGAAGTAAAGCCGTGGGTCCCGTGCCGTACATTTAGGGCACGAAAAAGAATCTCAAGCCTGAAAGAGAGGCCTCTGAGCAAATTTTGTAGGCCGTTTCACTCCCTGAATTGAGTGGGACGCTGATGACCTGAGATGTTCAAGAGCGTTCTTAAATAAATAAAGTCAACAACAAGCTTTCCTTCTATTCATTTATGTGGCAGATTGCCCCATACGCAGAAAATATTATATTTTATTGTTCCTATATTTTTACACAAACTTACAGACATGCATTATGAAATAAATTATGGACGAAAGGAGTTTCAGGTAAAATGATAAATGCACTAAAATCAATATATATTAATATACTATGTAAAATATAATCGCATACATGTACAATAATACGGAGAGTAGTGAGGCAAGGCTGTATCCTGTCACCTCTTCTTTTCAATATGTTTGTAGATGACATACCGGAGAAAATGTGTGCTGCAGAAGCTGATGCCCCAAATATAGGAGGCTATACATACCAGCACTCCTTTGTGCGGATGATCTAATATTCATATCCAAATGACGATCTGCAAAGGGAACTAGACTGCTTAGAGTCGTGTTGTAAGGAATGGGGAATGGCAGTCAATGAGCAGAAGAACTAACACAATGGCGTTCAAGAACGGTGCGGTGTACAGCGAGAAAGAGAGTTGAGGGAATGCAGGCCAGGCGTTGGAAAATGTTAAGAAATTCACATATATGGGAGCCACTTTAGCTAGGGCAAAACACATAGGCAACACAAAACGCAAGTGCATATTAAAAAATATGGAAGCACTAAAGAGTTTCATAAAAATGTTGGAAACACCACTGAGAACAATGGAGTTGGTGCACAGGGAGGTTTTGAGGTCAACTATGACTTAAGTGGTCGAAACTGGAGGTGGAAAAACACCGAGAGTTCTTAAAGAGTTTGGTATTTCTAAAGAAAGTGTGAATTTAAAAATAGGAACAATTAAATACTGGTTAAGGATAATACGGGGGAATCAAGCACTCCAAACAGTTTGTCTGAGGGAGCAAATAAGGAAACAATACGGATGGAGTATCAAAATAAGGTAAAGCTTAGACATAATTGGACTGGGGTATGTTTGGTTAAGGGGAGAAGACATTACGCGCGAAAGCTGTAAGATAGTTAACAGACGTTTGGGAGATATGGAGAGACAAAACACCAAGACTCAATGCGCTGAAAAGTTCTCGCTTAACCTGCAGGCTCAAATAGATCAGGTGTGGAGGAGCGGGGATTACTTATATATCTGTGGGAGAGAAGAAAAAAGTGGTTTTGTGTGGCTCAGATTAGGAAATAAACAGTTAATGCTCTTGGGGAAAGGATTTGCCCATTTTACGGAGAAAATGATACCTGGAGGCATGTTCTGGCAGAATGCAGGAAAAAGAAAATTTAAGAAATGAGCATTTACCACCGCAATTTTAGACTTCCAATAGAAGTTTGCGTGGAAGTGTTGCTGCATGTTAGATACACACAAAAATCGGGAATATTTCTAGCGAAGACCGCACAAAGAAGGTTAATGGCTATAGAGAATAGAGGGGAGTTCGGAAGAGGAGTGGGTGAAGGAAAGGGGCTCAGCGGTAAGGGTTCTATTCATGTTTGTATATATGTACATCAAATTATTCATATAAAATATGTGAAGTAAGTATATCGGTGTGTCTGTATATATGTATTGCATGTATGTACGGCCGTAAAGCCCATACGACAGATATACTTCCATTTGTTTAATTGTAAACCTGCCACAATAAAAGTACATTACTGCTACTACTACTACTATTACTACTACTACTACTACTACTACTACTACTACTACTACTACTACTACTACTACTACTACTGCTACTACTACTACTGCTACTACTACTACTACTACTACTACTACTACTACTACTACTAGTACTATTACTATTACTACTACTATAGAACAAAATATAAAATATGAACTGTAGATAAATTGCATTTTACAAGTGAAAACCAGCTGACAACAGTATTTAGCTGCAGTACAAGGATCGATAAACTCGTGATAAATAAAAATCCTCTGGTTATTTATTTTTAAAACAGTACTGATTTGTTACATAGGATAAAACTAATGAATCATGGTAGAATAAAGAAACAAGAAGGCTGCCTAATGGAAATATTTGTTGTTCTGATTTCTATAGCAGACCTCACGCTGGGAACCTGTAACATTTAACGTGAATGAAATCGCTTTGTGTGGTTCCAGAAGAGTGAACTTGGGTCGCACACAACAACCAGTCTGTCCACCTAATTCCATTATACAATATAAACATCAGATAAATAAACTCACTGTACAGAGCAGTAGATACTATCTTGTATGACAATTGCCTAGAAAATAGCAATATTTAAGATATTAGCAAATTATTACAATGCATTCCTCTACTGAACACAGGCTCATCCTTGACACCCTCTCGTGCGTGACATTCATTTCTCTTTGATAAGATTTTCTTCAGTAACTTGTGAGGAACTTCCGGTTTAACTTGATAATATGTTGCAGTAGAGCAGAATGAGACCAAATGATATGACAAATGTTCTGGAGCATTGTATCTCAGCCAATCTTGTGACTTATTTAGTTGAACTCTGCCGAAAAACCGATACACCTTTCTTGAAGAGAGACCAGTTGGGAGGTTTAAAAACTGGCTCGAAAAAATTATCAATGTAGTTCTAAGAATTCGTTCTGACCCGTTGAGGAAATGGACGTATACGAGTTGATATCGGTCCAAACGGTCACGTATTCAGAATATTGCAACCTTGCTTGGTTTGGTTTATTTACGGACGCTCTTTAACATCTCAGGTCATCAGCTTCCCACTCAACTCAGGGCGTGAAACAGCCGACAAATTTTACTCAGAGGCCTCTCTTTCAGGCTTGAGGTTCTTTATCGTGCCGTAAATGTACGACACGGGACCCACGGCTTTACTTGCCTTATGAAGGAAGCCATATTTAGGATTTTTAGGCCCGAAAAAATTCACGATCATGGCCGGGTTTGAACCCGCGATTTTGGGTTTAGAAGTCAAGAATGGTTACCACTACACCACCAGGACCGACATATTGCAACCTTAAAGACTTTTATTTACTAATCTGTACGATTCTTTGCGTTTTAATAATTGTTTCATGTGAAAAGGCATTTTCCTTAAAACGCTTTTTACAATATTTTACTTTCCAAAAGTACATAAATATTACAAGAAAGTTCATATATAATAGTTTTTATAGCATCTATACTTCCTACTACAAATTTTCTAATGATCACTACCTAAAATGTTTTTCTTAAACACCTTTATCAACATTTTGCATGTATATTTACCTCGTAGACCCAAGATCGCGGGTTCAATCCCAGCTAGGATCGATGGATTTTTTCGGGCGTAAAAATCCTAAGTATGGCTTCCTTCGGAAGGGAAAGGTCCTACGTCATAGATTTACGGCACGTAAAAGAACCTCAAGCATGAAGGAAGAGGCCTCTGAGCAAAATTTATCGGCCGTTTCACGTCCTGAATTGGATGGGACGCAGATGACCTTAGATGTTAAATAGCTACAATAAATAAACCAAATCAAAAAAAAAAAAAAAAAAAAAAAAAGCAGGTTAAATCCAACAGCTAAGTAAGGCTTTTCATTAATAACTTCAAATTACGTCCAGTGCAAAAAATGACTACTAGCTCGTTTTCAAGAATTATGCAGAGGAAATTCTTTCGTCAATGTTTTCCGGTATCTACTGAGTATTTCTGCATAGTTGGCACATCACGTCTTCGTTCCGTCTCAGTCTGTTCTTCAGGCTTTCACCTTCTGATAGGTGGCTCAGTACTCCTGATGCAACATTCCGAAGTTTACATCTAAGTAATGATGCTCGAGGAATTTCTGGTCTTTCATGTGCTAGTCTGTTGTTTTCCCTCGTCCGATTTTGCCTCATCACGGTCACCTAACCCATTTTGAACATTGACTGATGCGTTCCCTTAAATTGTTATATTCCTTGCAATGCATTTCTTTCTCCTCGGTTTCCGATATTTCAAACCTTGTCTTTATGCGCATGTACTTTTTTAATTTATATAACCTTACAATTATAACGTTGCTCATCCTTTACCCAATAAAAGCGTTTCTAGTTCAGACCACATTATTGTAAATTATAGAACTTAAGACAAAAATAAACATGACCGAAAGCGACTTGAAAATAAACAGGAATAAATATACAGTGCATATATTTTATCTTTCCACGCTCACGTATGGGACCTGGGTCGGCAGTAACTAGCTATGCGCGCTGCCATTCAAGGAGGCACATAGTCCCTGGTAGGATGATTGTCTCTTACTGTGTGCAGTATCGCGTACAGTTTTGGAGTAGTAAGTCTATAATTTTATGGACCAGCTTAAACCTCGGGGTCTATAAATCCAATCCGCCAAATTTGAAGAAATGTAAAACATCATAGGAAAGAAATACCTAACATTTAGGAAGCTGAACTGCAACGTGGGAATCAAAATGTGTTTGGGATTACAATGCTCGTCACTTTCATCTTTGAAACGGTAAACATATTTTCTGTACTTTGCAGGTCATGCGGAGGACGGGTTTTTTTTACAGCTGCACTGTATACCGCCGCTTTCACTCCACTTCCGATAGCGTGGAAATATAAAATGTATGCTCTATATTAAATGGATTATTATGAATTATTCTTAAGAATGTGTTTCTGCACATCTAATTTCGCTCTTTACATTAAAATGGCGCTCTTAACTATTTACAAAACTGTTAATTTATTATAATTAATTTTATTTTATTAACAGTGCTGGAAATCCAAATTTGAAATAATATATTATACGTATTGAAAATTTGTTAGGTGTAACTGTATATCTTCTTGTACTTGATAATATTTTACATTTGGTTATTAAAATAACGCCGAAATTGTAAAACCCGTAGTTATAAAATATTAAGAAGGTAACTATATTAGGTAAGTGACCTTAGGAAAGGAATTTTAGGAAACCTCTGTTTAGAAGAACTATATTAGGAAAAGTGCTAGGGAATCGACGGTTAAATGCTATCCATTTATTTGTTTAGGTTATCCAAAATAAATTATGTAATTTATACTTTACATTCGCATAATATATAAACCCAGATGAAATTCAAATATTTGTCCAACGACAAACTGAGGGCGGTAAAAAAAAGTTTCGTTATGAACTGCCTTAAGCAATTCAATAAAAATTCGTGCATTAAAATAGAAATTGCATCGTAGTGTTTGGTATGCTTTCTAAAGGTAGGCCACCATTTGAAAACCTACTTTGTAAATGGTAACATAATGACTATCTAACTGGCCAGCACGTTTTCGTAATAAGGTGAAATTGAAGCTAACATGGCGGACAGATTTCGAGGTCATCAGTATTATGGTCATAAACCTCATTTTGCCAACAGCCATATTCTGCTAAAATGCTTTTGTTTAGCCCATTTAGCGCTCATAAATTACAGCAACGGGGAATTATGGTCAATTTTAGATAAATTAGAAATGGGTGAATTGCCAGTATGGCCATCGATTTAAGGGCATCGCTCTTAGGTCATCAGCTGTTGTTAGGTATGTTGTGCACAATGCGCTTTGATAATGTGCATGAAAATACGTGAAACAAAAGTGACGTTAGCAATAGCAACAACTTTATTTTCCTTGTGCAACATGTTTCGGAACAGCAGATTCATTTTTCCCAAGAAAATCTGTATCTGAGAACTAAAAAGTGTTTAGATAGTAGAAAAACCATCTCAAAATGGGAAGGATTTTAGCTTGGAAAAAATTAATTACATTGAATCTACGTCCCCAGAAATTTTATTAAACGTTTCAAGTAATTATTTCATGTATTAAAAGTTGATCAAATAAGAGTGAGCCACCAAATACCATGTAATCCAATAGTTTGGACCTCCTTTTACGCAGCATAGATGCCAGCCATCTCATCAGCAGCCGAGAGCTTGCCACACCGTTCGAGGCCATTAAGTAGCGGCAAAATCAGAATAGATTCTTATAAATCGAGACATATTGTAGCAGTTAGTATTTTTTTATTGAATAGTGTTTAACGCCCAATTATACAATTGAGACACCACAGGCAGTGAACACTGATAACACGTGAAATGAAATAGTAAATTGGTAAAGGAATGTTTTTTTTTAAGGAAGGAAGCCGTCCAGGCCTAGTTTAGGGATATGCCATTTATGAGGACTGAGGAAAACCTGAAAAAACCTCAGTCGTGGAGGACGGTCCTAGTGGGAATCGAACCCCAGACCTCCCACTCACGAGTCCGCGCCTTAACGACCTCGGACACCCGTGGCTGTACATTTAGGATGAACGAGAGTTCATCCTAAACGTCACGCGTCACACGTTGCTATGTTTAAACTTGTGATTATTTTATGAACGTTCCTCTTATTAACTATACCAATTACAGGGAAACGTTCCCAAAAATCTCTGTGACACCGAGCATTTAATATATATAATATTACAGGTGGAAAATCTTACTTACATTTATTTTTAATTGCTTCTCCCCTTGTTTATGGCTGCCGCCAACTCTTTTACCCTGCCAGTCATTCTCGCTAAAGTTCCGTTTCTCCATTATACAGCGAGGTTTCTGTCCTTCCAGGTGCCTTTCGTCCTCTCCTTCTGTCATTACTTGAATGTGGCCGTACCATTAAATGCTCTCCATTCTATTCATTCCGCAAACCGATTCGTGTTGATTCATTGTTCTACTTCTTATTCACTTATTTCTTAGAGACGCCATAGCTACTTCGCATTTTTTCTATTTTTATTGAACAAAGCATTGACATCAATCATCCTTTTCCATAAGCAAGAATTCTTTCAACGGTAAACTTCAAAATCATATATTTGTCTTGTGGATTTTCTTGTGCAAAAGATACCATTAAGAGTACATTTTTGCTTGTCGAACACGACCTTACAAGTAATTTACTATAATAGAGCATATATATAACGATCTATTGGTTTTATATTTCCCAGGCATACAGGGTTTCCCGCTTAGAAATGCTGAGGAATAAGTCATAATTTGAAGTGTGTATAAGGCTTATTAATGAAACGTTTTACATAACTTGATGTAGAAACTCCCCAAGTTTAGAAAAATTAACGATTCAACTCGATATGTGCAACTCCAACTTCCATGCACACAACTAGACTCCACTCACTCCGCTATCGGTGAACATGGTGTAACGCGTAATAGATAGCTTCTCTGCTAACCGCAGAACGCACAGAACATTTTGCTGTGACATTCAGATGTTTTGCGAAGCGTGTCTCTTGTTCTAGTGAATACATTGACACGTCCGTACACGGAGTTCATCCTGGGAAACGGCACGCCTCCTTTCAAGAACGGCAGCGGAGAAAATGGAAAGGCTCTTAACCGAAATTTCATCTCCTTAATGTTAGTTTGGAGGTGTAAATGTTATGGCGCCTATGTTATCGCTTCTTAGTGCTAGTTTGGAGCTGCAAACATTATCGCACCTATGTTATAACTTCTTAGTGTTAGTTTGCAGTTGCGAATGTTATCGCGCCACTTCTATTTTTTTCTACTGGAATTCGCAATTAATTCATATACACACATACTGGCCTTAACCCAACCTCGGGTAAATCCTAGAAACCGGTGAACCCAGTGATTTGCTGCTGCTCGCTACGGCCTAACGGCCTACGCTCGCTTCGTAAATATAAATTGATAGTGGGTAAACCATTGTAATGGAGGCAAATGTCCTTTAACTGCAGCAGAAAAAAAGAACATATAAATTTACATCGGATTGTGTGCGTAGTAAATTACCCGCTTCGCTAGCGTGTAAATCGTTTTAATGGTAACAAATCTCCTTTAACGCCAGCAGAAAAAATATTTCATTTCGAGGATGCGAACCCACTAACTTCCCTATAATGGCACGACGTTCCAGCCGTCTAAGTTAACACACCGATGTGACGGGTGTGGTTGTTATATGCCTGTATCTATTGAAGTCGGAATGCCTTCGGCTAAGGACGGTCTCCTCTGCTGCCGTTCGTGAAAGAGGCATGACTTTCATCAGGATGAACCTCCGTGTACGGGTAATGATACATTGTGCCAAGCTTGTCCTCGCATTAAGCGTTGGCGCACTTTCGCACGAGCATGCACGCACAAGTCTGCCACAGCATTGATGTACAAACTTAGAAACTTTCTGTATCTTATTACATACAAATCATAACATGCTTCCCCTGTTTTAGAACAGTCAGATACCTCTGACGGAACACCTTGTATACGTAATCCTAAATTTTGGCATTTATTTTAAATATACCTGCTGTGTACGCTTCATGTAACACTACCATATATTTTAAATTTTTACGGTCGTCAGATACCACAACTGGTTTATCAGCAAACAATAAGGCAAACCCCAATAACATGGCAGTATGTGTCCCATTTTCTTGTGCAAATGTTTTAACCAATATTGGAGAAATGCCCTTTCTCTGCCTTAACCTTTTGTGGTTCTAAATTCTTGTGACAGACATCTTCCCATTTTAACTGCACTAAAAATGTGGAAAAAACTTTGATCTTTATTAAATCTCCAAGAGTACACGCACGCACATAAATGAAAATAGTACATTACACTCAATAACACTGCACCTCATCTACTAACTGCCGCACGATTGTAATCAAACTTGAGTGCACTACCTCGGAAAGTAAGACCCAAACAAATGGATTGCACGACATGAGGGAAAATGTTAAACTTGTCGCTTAAAACTTTCCTTAGTTGCTTACTCACTGTGACGTATATCGTTTTCATGTAAATATTTTCGCTGGGAACAAAACCAACGTTGAACAGTTTTCGCGTCTCTTCGCCCGTTGGAAATGTGATGCCCTTCAGACTTTCCTTAAGATTTCCGACTTTAGAGCTGGAATGCTGTGAACACTGCACGATTGACGTGAAACTGTATAGGATGTTTCTTTTATTGTTATTTCCTTATTTTCTTGCACAAGAGCTTTAACGCAATGAATTTGTTTGCTACCATAACTCTGTTCGCTTAGCTAGTGGCGATGCATCTCTAGTAATGCTCCTTGTTAATCTTTGAACGCTTCTATCTTGCATGTTGCATGATTTTTTATTCAAATAGAGAATGTCATATCTACATAAACCACATCACACAAAAGTGCATGTGACCAATAGTCCTAGAAAGAACTTGAGTTATGCTCCTCTAGCTTACACTATGCCATAGCCAACCTTCACATAACTACAGCATATGCCTATTACCAAAATTATAAATAATATACAACATGCAGTTTTGTCGCAATTTCTATTTTCTTCCATTATGTAAAGTCATTTTATTGACGCCTTCTCAGATACGCAAAATCATCCTGATTTTAAATATAGAGACTTTTCAAACACCCTGTGATATTCAAATATTTGCATCATACATGGCGATTAATGAACATATGTACTTCATCGAAATTCCTCAGAGCAATAGGTTTTGCGTTATCAAAGAATTAGCGAAAATGCAAGACAAAATGAAATGATTTTAAATTAATAATGAATGTACTCTGACACTAGAGAGGTTAGAATCTTTAAAGTTGAAGACAAGACACGAAAGTTTATATCCATTGGTCACGATATGTATTCCAGTTGACTTCATGGAGCGGTTCGCAGTGAAGTACCCCCTCCTGATATCGTGTACCTGCCCACAGGTTCTCCAGTGTCAACAGACGCAGCTGGAGTACCAAGCAATTAATAACAGGCAAATTCCTGCCAGATATTACCCACACTCTTAATACGTGCTGCGAGTCCTTTGGCTTTTCTCCTCCCATTAATAAATGAACAGCTTGAATACTGTGGTGTGTGAAAACGTTATTGGTGTAGAGGTCTGTTGAGAAACACACATGCCTCTGTGAAACTTCTGAGTTTATGTTTTACATTTACGTACGTGCTCTTGACACTGCGGAATGGCATAGGAATTAAATGTAAAAAGTTATATGGATCTAAGAATAATGGGTCTCATTCCTGTATAAGAAATAAGCTGCTCTTATACTAGTCTATGGTACATGTGATTCTGTTCTGCAGTATTAAAGTTCACATATGAGGGTTGTTCTCTCATGTTTCCACATGCCCCACGCACCAGACTAATGTGTTGTTCAAATAATGTGCCATGGCATAGGAATATAGATACAGTGTGCTCACCGAATTCATACGTTGTTGCATTACTTCGTAGAGGCTATTTAAACGATAAGAGCAGAGGAAAATGGAGCGTGTGAAGCAAAGAGCTGGAATAACGGATCCTCATCCCAGTGATATCAGTCAAGGTCATATTGTCTGCTTAACACCCTGCTTATTCTTCAGATCTAGCCCCCGGCAATTCTTGCTGTTCCAAAGAGAAGGAAAACCTTTAAAGGACAATATTTTTCATTAGATTGTGAAGTCATGAGCAATGCAAACAAATGGATTGCAGAGGTGGTCACATTTTTCTCCAGGAAGCTGAAATGCATCTCTCAGTCTTGAAGGGATATGTCGCAAAGTGAGGTAAAACATGTTTACATGTAGGGAACAGACCTCATTTTAAACGCCCACGCAACTTGTCTAGGCATTTAAGATGGCTCTCTCTGATGTGAATCCTCAAGAAACTGTAATTTTAAGAGTTCGTAGCTAGTTTATTTGTAAAGAGTCTTACATTTTTACATAATGTAATATGTAATTACTAATACAATAAATACTACATGTTAGTAGCATATTTTTCCAAACCAAACAGAACACAGTTTTCGTTTTTATACTCCTTTGCAGCGCTAGACTGCAGAGTCCTTAAAAAGATGACCCAGTGTGCGACCTGTTGTAAGTGACCGCCTCCCGCAGAGCAGACAGTAGCTTATAACTGTTACCTGAAATATTTTCTGTTAAAGAATCTCATGTTTTCATGATGGTTTCCCTGCTTTGGCTATAAAAGCACCAGTCATGTTAAACTGGGAAAGATAAATTTCACCTTCAGCTTCCACATTCACGAATCTTCCAGAAAGGACAAGAAATAAGTACAGGATGCTTCGTAAGCAGATCTACCGTGCATAATATACATATTACATGCGTGTTCACTCCTAAATAGAAAACCAACCCTATCCACACATTAACGGAAACAACTATGACATTCATTGACAAATTATCCCACTTTATGACGCAAGTTTTTGCTTTAGACTATCCAAACTTTTGCGGGGCTTCGAGCACTACCCTCCCATGTTTTGTAGTTGGGCGAATTGAGATCAGGTGGGCTGCCAGTAATTTTGATAGAAAGTCCCTTCACCTTTCTTGAATAAAAATTTGTTCAGAGGCTTGATTGCTGATTTCAGACCATTACCAGTATAGTTCTGAGCATTCTGTCACACCCCTTGAGGAATGAAGGCCGTAGCAGATGTTGTGACCTGAAACTCTTTCGCTTGGTTATGAGAATATCTACATTTAATTACTTTGGCGGATGAAGTATTTTATTTCATAAAAATGTATAATAATAAAAAAGACATTTCTGCAGGCTTATCCAACTACCTTGATATCAGTCATTTGCATTTTGTATTATGTTCTATTTCCATTTTTTAGTTTGCATATGATTTGCACACATCTCAATGTATAAGAAAATCTGTACTGAAGTGTCACAATGATTTCTGGCAGTTTTGCGCACCAAAATCACGAAGTGGATACAGAATACATATACGGCTGACTTGATTATTCCAGGGAAAGAAAATTATATAATAATTTTATACATAGTAACATAACGAGAGCTCCATAATTTATCATCAGAGAATATGGCCATCGAGTTGTGTTTATTTTTACCATTTAGCGAATAAAATATGATATTGAAATTATATATTCATAAAATGTGTTTACAGCTATGAATGTGCAATCCGACATTGAAATTTCCAATAACAGTCGAACAAATAAAGGTCGAAATTAAAATTATTTACGGATACAGTGTTTTATTTTTTCATTTAAACTTTTTGGTAACACATCGAAGGAAAATTAAGCACGAAAACCCACAATACTAACTAAATATACAATTATTACATGCATAGTGATATTGCTTATACTAGTTTCATGCACTATTTCTATTTAGCTTTAAATTTGGCTTGGAACGTTGTAAGGCCAATTTGTGCAACTGACGGCTTGCCAAATTGCTTGCCATGTTAATTATTAATTTCTAGTACCCTGACGTTTAGTTCAAAGAAGCTATAAATATATTTTAGTGCGCAGTTCTGATGGATTTGCTCAAAAACAGTTGCACGTATGCGCATAACGTAAAAGAAGTAAAATGGAAAACATTGTGAAGATAGACAGTTGTGATTGGTTGAAATCGCTGAAATTCTTACACCGGTTTGGTCACTAATTCATGAGTAGTCCACATAATAAACCAGTCTCTGTAAGTACTTTTCACTAATTTTTCAATTTCCTGATAATAGAAGCCCGATCTTCATCACGATGCCATTGCAGAACCGCTGTTTACACTTTTCAAAGTCAGAAAATCTTTTACCACGTAGATGTTCTTTCAGTTTGCTGAACAAATGATAATCACAAGACGAAAGGTCTGGGTGGCATGCCAGATGCTTCCTTAAGAACCATTGAAGTGCCAGGGTGATTCATTAAGTCATGCACAACATTTTTTTCTCCCAATGTATTTACAGCTGGGGCGGTGAAATTTTTCTGACGTATAGTTTGAAATTCGCGCTAGAAACTTCATATGTTCGATCATATTTAGCTCTTGCGACAGAAGCGGGAATGCATCGTAAAGATGGCGCACGGGCAAAGATGTGTAGTTAGTTTTAGGTACGTGAAAGGGCAAAACCCGAGTGAGATAAGCGTGAAAATGTTCGAGGTTTATTGGAAGACTATTTAACAGCAGCAAAATCTCCAGGTGGTGGACATTCTTTGAAGGAGACCGTGTGAACCTTGTTCACGCGCCAAATTTCGGACGACCAACGGAATGTCACAGTCATTGAGAACGACTAGCGACTAGCGGATCCATCTGCGAATCTTGTCAGAGTTGTTCAACATTTCTTACGGTACCGTCATGCGTGAAGTGCTGAATTTTCGTGAAGTTTGTGCCCACTGGATACGGAATAACCTGACAGGTGGCCAAAAAGGTGAGAGAATGATGACGTGCTTGGACCACTTACAGCGTTATGCTACAGAAGGGCATGCCATGACTGGTGATGAGTCCTGGGGCGTACCACTACAGGCCTGAAACAAAATAGTCCTCAATGGAGAGCAAACATCCCGATTCCCCAGCAAAAAAAAAATTTCAAGGTGACGAGATCTACGAAAAAAGTTCTAGTGAGCGTGTTCTGGGATATGCATGGTGTTCTGTTGGTGCAATTTCATACTTGTAGACAAGGAACCACTGTGGATGCTGCATCGTATGAAAGAACATTGGTGAAGTTGCAAACGCAACGCTGCAAATGTCATACTACTCCATTGCAATGCTCGCCCCTATGTTGCGGTTTCTGTCCATATCAAAATAGTAAAATTTAGTTGGGAGGTGCTCCGACACCTACCATACAGTTCGGACCTTGCACCATCGGACTTTCATCTGTTTGGCTCAATGAAGACATTCCTAGAAGACCAACGCTTCAGCTCCGATGAAGAAGTGCAATCGGCTGTGAGCAATGACTGTACTCCCTAAAGACGGAGTTGTATGAACAGGGTATGTTATGAATGTCACGATGACAGAGAAGTGTTGAGAGACTTGACTCCTTTGTTGAAAAGTAGTTAAGAGATATGACTTTATTGTATATGAATTATTTAAAAGTTTAATTAACTATTAAAATAAAACAGTGTTGTGCGCGATACTTAATGATCCATCCTCGTGTGTATGTTGTGAGCACCTTGTGTGGCACAGCATTGTCATGGAGCTCAGCTTCCATCGCCTATTGTTTTTCATACCTCAATGTTTGGCAGTAAGAATTGTCATTGAAGGTTGTTGAGTGTGCAACTTTGAGCTTTTTCTGCACAGGTGAGGGGGGTGTGTCTACATTCTATAGAGACTCTCTTCGATTCTGGGGTGAATGATGCATTCATGTCTCATCGTCCATAATAATGTGATTTAAGAATTCTTGCCTTCCACAGAATAACTTTGAGGAAGTCTAGAGAAGCCAATAAGTATAATTTGGAATAATCCAGATGATTTCGGAAGATGTACTGAGATCCCCAACTCCTGTCCAATTTCCGCGAAATGCATTCTACTATTGCTGAGAATCATTGCATCAACCTACAGCACGATATCTTCTGTGCTTTACGTTATTGGCCTTCCTTGCTAATCAGCATCAGCCACGTCTGTGCGGCCTTGTTCAAACTGCTCACACCACTAAACTATGGTTGGACGCAACATTGCATTGCGTCATACTTTGCTAATATTTCAGAATGAATATACATGCAACTGATAGGTTTGTCCACACAAATCATACTGTTTCACGTATTTCAGTATTGCAGTTGGCACGCCATTGATGCACCTCTTACCAACAACGGAAGATTGGCCTGAACACCAATTCCGTTCTGCACTGCGCATCTCTTTTTGAGCAGTGCTGCCAGATTCGGGCGACAAGTATAACTTATTTTTTGAATTCTCCTCTTATATAGAAACGTATACGTCGACATATATAAATTTTGTCTTTTCTTATATAGAGAATATTTAGAGATATGTTTTTATTAGAATAAAATTATATTACTAGAATGAAAATATGTGATTTTGAATGAACAGTTTAAAATAACTGGTGATGACCAGTTTATAAAGGTATTAAGTATTCACGAAAATTTTATTATAAAATACTCGTAGCTTAAATCCACTCTTCACATAGAGTAGATTTAATTTGCTCAAAATTTGCAATGAATGTATTACATTTGAGTATTTCCAACACTAAATGTAATACAGAATGAAAAGCTTCTATGTAGCAGCAATTTACATCATTAGAACGAAAACATAATTTCAGAATGCTTACTAATAATTGAAAGATTTCAATATTTTCTTTAAAGTTATCAAAAGTTATCTTCAATATTCTAGTCTTTTGCTTCACGCATAACAAAAGAAAGTGTAGATCCTCTTATGTTTTATATCCAATATAGAGAGTAAACAAATGTATGGCAAACACTTCTGTACTAAACTTATAGAATGACGTGTAGTACGAATGCTGTTTGTGTAATAAAATATATATTTACATCAGTTTATCAAGCTTAGACTAATTTTCGACATATCTGTGCGTGACAGAATTCGTTGTGTAACATTGGTCTTAAGATTTGCATTTTTTTTTCCTTCTTCACTGGCGATTGGGTAATTACGCGCATTGCCTTTGCGTGTTGAAGTTATTGATACAACTTAGAAAGGAACGGAAAGTTATATAAGAGTTTATAAGCTACGTTATAATGCAAGCACTTGACAGACGGCACGTTTAATCATTAGCTAACGAGATTTGTTCTATAAAAATGGTTTACTTTACGAGCTAAGGTCATAGCACCACACTGAGGATACACCAAGCACAGTTGCCTAGAAAAGCCACTACCAACTAAATATGCATTTTCTTTATAAATATAATTAATCAGACAATAAATAGTGCATTCTACTCCGTCTGCTAAGAAACAAATAATAAAAGTACGCGTCTTTGAATTTTATAGAATGAAGCTAATGATTTTGTTTCTTGAAGCCGTTACGGAGCACGGAATTATGAGAATGAAGGTAAAGATTGTGACAGGAAACTAAACGTCAATTCTATCGACATAAAGACTCGATCCGGAAAATGAATTTTATATTACAAGCTTCAGCTCGAAAACTCATAACAGTTTTTGGAAGACAGGCGGTGTAATCCACGAGCGTTTGACCATAATAAACTCAAAGCGTTACATTTTGAAAAGTTCAGTTTTAAGGATGGTTCTGAAGGAAATGGTAGAAGTTTCCTACAACCCGAAAATGCCAGGCCACACGCTGCATGTATCAACTTCAACAATTGGAAAACTGAATCTCTTCACACTACGGTTTCACAAAACTTGTTCGTCGTTGATAGAGTTGTATTCAGTTATCCGATGATCATTGATAATGTAGATTATTATTTCATTAGATTTATTTACGGACGCTCTTTAACGTCTCAGGTCATCAGCGACCCATTCAAATCAGGGCGTGAAACGGCTGACAAATTTTGCTCAGAGGCCTCTTTTTTCAGGCTTGAGGTTCTTTATCGTGCGTTAATGTACGTCATGGGACCCACGGCTTTAATTCCCTTCCCTTCTCTTCCCTTCTTGGACTTAGAGTAAAAAATGTATAACATTTTATTATAATGATTTATAATTTAATTCAGCGAAACATTACAGTTTTTTTCTAGAAATCGTGTACTGGATTTCTAGATCTACAGAAAATTCTCTTGCTCTACTCTCAGTGCTTAAACTTTGTTATTTCTTTTTCTTCTCTCTTATAACAGAGACCTCCATTGGCTCATGCTGTATGGTTGCAGATGACTTCACTACTGAAATTGAAATTCCAAGGGAACATCATGTCCTTTGTTGCAGTCATTGTTTAAAGATATTCACGAAGTGTTATTTACGTTTTAGCATTTTAATTGGAGGCCTTTAAACGTATTCCCTGTTCCATTTTAATTTATTACTCTATTTAATATTAGCGTTTAATGAGAATGTGGTAATATTTTACTATGAATGTTACTATAATTCAAAATCTTGCAATCAATGGAATCCCTCAAGGATCAGTACTAACTCGTTTTCTTTTTCTAATTTATATCAATGAGATATTCTTCTCTATCAGAGTATAGTATTGTGCTGCTTACGGGGTTTGATAAATAACTGCAAGTAATTTAAATTATTGAACCAAACCAGGTGTTCAGAGTTTAAATTTAAATAAAAATGACCATTGCATCACTCAAGATTTCTCATATCATTACATTTAAACTTAACCCTTCATACTGTGCAATTTGCTCTATATTAAACCTGGATCAAAGACAACATTAATGTTAGTTTATTTCAATTCAATATATATATATATATATATATATATATATATATATATATATATATATATATATTGTAACAACGCCGTTTAACAGAAAGAAGCGCCAATAATATAACATTCATGTCGAATGAAGACCTAAATACTATAGGAAAATAAAATTGACCCCTCAACATTATCTTACTATAAAAATATGTTTTATTCTATGTAATAAAACAGTCAAAAATATACTTTAATAATAGTAAAGATATCAAACTGCTCTTGAGTATAATAGACATGAACAAATACCGGTGTTCATGAACTACATCACAGTTATTTCAAGATCTTAGGCAAGCAAATTAGAATAGGGAATCTGTTGTTCACGAAAAAAAAAATATGTAGTGATAAAGAGGTTCAAGGTAGATGCTCATACGTTAGTGTTGAAATGCGTTAAAAGCATTTGCCTTATAATGTCTTAAAACCTGCTTTACGAGCGAGAAAATCCAAATTTTCAATAGTCAACCCAACAACTGCAGAGTTTTATAGAAAAACAATATAACACGTGTAACTGAATTTTGATGCAAACCGGGAATTTTCCCATTAATCTAGAGAGAGCTATTTATTGACTATGTTCAATGTGCCAGGTCAGTCGATGGATTTTTTCGGGCGTAAAATTCGTAGGATTGGCTTCCTTTGAAGTTTCAACAGGCAGACAATTGATTTACATCAGATTGCCTGCCTAAGACCCCCTTTGCAATCTCTGAAATTGTTGAGGTGCAGTTCATTAACTGTATGACATTTTTGAATTTTCTAATATGAGCAATTTAAGCAACATGTATATAAATTTGACAAACGCCAGACATTTAAGACTTAGGAACTAGCAAATGTATTCTCATCTAATTATTCCTGCAGGATATTTGTGTACTGATGTCAAATGCCAAATATTAATGATTACTTGTTGAATTCCTTTATTCTTGGTTTTATTCTGAAAATAGGACATTTCTCTTCTGATCACAGTGTGTAGGTGATAAATCTGCAATGTTTTGATGAACCATGCTATAAAACGGTTGTATTTTAACACTTAAACTCTTGCTTCGGTTAAAGGAAGATGTTAACATGAATGGTTACGTGCTTTCTTATGTAAGGTACACAACAACCATGAACCCCGCCCACCAGTGTAGCCGGTTAGTGTCACACTCCTCTTGAGGGCTGTTCTACGTCATGCCTTTCCGTTAATATTTATTCATAAAACACAAGAGGCAGGCAAGTTAGTACCGTATTAATTGTAAATAGAAAGTAGCCATACTTGCCTGAGTGAGACGATAACGATGTACCTCACAAGCAAAGTACAGCAGGATCATATGCTGTTCAGGGAATAGGAATCAAATGCAAATGAACCAAACTGAAAAAACAAGGAAATTGTGATTAAATTTTTTCAGCTTGAATATGGAACATACCAAATTACTTTATGTAATATCACAAATGCATACATTTAGTAATTTGTTTCAATATAATTACTAACACAACACGTGAAATTCCAATAATTCATTTACAGAACAAATGTCATGTGGCATGAATTATTTATTTAAACTTACACCAACTTGCTTCGTTTTTTTTTTTTTTTTTTTGTCTTCTTAAAATGATAGGTTATCTACAGTGTGTTATTTGATTTACGGGCCAGCAGAGCGCGACTGCGTACTGGGAGAAGTCAGTGGTCAAGGTCAATAACACATGTGCAGGTAGAAGCTTGTAGTTTGAGAAACACTTGGTTAGCGAGTGGTTGTGCGTTCGTGTGTTACTCGTTGCCTTCATTATTTGTAAACTGTGGGATAATTGTTAGTTATGTCATACATAATATAGTCTTGAAGAATGAGTTTTATGTACGATACATGTGTGAAAACAGATTCTTGTAAGGAAACTATTCTCCAACTTGTTAAAAAGTTACGATAGACGGAATTTCTAGAACCGCCGTGTTCTTAGGGCAGAAAAGTTGGATGAAATGCAGAAATTTCCTACGCAAATCCCGGCAGTGGGTCGGAATTTTTAATATCTTTTATAAAACATGTTAGTACTTATTATTATCATTTTATGCTTTCGATAAGAATGTCTCTTTTTCTGATTGCGACAGCTGTAGATCCTCAAATAACCTCACTTCATATACACGGTGTCGCTGAATTGCCACACATTTTTCCAAGTTATATCCTCATTTACTTTCACTATATACTATATTGGTTGCATTTTGTAGGAGCTTAGAGAAACGTACCTTAGGTGCGTTTATTTCATTTATTTTTCTCTTAATATTTCCATTACCGAATAAACTACAAAACTAATATTCAATCCATGCACAAGTATTATCATTTATACCTGTATTAAGTATAATGTTTATTTGTTAGAGATTATGAAATACTGAATTTAGAGTAAGTTCACGAGAGTAAAGCACTTACTTAGTTCTCAGTAGTCAGGTATCGATGGCTGTTAAACCACCAGGTTTTTTTTAATAGTATTTAACGCCTGTTTTCTACTGAGGCGCCACAGGCTGTAGATTCTGATGAGACATGAGATGAAATGATAAACTGGGAAAGGATATTTTTAAGGAAAAAATCGTTCCAGGCCTAAGTTTAGGATGCCTACCTGGCATTTGCTATTTATGAGGACTGACGAAAACCTGGAAATAACCTCAGTCAGGGAGGACGGTCCTGGTGGGATTGGAACCCTAGACTTCCTGCTCACGAGTCCGCGCCTTAACGCCTTGCCACCCGTGGCGATGAAAAAAATACCTGCTGCTCATATCCAAAACTTACGGGTATTTTGGGTTGCCTATTCTGGAAATGTATACGGCGTTTCTGGGACACCGTGTATGAAAAGCGAATATTTCTATTTCTGCATTTGTTGATTAAATGAGAAATAATTCTGTGCGGTAGCTCAAATAACATAACCGATATTTTCATTTTGAAAACAAGAATTCTTAGAATCATAAATAGTTCTGATAGAACGCTGTATAAGGCAATTTTTATTAAAATGCATGCTTTTGCTGTTGTTGGATGTGCAGTTGATTTGAAATATTCCTTTATTATTGGAATATAAAGTAGAATTGCGAGGTCAATTTACTTTAGTATAAGATGGAAAATGTTACTATATTATCAGGGACACTACATGCATATACTGCAACATGAAACATGTTTAATGCCTGCATGGGACTAATAAAAATAAATCATCTAACTTAAATTTTCTCGCATTTAAATTGAAATTCTGCAAGGTATTCGAATCTTTCATATCAGAAAAATAGCAAAGTAAAAACCACATGTATTTAAATCCGGACCAGGCCGAGCGTAGACTCTTGTGTGCAAATGAGACGCTATGGAGAGTTGAGTAGAGCTATACGCTGCTAAGTAGCGCTGAGTAGGTCAGTTGGTAGACAATTTGAGTCAAGTATGTGATGCAACGTTTATGCGTTTCGGCATGAATTGCTAGAAACTTCTAGAACTATCGACAACAGTTTCGAGAACTTTCCAGGTAGTGTAACTTATGACTTTTTTATTAAGACTTAAAACAATTTAATATTCAGGGCCGCAACAAGATGATGTGCTTATTTCACTACGATTAAAACTGCAAATACTAGCCTTTTATTTTAGCGAACGCTTCTATTGGATGTCAACTGTTATTTTCATATTTAATAATTTAACATTAGAATTTGAAGGTTTCGAATTTCAAATCTTATTCAACATTCGTGGACTGTCTGTATTTAATTGCCCCATCTTTAATGAAATCAATGAATAGAATTCCAAAGGAATATATTCCCTATATTTGGTTTCTATATAACTTCAATGTCTTGTATTTTATATCTTGAACTTTTCTCTCCTCAGAAGATTTTCAAACTACCTTGAGATAAGTAAAATTAACAATAATGTGCTTCATTAAACCCCCAAAAAAAACATGATCAACTTAATTTATTTTGATTTTTACAAATCAATATGGTATTAATTAAACTAATTAAATGTTTTGCTTATTTATTGACCATGAACCATTTGCATATATTGAGTATCAAAGTTAATGATCGTGTCATCTTGTAAATGCAGCAGAATGACCTACATATTTTATTAAGGAGACAAGATCATTATCGCAGGTGCCCTGGCTCCGAGCCTGGTGATACCCCGCTATTAACGTTTTCTCATAATTAAGCTGTTTTTACAGCACCAGTAAGCGTGCAACCTTAACTGATTGCGGTGTACATAGCAAAACAAGAAGAAATAAAATAAATATTAAATATAGCGCCATAGGAATGTCTACTTGCATAAGTATGCCAAGAATCCTTTTCATTATTTAGTAGTTAGAAAACAGAACAGCTGCGAAATTGTTCAAAATTGAAATTCTGAACACAATTATTTAGTAAGCGTAAATTTCCTTAAAAAGTGTTTAAAAGTATATTTGTCTATTTTTGCGACTACTCAAATAAAAACCTGCTCACAAACTATCTATAGCTGTTAGATTCTCTTGAACATACAAAGCGTTTAAAAAGTTTTGCCTTTTCAGAATAGGTATTATTGTCCAAAAGAAAAACTTGGGTTCTAAAACAAATGCTTGTTTAAATATGGGAATTTT
The DNA here is from genome assembly GCA_030762175.1 of Metallyticus violacea. Classification (NCBI taxonomy): domain Eukaryota; kingdom Metazoa; phylum Arthropoda; class Insecta; order Mantodea; family Metallyticidae; genus Metallyticus; species Metallyticus violacea. Next base: position 370,417,579 of record CM060846.1, on the reverse strand, counting down.
TATCATTACAGTAAATATGGATGTTTAAAAATGTGGTACTTTTTCATAAAGTTTGTTATTCGATGGGATCAATTGAATTATTTAAATTAAAAATTAATTATTTATTTTTGATACAAATTAATTGAAAGTTTCAACGCAAAAACGTTATTACCTCCGGCCAATACTAAGTTAGCTATTTAAATATTTTGGTACTCGGAAAATATGAACTGGCGTATAATTTTTAATACACTACTACAGTTAAAAGACACTGTATAATTTGTATTCATATTTTTTCTTAAATATTTCAATCAAGATCGTATAACAAACCTAAGCCTAGTTTGCTTTGATTGCGTTGTACACAGAAAACAACTTGTATCTTTCTGATAGCTTTATAAAGCGGTTACTAATTATATATAAAGTTTCAAGTTTTATTACATTGTATTGAAATAAAATGGTTAAGTTACTTACGTGTAAAATAATCGTAAAATTCATTGTCATTGTTCATATCCGCAACTGTAATTTTATATAATTTTACACACACACACACACACACACACACACACACACACACATATATATATATATATATATATATATATATATATATATAAAAGAAAAATAAAAATAAAGTAACACTATTAGTGACACTTCTTGCCATGAAGGACTCCACGAGTTCGAAATATAGCGATCTCAAGTGTGACTTTTTCTAAGTATTTATCCTTTTCTTTATTATAATTAATATACATATTTAATTTGTAAATTTTATAATTTGTGAACAAGAAAATTTTGCTACATTATTGCACTGGGCATTTTTAAATTAAGAAGTCATGTCACAAACACGAATAAATTAAATCAGTATTTTATCGCATTTAAAATGCCATCTTTGCTTTATAAAATGTTCAGAAGACCAAAGATTAACGTCAAGAAAATATAAAGAATGCTACTAACATGATATTTTAGTTTTGAAAATGTTAATTTATAATAAATATTTGGAACACTTCATCTGCTTTGTGTAACGAAATATTAGCTAATTTACAATGGAACTTATACTTAAGTTTATGCTGTAATAATACAAAATACCAAATAATTTTTTAGGATTATTTTAATATTTTCCTTTACCTTGCTGTAAAGATATTATTAGCGTTTCAAAAATTTCGTTTCGATAAATATTCTTTGTATAAGAGAATACAAAACTTAAACTGTTCATGTATTCGTTGTAGATGTTTGGTTAAGATTTGAGTGAATGCAGGGGAAATGTGCGTCTTTTGAAGCATTTTGTGTGCTGAAAAATGTAAAAAAGAGTTTTCTAAGAAAATGGTGCCTGAAGGTATCGTCCACCTACACAAAAATTTATATTCATATGCTAAAACCTAAGAAAATAGTGTTTATATAACCGTTAAGCTTCATAAAAAACACAAAATAAACAATAAAAGATTAAATGCTTACCATAATTTTAGCGTAGTACTGTTTGAAATGTTCTAAACATAATCACAGATAAAATGTTTAAATGTTCTCTGAATCTTGGGTATTTGTTACAATTTGTGTTATTAATAAATAGTTATACCCTTGGAAGATGTAGTTACAGCGAGTTCTTACACAGTCTACAAAAATAGGCGAACTTTAGCACTTCATTCTTGTTCCCATCTGTTTTTCATAATGGATAGCATCCTAAATGAGCCTATTTTTTTTTCTACATTCTCCATGTGACTATCACAAACTTGACGCGAGTATTTTGATGACTTTAAATAAGTGGGACAACAGCGATGGAGCAACAAAACCTGCCGCATTAATTTCATTACAAAGCATTGAAGCAAACAATATGTATATAACTAACACACTCCATATTAATGTTCCATTGTGTTACAATTATGTATTCAAAAGCCCATCAGATGGTGCTGAAAGATTCGATTCTTCGCATTAAAACTAGCCACGCCTAATGCTTGACATTTTACGAAAAGTCATAAAAATACCTCCAATACATCTGCAATATCCTTAGAAGAAATGGCCACTCTATTTATCCAATTTCATTGTTATAATACTCACACTTGCCGCACACAGCATCTCGCTTGTTTTCTTTAGAGGAGCTATTTGAACGCCACCTATGTTAATCATTTCAGATTACCTTTTACAGTTGCAATTACAACCCTGACAACTAGTTGATTTTTTAAACATGTCTAACTACTTTAAATGAATAAATTTGAAGCATACAACTACTTTTAGATTTAATTATATAATAATATAAAGATTTTGTAAACTTTTTCAACACAAGCAGGACTCCAAATACTTATAAACAGAAAATCAGAAAACTACCGCCTTATATTATGTTCAAAATACCTATGAGTTTATCCCTTAATTTTAATCAATAATGGCAAGTAAGTGAGGTTATTTGAGTTATGGGCCAGGAGAGCATAGTGAATCAAGTCGTCAAGATTATATAATGCATGTGCAGGTAGAAGCTTATAGTTAGTTTAAGGGAGGCTTTGTCAGCTAGAGGTTGTGCTTTTGTGTGTTACTCGGTGCTTTCATCGTATGTAGCTTACTTATGTGCTAATTGTTCATCGTTAGTTAAGTCACTTCATAAATACAGTCTCGGTTTTAAGTATGGTGCATGTGTGAAAACTCGTTCTTGCAGAGATTCGCGAGAAAATGTGCTAGCAATCATGTTCCAGATAGAGAAAATGTTCTCCAACTTGTTAAAAGGTTACAAGAGACAGCATCTCTCAATGATGAGAAACGTGTTCCAAATCTTAATATTCTCACGAAAGGAAAGTTACACGAAATGCAGGAATCTTCTAAGAAAATTCCAGCAATGTGTTGCCGCTGAGGGGCATCATTTGCAACCTTTCTTATCATAAAGTTAGTGATATTATTATCAGTTTTAAATGCAGTATCATTTAATTCTTTCTATAAAATATAAATACTAAAGTAAAAATATTAACTTAAGCCCGGCGACTCTTCATTTTCTTCGATTGCAGAGGGCCACGTAAGCAGTTGGGCTCACGTTGCTCATAAATAACCTGACTGTAGAAGTTAAAAAACATACCTGTTGTAAAAATAAAGAGAAGAATACCGGACTTCAAAGTTGTCAGTACATTCCAGCGCCGCAAGTTTTTTGTCAGCTTCCTTTCAAGCTTACCTCCCAGTTTTCCTTTTGCTGCTATTTTAGAGCTGTCTTTCCTAGCAATAATTTTATAATAATGGACATGTTTTTACGAATCACATATTTTAATATTCTCATCATTTAAATTGCATCAAAATGCAATGTAATTATTTATACAAATATTTTCTTACAGGTGTGTACTTTTTCCCACCATTAATTTTTTCTTCAGAATAAAAAACCGAATTATAATTGTTAATCTACTATGGTTGTTAGTTTTAAATTTAATTTAAACAATTAAATAAACTACTTATAATGAATAATGCATTTTGCTGGAAAGGATAAATTCTATGGATTACAAAACTTTAAAAAACTGTAAATTTTAGAATTTTAATTTACCTCTTAAAGCTTCTTATATACACAGACACAGTCTGCTCCATCTATTTTCATGCTTCAGCATAGGCTAAAAATACTAATGAAAAGTGTTAATCAGAAAGTTAAATCCAAAGCCATAGACGGAAATCAAACCATGGATCTATGGGCTACGGCGCCGACATCTATCGTGCCATCTCGAAATGTGAACTGAACCATTTCCATTTCGTCCATTCTTCCAACTGTGAAAGAACAGTGATATGCTTTAACGATATTATTTTAGCTTTGTATTTTCAATTAATAATAAAGACTTTTATAACATCTTTTCACACATTTCCCTGAAAAAGTACTACAAACAATTCATAGAAAAGTATAATCACTTTTTATAAAACCGTAAATTTATGGCCTGATGTTGGAAATTTAGAATGATTGTGATATATTTTACAATTGCTGATGTAAAATGTGATAAATGAATAAATATGTACATAATGATTAATTTAATGAAACTTTCTTAACAATTATTGAGAGTTAATAATAAACATGTAACGCATTGATTTTAAAATAATAATCACACTATAAAATTTAATGCAGATCTTAACAATATATATTTTTAAAACTTTTAGTAATAACAATCTTGAGAATGTGAATACAAGATGGTATTAAAATATAATTCTGTTCTGAACTTAACTGGAAATTTTATAAAACCCTGACTATTTTGTAAATTTTTTTTGGATAAAACTAAAAATACCTGTCATAGTTTTCAGAACATCCTTATTGCATGATCTCATTCTCTAAAAGCACCTTTTCAAGTTTTTAGCTCTAATTGTTTCTTTGGTTTTGTTTTTAAGAGTGCATGATTCTGCTTTAAGTATCGCGTCATCCATTTATTTGGCCCTCGCTTTCCGATGCAGGGAATTCCTGGAGGTAGACAGCCTACCGTGCGCTAGAAGAACATACAAACTAAAATGTGACATTACATGGCTGAATTAGTTAAACAGTTTTGCAACACAACTTTTATAAATGTGCCTACAAATGTTTTGAAGGAAAAGTTTTAAAATGTTCACCATTTAAACTTTTGGGGCATATGAAACAATTTTTTATGCAAATATTGCAAATTGGCTTCCATTGTAGGGCTTATTTTTCTTGTAAGTTGTTTTGGGGACTTGAGTGATTTTCTATAGGCATAAACTATTTACACTTGTAGATTTGTGTATTTTTGATTAATGTTAAACTTAAGGTTCAATAGTTTATCAAAATGACTTCACTGAAAACCTTTAAGTTTTCTGTGTATATTTATGCTGTCCTGTGTATATTTATGCTTCAACAACGTTTTAGAAGTAGAACGTTTTTAGAATTTTAAAAATTGTTTCATCTTAACACCTGCGAACGTATGCTGTGGTTTGGTTTGAACGTCGGAAATTCTTTTATCTAGGTGAGGCAGCTAATATAAAATGGTGATATCCTTATCACAAGATACATAAAGAAATAATCTAAAAATTGGGAAAACTTACAATATCCCACAATATCTAAATATATTTTAAAACTCATTTTGAGGCGAGCATGGACGTTAATGGGTTCCTAACAGTACTAAAATGCAAAATAAACAAACCTCTCATGTAAGATCACAAATTCCATATCCCTCTTCTTCTGTTGGTGAAACGAGAACGGGGTGATGTGGCATACCCGGGGCTTCTCTAGTCGAGGCGTAATCGAAAGTCATGTAATGACCACGCCCTTGGGTGCTCCACTTTGCAATATCGCCCATAGTTGGCAGCCCTGTGTGGCAACAACAGACCTCGGTAAACAAGAAGCGTGAATAGCAGCGTCCTCGAAATGACTTAAGAACCGTAGCATCAGCATCTTAAAATTCTGGTCCAGATATTGTTACATCAAATGGGAAGTCAAATCTTTGTTATTTGAATTTAAGTAGCAAATTACTGGTCTAATTTGGGAGATCGTTTGGGGCATTTAATTACCCCAGTTACATATTGATTTGTAATTATAATGTATCTCATTGATCCCTTGCACAAAAATAAAATTAACATTAAAGCACTTTTACCTTTATGCTAACTCTAGTGAATGTGACAATTGTTTGTGTAGCCTTTTGTAAACTTATTATTCTTTCAGCGGAATACACCCATTTATGTTGAAGTATTCAGCCGATGATTCTCTCACATATTTTGATAATTTCATTATCAGCAATTAATTATTAAGAGCAACATATTCGATTAAAATAACGTTCCTAAATTCTGCATCATCAGAAAGAGAAAAGTTTTCACTTTTTAACACATCCTCTTGTCCCTCCATTAGGAACCTGTGGTTGTCACAGATGCATTGATGTGACTTACAGGATTGCATGCGAACTTTCCGCCCGCCTTCCCTATCTAATCATGAAAACTTTATGAAAACTTATGAAAACTTTACTGAATAAGGAAGTTCGGAACTAAAATGGATGAGTATTAGTTACGAACTTACCAAGTTAGGAAAAATTCATGTAGCTGTCGCTAAAGTCTTACTCGGATGCCTAGTGCAAAACGTAAGCTACTTTCAATTGTTCAAACAATTGGCAGACGACATTTTAAGCATTAGTGTAAAGTAAATGATGTTCAACAGTTTAAATTACTAAGTACACTTTTAACACTGGGACCAAAATTGAAGTGTTTCAACTATTAAAACAACTGAAGAGCGACACTGTTTAACACTAATGGGAAAAATAAAGACATTCAACTGTTCAGACACTTCACAAATGGCATTTTTAACATTGGTGTGAATAGTGAACGGTTTTGAACTGTTTTAAACGCGAAAAATTCATGACTTCCAAATGTTTAAACACCTGGCAAGCAATACTGTTAACAGTAGTGCGATAAGTCAGCGACCTTCAACTGTCCAAAATACTTGAACAAGTAAATGATCCTCAACAGTTCAAATTAGCCATAAACAATGTGGAGGCTGTATTTATTTAAGGTTACGTAAAATACTACAGAGTTTAATATCCACGTATTAATACTGAAATTTGTATATAAATGGTGTACTTAAAATAGCATATATAGATCAAAGGCCATTGGTTTCAATATATTTTCCCTATATATGTGAAAGTTGAAAATATATCTAACGTTTTAAATATGAAGCCAATTGATTTTTTAAGTTCCTTATTGGCATCCGTTTTCTTTTTATTGTGCTAGGCTAGGCTGCAATTTCCTCTCTAACTGTACATGATCATCTTTAAGTAAATATACGAGACAGGAATTGTTAATTACCGCTTTTAGAAAGCACGGCTTAAGTGTAGAATGAAGGAAATAGGAAGTAGAAAAACTAAAGTTGTAGATATAGTAAATAAAGAACACGTGGAAATAAAAGGAGGAAGGATGACTCGAGAAGAGTGAACGAGAAGCTGTGAAATCTCGCGCGTTGTGTATGTGCTCCTAAATAGAGCGTTTAAACTTGGAAGCGAAGCTTCCGGAACCGCAGTTTACAGCATGACGAGCGATTTTGGGCATGCTGTTGGCTTTGAGACGCGAACAAAAAGAAGAACGAATGCCCAGCTTAACCAGCAGACACTACCACGCCTTCAACCTTACGGCTCGGCTGTGGCGTTCCAATCCATTGGCCTCACGAGAGCACTCCCACCTGCATCGCAATCTGTTTACATTTTCTGTGTTGGGAGATTGCAATGAGCTAATGCAGCAAATTCCTGCTTCGTGATATAGAGATATAAAAAAAATGAACATAATGAAAGCGCTGTGCTCCATTTGTATATAATTACATGTTATTGTAGTTTTACGAGGTTTAAATGAAAGGTATTGCTTCCGATTTTATAACTCATCAACGATTGGTAGCACTGAGGTACTACAGTATCAAGACACTGAAATGTTAAGCACATCAATTTTTTTGTTTTTCACATAACAAAGTTATAAAGACCCTTATGCAAGAGAGTATAAATATATAGCAATCGAAAAGTTAAGCATTTAATTAGAGTTGTAAATATATTGTTTCTATACACCATTGAATAATAAATATTATAATAGGCTTAGTCAAGAAAAATATTACAAATAGTATATTTCTGTGCGGTAAAAACGTGTGCCCAAAAGTATGTCTTCAAATTTATATTTAAAAATTATAATACCTTTTATTCTTTTCATTTAAATGTTTATTTTAATATGACTATATGAACTTTAGCCGATCTTATTTGCGATGAAGTTTGTTATGGTTTTTTCGAGTCTCAAATGAAAGAACATTATCAAAACAGTAAAAATAATTAATATGCCCTTGCACAAAAATGGTGTCCAAAAACATGCAGGGATTTCATTTCAAAACTTTCCAGTCAGAATAAAAACGTATTTAACATCAATTTAATTCAAACAAAATGCGTCCATTTAGATATTATGGGGAAGTGGAATTAAGTTCAGGTTTCACCCCCTCACCCTCAACCACCTCCACTTTAATATTTAATAAATACAATTTTTAAATTTTTATTTGTTTATTATTATTGCATTGTATTTTTATTATTTTTTCTCCTTCTAATTAGTTTTATACTCAAACATGTGAGTCTACGAACCATGCAGAAAATATATTGCAATATTGTAGTAAATATATTTGTAATTAATATATAGACATTTATAGCAATAAAGATATCTACTACTACTACTACTACTACTGCTGCTACTACTGCTGCTACTACTACTACTACTACTACTACTTCTACTACTACTGCTACTACTACTACTTCTACTATTACTACTACTATTACTACTACTGCTACTACTACTACTTCTACTACTACTACTACTACTACTACTACTACTACTACTATTACTACTGCTGCTACTACTACTACTACTACTACTACTACTACTACTACTACTTCTACTACTACTACTACTACTATTACTACTGCTGCTACTACTTCTACTACTACTACTACTATTACTACTGCTGCTGCTACTACTACTACTACTACTTCTACTACTACTACTACTACTACTACTACTACTACTATTACTGCTGCTGCTACTACTACTACCATTACTACCACTACTACTACTACTACTACTACTACTACTACTATTACTACTGCTGCTGCTACTACTACTACTACTACTACTACTAATGCTAATACTACTACTACTACTACTACTGCTACTATTACTAATACTACTACTACTATTACTACTACTTCAACCACTACTACTACTACTATTACTACTACTGCTGCTCTACTACTACTGCTACCACTACTAGTACTATTACTACTGCTACTACTACTATTACTCCTATTACTACTACTATTATTACTACTACTATTGCTACTACTACTATTGCTGCTGCTACTACTACTACTACTACTACTACTACTACTACTACTATTGCTACTACTACTATTGCTGCTGCTACTACTACTACTACTACTACTACTACTACTACTACTACTACTACTACTGCTACTACCACTACTGCTGCTGCTACTACTACTGCTACTACTACTCTATTACTGCACTACTATTACTATTACTACACTACTACTACTCTATTACTATACTACTATTACTATTACTACTGCTACTGCCGCTACTAATACTAGTACCACTACTACTACTACTTCTTCTATTACTACTACTACTTTAAAATTTTCAAATGGCATCCTTTACTTTGGATGCTAAAATTTTATAGAGGATTCATTGCTGACACACCTTTTGTCTTTTTACCTGGCAACTAAGAACATTGTTATTGTTTTTTCAATTTGGAAAAAGTAATATTACAAAAGAAGCGGATTAGCTAGGCGTTCCGGTACAGGCTGCTTTGCTGTAATATTAATGATCAAAATTTAATCGAAATAATTTTGTTGTTGTACTGACATTCTTGTTTTTATTATGTCCAAATTCAAACAATAACGATAGTCAACTTTACCGGACTACGATATTAAACAAAATATGTCATAACAGTTTAAACATTTTTAAAATGTGTCAAAATATGGGAATACCATTTAAAATTTCAAAGCAGGGTGACTAGGGGTGATAGCTAAAATTTAATCAACATAGGTTTTTAACTTCAGCCGTTTGTTTGATTGTTGTTTACATTTGCAGAGAATAAAAAATAAATCATTTATTTGCAGGACGAAAGAACATTTTATTTGGGGTAAAATGATAATTACCATTAATATTATAGTAATGCGGTGTGTAATCCGCTTACATTCTGTTTTTTCTTATAAGATATACACCAGTTTCAATCAATTACCAATATACAACTATTATATTAAATATCCAGTGGGTTTTATGGTATTGTTTTGTCCAAATTCAAACAACAATATCAACAGTTCAAGTTTCCCGGCAACGATAAAAAAGTGTGATAAACTTGTAAAATTTCAACATCAGAAGGTAAGGGTGCTATTTGAAATGTCAAAGTAAAGGTGGCTAGGATTGAGGAAGATAAACTAAAATGTGATCAAAATTGTTTTATATTTCCCCTTCTATATCTACTGTTACGTGTTTTTGTTTAGATTAACGATAAATAAATATCTATTCAGACTGACAGGTATTGAAATGCAATCGTTCTATAATATAGAAATAGTTAATATGCTCAACTCTTTCAAAAAGCTTACCTGCCAGTAAGATAAGCTAATTTGCATACTATAAAAACACAGGCTTATAAACCATTAGGAAACATAAGTGAATCACATAAGCTGAATTTCAAGTACAGTTAACATGCAAAATAACTTGTACTGTCCAAAACACCTTACCGTCCAACGAGGATCTGTACACTGAGTGACTGTGCGCGATTTGTGGTTAGACTGAGGTGCAGCCTTCGTGAACAGTACTGGTTTATATTTGCTGACTATGACCACACGTCACATCGCAACATCACTATGACATTGATCCATATAGATGCCTGTAGCTCCATATTGAAAGTCTGCGATCATTCATTTCAAATTAGTGCCAAGCCATTCTCTTGGTAAATTCTTTGTACATATTTTTTCAGCATCCTGTACCAATCTAATGTTTTATCATTATTCGGAGAAGTAAGAAAATGCTGCAACAAGGAAACTATTTCCAAGATGTCTTAACTCATCAGATTGTTGTGTTTCACATCAATTCTTAATTCCTTTAGAAGCAATAAGTCTAAAAGATTGTTCTAAAATATCCGTGACATTTTAATCACCAGAAGAACATGTCGCTTTAATTCAGAATCACAATGTCTTCCTTTGTAATCTCTAACATTTTAAATTAACTTCTTTTTTATTTTTATGAAGGTGTTAGCTACACTAGTTTTCAGCACAATCTCTGGACCTGCAGTACTTGGCAAGGAATACGAGTGGTGTAATGGTAACCATACTTACCTTCTAAACCCAAGATCGCTGGTTCAACTCCGGCCAGGGCCGATGAATTTTTTTGGGGGGGCGTAAAAATCTTAAGTATGGCTTCCTTCGGAAGGGAAGTAAAGCCGCGGGTCCCGTGTCGTACATTTACGGCACGAAAAAGAACCTCAAGCCTGAAAGAAGAGGCTTATGAGCAAACTTTATTGGCCGATTCACGCCCTGAATTGAATGGGACGCTGATGACGTGAGATGTTAAAGAGCGTCCGTAAATAAACCAAATAAAATCAAGGAATACGAGTCAAAACGTTCTCTTCCCTGCATGAAATTTAACAATGCAGCACATGCAAAGTGAATTCAGTCCATAAGTTTCTGCGATGATTCCAAACTGTAAATGGAACAAAAATTTTAATTCCATTTGGTCGTTAGCCTGTTTATTTTTGTATTATTTTTGTAATATCATATGTTAATGCGTAGAAATCCATACACTACGATTGTAATAATAGATAGACAATCAAAAAGAAAGCAAATATTATCCTTTGATATTTTTCATACATCAAAGCTTTTTGATGTACATTTACATGAAATGTTTTATGTGAATCACTTGCGTTCACCAAATTAAATCTGGCACCTTGATATTGTTGTCATAGTGTTGATGGTAGCAAAGATTCACAACGCTAGTTAAGAACTTGTTTTCGCTATTTATTTATTAGTTAACCATGTAGATTATTAACCGTTTCCATACCCTTAGAGATAAACATTTTTTTTTCAAAACCTAAGAAATAATGAAAATGTAATTACTAATTTTTTATCTCTTTATTAAATTCTATTACCAGTTTTATTGATAGCACTGAGGTTTCTTTCATCCTGTATAGTCTGCTACTTTTTAAACAAATGAACATTAAAAGCGGTTATAATATAGATAACAGTATCACATTTCTGTGGGCTAAAACGACGAAAATATTCGCTTTTGAAATGATTGCAGTTGAGATGATGGACAAAGTTCATTTAAAATAAAAGACTTTTTCGTAAGAATAAATAGCTTTAGAATTTAAAAAGAATGCAATCCACTAATCAAATGTTGCCATTAAGTTCTAAAATCTTCCGAAGCGGAGCAGTTGAATATGCAAATTTTCAAGTTAGTCCCATCTTTCGACACCATCATGAGACACGTACTAAATAAATGCGACAACAATGGAATATGGGTGGTAATTTCGTTGCAGATAATAGTGTCGTTCATAATTACAATGTATTTTATGTACGTCCCAAGAATGCTTCGTGCACACCAAATACGGCATCGCGACTTATAAATTACAATTGCTATATGTGCGAGGCAGATAAGAATAGGCTTCGTGGGTTCTTGAGACTGTGCAACCGACGTTGTCCATGAACGCTACAAGGTGATTGAAGTATCTGTAGGCTAGAGCCCTTGTGTCTGCACTTTCTCGCTCATAACATGCCGGATTACAGCAACAAGTTCATCAAATTTGTCGAATACTCCTCCTGAAGTAGCTCAACTTGGGATATTTGTGTATTTTTACAGCAAAATCTCGGAAATGTTGTGCATCCAGAGGTCAGTAACTTCCGTAGAACTTTAATGCTGGTCTACAAATGCTGCCATAATCAACAATTTTTCTTGTTATTAAGGAGAGAAATGTCTAAAATTGAAATTTCAAAGTCCGAAATACTATCATTTTGGAGAACGTATTTTATCTTCAATGTGCAATTTCCAATCTCATATAATAACGAAAGTGTAATATTGCACTAAAAGGCTTTCATTACGAAAAACATTACTGCATTTTTATATACAACCCACTGATTATAAGTCGGTCCTGGTGGTGTAGTGGTTACCATACTTGCCTCCTAAACCCAAGATCGCGGGTTCAAACCCGGCCAGGACCGATGGATTTTTTCGGGCGAAAAGTCCTAAGTATGGCTCCCTCCGGAAGGGAAGTAAAGCCATGGGTCCCGTGTCGTACATTTACGGCACGAAAAAGAACTTCAAGCCTGAAAGAGAGGCCTCTGAGCAAAATTTGTCGGCCTTTTCACGCCCTGAGTTGAATGGGAAGCTGATGACCTGAGCTGTTAAAGAGCGTCCATAAGTAAATCAATCAATCAATCAATCAATCAATCAATCACTGATTATAACTAATGTATATCTTTTATCTCCACGTAGAATTTTTAAAGTTAAAACAGTCAAATTATTTCTAGCTAATATACTTCTTATTTTTTCTTCTTATAGAGTCCCATACGGGCCTTTCCTTGCAGCGACGACCGCTGCGTCCTCTACCTCCATCACAAGATATTATTGGTAGAGTGCAGTATTGCAGGGGGGCACGTGATCAGCACACCGCATCCCGCTGATCGCTTTATCCCGGCTTACTAGATCGAAGATCGCCACCTCTCCATCAAGCAGCGTCCCAATTGTCCTCATGAGGCTAGGTGGACCCCGTTCAGACCTCCCAAAAAAAAATTCCTAACTAGGTACCGAGAATCGAACCCGGGTTTCCTAACCAGCTGTCAGCAATGCTAACCACTAGACCAAGGAAATTGTCAATTCTTATTTAGTTGTGCTAAACACTTATTGTGCTGATTGCTTGAAAATGTCACTTTGCACAATAATTTATACACTGAAAATGGGAAAGTTTTGAATGAAACAAAATCAGTTAAAATTATAGCACCTACTGCATGTGTCCACTAACATTCACTGCCAGCTTTTTCCTATTTGGGGTCTTTTGGTGCTGTTCTGAATTCTTTTTCTCTGGTTTGGATACGACAAATGTCCTCCTCACGAGAGATTTCGTGCTCAATATTTTACAAATAACTTATTTCTGGTGTGTTAAAAAATAAAAATTATCATACGGACCTACACATGTTTATTTAAGTCGTCACATGATGTGATAAGAAATGCTAAGAAGCAAAAATCGAGTACAGCTTACAAAAATTGGAAGCTCAGATAATGTGAAAGTACAAAACATTTCCATGTATATAGTTTTTGTTATAATTTCACAGATGCCTTCCCTTAAAACACAGTAGCATTTGTTTTATTAAAGGACGCTCTTTAACATCTCATGTTATCAGCGTTTATTCAATTCAGGACGTGAAATGGGCGATAAATTTTGCTCAGAGGCCTTTTCTCTCAGGCTTGAAGTCATTTTACGTGCCGTAAATCCACGGGATCTAGGGCTTTACTTCCCGTGTTTAAGATTTTTCGCCCGAAAAGAAATCTATTGACCCTCGCCAGATTGAGCCCACGAGCTTGGGTTTATGAGGCAAGTATGGCTACCATTACATCACCAGAGCCAACCCTTAAAGCATGACAAACCAACTACTTGCTTTCAAAGGTCGGCAAATTCACAAAGGATGTAGATTCTAATTCTTCATGGATTAGATATGAGCTTTTTCCCCACAATTCTTGACAAGAATGTTTGCTCTCAAAATATCTTGGAGTGAAATCATGCTTCTAAACTCTCGTAACGGCAGATCATTCCACATGGAGCTGACTATTGGAACCTCTAGTGTTTTCAGAATTAACATATAACTTAAGCTTCCTGATACCCTAACTGAATCATATTTTTGTACGCAATTGAATTTATCAACGGGAAATTACTGTGTAACGGCCACGACACCCGCAGATGCCGTGTGCTAGCGCACATTTTTCGTTATTTATTAGTAGTAAATATTAGTTAATATTGCACTTAACACAGTAGACTCTCAAAGTGACTGCTCACCGCTGAAAATATTTTGAAACACTAGTGGCAATTTATCCTACCGAACATTGTACACTGCCTTCCGGATATTTCTTTTAAGCACCTCTAAGGGTTTTATTACAAGCATAGCAGTAATTTTATATGGAAGAAGATGCAGTAGCTTAATGGCTTTATACGCACTGCCGACTGATACACCAACTTGCTTGGCTAATCGTGTTAGTTATTTTCGAGGATAAGTTTCTAATCTTAATAACTGCAGTCTTACCGGGAATCATACGTTCACTGAAAGTCAACGGGTTTCTGGATTCCGATTACACAGCAGAATGAATGCAGGTATACCATTAAAAGTTAGCGAGATTTCTAACTTGGAAAGAGGAATTCACAATGCCCTGAAATGCTAAAAAATATTTTTTTCGCCAAATATTTCTGAAGATTCTAGCTAAACTTTTATAGGAACAATAGAATGTTTAATAACAGGTCTATTGGATTCAGAGTGCCACGCTTCTTTTTCAAATCTCTTACGAGTTTGCTTTCTAAGATGACATAGTAATTGAATAAACTACTTTTAATACTGTGCAGCTGTTTGCTACACTGCAGAGTCAATAAAGTGTAGATTAGATAAAAAAAAACTTGGGGGACAAAACTAAAACAAAAAATGTTAAATCAAAGAGAAAAATTGATTTGTTGGTGGGGCAGAAATTGAAAGTTACAATCTTGTCATAGTCTGGCCATCAGAATGGAAATGTTAAACAAATGAGGACCAATAATTGTCTACAAAGTGTCTACAGTTAAGAATCCTGGACAATAACTTTACCTCAAGGAACCGTGGTTATGTTGTAGCGTTAATAAAACTGCAGTTTTTGGGAAGGTATATCAACATTCTCTTAAAAGTGATATTATGGAGGCCGCCAAACCAATTTTTAGATAATTAAATGATCCTATCCTTTAAAAAATATTGAACTCAACGTATGTTCTGAACCATTATGAAGTATCCATCACATTTTAACTATAAAGCTGGTTATAGTCAGGAAAAACTGCACCACTTCCAAGAAAGAAGAACGAGTCAGTCAGAAATGTAATATAAACATTAAAAGTAATTTTCTAAATCTTATGTGTGTATTTCATTGTAGAAACTACCTTCATCATGTGAGTATCACATTTACACGCATGAGGCATAAATTAAAATGTTTCCGATTTTATGTTCCAAAAGTAGGAAAATCTTGTATTCAATTATTTCATATTGCCAATTGGTTTTGGTACACAAGATAGCCCCTAAACATAAAATGTTTGTTTTGCTGTGAGTTGTTCCTCAGAAAACATGAACGTAATATTGTATTAAAATTTTTTGTATGAACCATTCTGTGTATCTTAATTGGAAAGAAACACTTGGAGATTGAACGAGAAGCTAAAAACAAGAAACAAATATATTTTAATGTTGGGAATACGCTAAATATTATGCCTCATGCTTTACCTATCACGATAAAACTAAGTTGATCACATATTACAAAATTCTCGGAAAAGTTCATTGTAAGCTCTGGTGATGGTTTATTTTATTACAGTAGGTCCGTTGCTAAGGACAATGGACAAGACAGCAACCATGAAAGTGGACTACTTGGAATGACCTGCAATATCGTACCTACTTTATCGATATCTGTTTAAAAGAGTTCAGTGACTTTAGTGAAGCTGGTTTCTCTCACCTTTGATTGTTGAGTATCTGTGCTAAGGAAGTTACTTTTAGAACTCATATTTTGATTTGGTTTATTTGTGGGCGCTGTTTAACATAGCGTCCCATGCAATTCAGGGCACAAAATGACCGGTTAATTTGTTCAGAGGCCTCTTCTTTCAGGCTTGAGGTTGTTTTTGGTGTCGTAAACCTACTGCGCGGGATATCCATTACTTTGCCTCCCTTCAGAAGGAAGCCGTTAGTGACACTGGCCGATATTGAACCCCGATCTTGGGTCTAGGAGGCAAGTATGATTACCACTACACCACCAGGTTCGTTCATAGAACGTATAATTTTCACAATAGGCAGATCATAATTCTTATACAACTATGTGCAGTAAGAGTTTATTTATGAACTGGAGTAGGTAATGTGAAATGATTGGGCGTTTTATTCCGTCTGGAAGTTGAACGGGAGAATAAGCCTGTGAGAACAATAGAATGAAGTGATTTTCATTTAATGTTCTTCGTTGTATGAGGTGCATGCAGAATGGAACACTCACACATTGTTGTATTTATAGGTGATTCCAAAATAAACGGATAGGTCTTGCAAGACTGGTGGCCTGGCTTGCTCGTTTCGCAGATCTCACGCTATTCAATTTCTACTTATGCAGACGTTTGAAGGACATGTGAATTCGCGGCCTATAGCTGATATTGAAATAATGAGCCAGTGCTTTGAACAAGGATGCTAGTAAATAGAAGACAGTTGGAACATTGAAATAGGTATGGTAGTTTATGTTGAGGTGTAAAGAAAGTCAGTTCTTGTTCAATACTTTAATTTTAAATATATCTCTGAAAGCAAGCATAGCACTTGAAAAATATAAAAATGACTGTATCTCTGCTTGTTTTGGCCCTTCTATCCAACTCCCAAAGTTTGCCACCGATAAAGTACATAAACATAAGTACATAAAATAAAATAAGTACATAGGTACATAAACTAACAGTCAGAACAGCTCTCAGAATGTTTAGTGCAGGTCAGCTAATTTTAAACCAAATTCATTCGGAAGTTGATGAGTGATATCAAATTCAATACACTGGATGTAAGAGCGGTTCAAGTCTACGGCCGTCAGAATACATCGCTTCGAGATATTCGTGAGGGCTTGCGAGGCCGTTTACACTCCTGAAAAATGACTCGGGCTAGAAGAGGTCATCGGGGCTAAGACCAGAGGGGCGTTCAGAAGAAACAACAACAGTAATCGGTTATTGCCAAAGAGTAGGTGGCTTGTTTCAGGTGCTCAACACAAAGTATTCCGTGCTCTATATAACCGTGCAGCAGTTGAAGGCTGCTCAAATTGATCGTTGTATATCGTGCAGCTCCATACAATCAAACAGGATTACAGAAGTTTGCATGGGGGGAAAGGGGCGAAGGTTAAACGCCGCGGGGGAAAACGAAACTTTCGTACATAATTCTTTACCCGCATTTCTTTTCACCCCCAATATTAACGAAGTAGGTCGTAGCTTAGCAGTTCGTACTGAATACTGTTTAGCGGCTGTGCCCTATTGTCAAACCCCGCGTGACCCCGGGATCTCGGAACTTGCATTCGGTTGCTATGAAATAATTCCATTCTGTTAGCTTAATAAAAACTTAACTGTACAGAACCGAGATTTCTTTTAGATCTATTTGCAAAAGTTTGTGTAGATTTGATGCCATTAATGCAACTTTGACCTGGTTTACAAACTAAATTTAAGAAACATAAGACAAATATAGGTAACTATTAACTTATGACGCAAGTTTTGCGGGCCGAAGTTTGTCACAGCAAAAGCTTTTCGACTGATACTGCGTGAAATTAATGATAATACACTATCCAACATTTGGGTTAGCTACAAGGAGAACTACAAGGCCCTCGAAACGTTGGATGGTGTATTATCGTTAAGTTTTACTTGTGGCATACGCCGAAAAACTTTTACCATGACAGAGAGTTATTTTTGGCCTGTATCCTCAGCTGAACGCAGACCGCGATGGGCAAGATAGCTCCAGCGACCGGCTCAGTCGATGAACAAGCTCAAATATTGCTTTCTTGTGTTTGTGTTGACAGCATTGCCACTTTAAACATGGAAAGTAAAATTAAAGGAAAAAATGCTGCACTCGCAAACCCGCGAAGTAGGAAGCAACGTGTATAAATACATGAAAAAGCATGCAAAGAGTGCTGTTGTACATATTAGTGTGAAAAAAGTAAAGCTGAGGAAACGGGTGTTTCTGAAAGAAGAATTAAGGAAAACAAAGACATTTACAGCGGTGCTTCCACTTTCTTCCTCATGCCACATAAAAAGAAACCCCAAAATCTTACCGTGCCAGTTTGGATAGTTTCAGTGAGACAGAGCATTAGGGTACAACCTTTCTCCAGTCCTCAACCATTCAATTTCTGTATTTTCTTGTCCATTTTATTCGTCTCTTCTTCAATTTTTCTGACAGAAATTGTTTCTTTGCCGGTCTTCTAGATTTCCGACTAATTTATAACAGCTTACGTATGTACCTAACTCCAGGTTCATTTGTAGGTCAAAACGCTTTCTACCGCATCCTCCTTTCCTCTTGGGGCTCATTAACCCGATTTATGTCTTCATTTTAATTGTTTTATTACTTGCACCAAGATTAACGTTCGTTTCGTATTCCAAACTCGTAAATCTGATCATGTGACATCTCTATGCAATCAACTGTCATGACTACCTCTAAAAGAACCTAGGACTCTCCATTCCTTTAAACTCCAGTTCAAAAACCTACATATCTTCACCCCTTAATATATCCCCTCTCGTTTCGCATGCCTGTACCTATCTAAACCCAAAAGATATGATCTTACTGTCTATCTCTCGACACGGAACGGAACAGCTTTATACTTAACCTCATTCAGCGTGTCAGTTCCCAGAATCTGGAACTCCCTTCCTCCTGCAGTGAGAGTTTGTCGGACAATAAAGCAACTTTAAACGTAGATTAAATTGTAATCTCAACTCTAGGAACGACAACATTTAGTCCCTCGCTTCTTCTTAGTCTTCCTCCTTTTCTTCATCTCCTCCCCCTCCTCCTTCTTCTCCCCTTTTGCTCGAGAAAAGTTATTGAAGAACAAATGGAATTGTAACACAATCTTTATCAACTTTCTATCTATATTAAAATATTACATGCAGATGCATTATTAATTTGGCTTTTATGTATGTAACTATGTAAATTGTACTCTGAATTTTTGCTGGATCTTCAGCTGGAAGAGTGGAAGAGAAAGCCTCATGGCCTTAACTCTTGTCAAGGCAAATAAATAACTTAATTTACAACTTTCTGCAATCCCCCTTGCGTTAAAGAAGTGTTCTCAGGTACATTTGTAATAGTTGATTGCTTTTAGGTGTCAAATTCATCTTCAAATACAGCAAGAAAATGTACAATTCAGCACTAACACTGCACAGTTACATTATTTTTAATTGCTAAGCAGTTATGCAGGGGGAAAAAGGAAACAGCACAAAATAACAAAAGTGTAAACTTGAAATATTATTTGTTCACATTAGTTTGACAAGATCTGTTATGATATCTCCAAGTGCTTACGAGTATGACTGCAACTTTTTTAGACAAAAATGTTCACACAGTTCTAAATGTTACCACTTCACTCCAATCTGTCATTTCAAGATAATGTGGTGATTATTGCCGCAATATTCTCTGGTTCACTTATATATATATATATTCTAAATGTTTACACCGTATTTTACGTGAAAAGTTATTTCATCAATTATCAGAGATGGTTAAGAACATTGTGGTCACCATTGATGATTCTGAGTACAACATTGCAAGACTCTATTCGCGTTATCTTGTCTAAAGAAAATAATGATTATGAAAATATTTCTGCAGAATGAAGCGTTAATGTGCATATAATTATTATTTACCTAAGCAGAATAGTTCATCTTCTCCTTTAAGAGAAACTTCACGCTCTATATTAGACTCTAGTCAGAGTAAGGGTCATGAGGAAGTCAGAGACACTGCTCTGCCAACCCAGAAGTATTTTACACGCAGCTACCCAGTTTTGCATGTGAGCAAAACTTTCTTCGCGATATTTTAGTTCTGCACGTTTACTCACCACATAAATATAGCCATAAGGCATGTTAGCAAACGCTTCCAAACATGAATGCTGCTGCATAATTAAGCTATGTTACAATCTTTCCGTGTATATAAATGTCTTATTTAACTTTCTTGAAAGTAAAGAGCGTAATTGAAGACTAGAATAAAAAGAAAGTATGCCGTAATAGTGCGATATCTTCTCAATTGCATAAAATATAATTAATTCACCTGCATTTTTTCACACAGGGACTAAGTAACGTGAAAAACAACAGTGCAAAAACTGCATTAAATCCTCAGTAGGCAAACTTCCGCCTATATGCAGTAAATAACAACTTTAATAGACTTGAGGAATTCAACCCAAGTGTTCATAAAGAACAATAAGTGCACATGAAATGCCTAAAGAACATTCGCTTGGCGTTTACAACGTATTTATAGTACATTCCCCACTTTCAATGCCCTTAAAAAGTAAGGTCTATAATTTGGGTATAGTATATTTGGCGTAAAAGAGGAGGCAAATAACTTTTTTCTTATTCAACGCTAAAGCAAACTAAGAACATTCCAGAATAAAATATACTTAATAATATTATAAGTAAACTCTAAAGTCAATGCAAAATATCAACATTCCTTTTCTCTCCTTCAAATATTTTTCGCTCAATAGCACAAAAATAATTAAAATTATAAAATGAAAAGCAGGCAATCATAGCCTGGATAATACGAAACAAAAATTGAATGAACAGACTAAAATAAAGAGCAAGAGCAAGAACTATTGTGTACTGCTAGTGAAAAATTACAAAGAGTTAATGCATATAAGTACTTGAGATTAATTATGAATAGTGCAGTGGTATCGAAGTCACATATTGAGCATATCAGGGAAAAAAGTCTCCAATATTTGCAATTATTCACATACCAAAAGGTGTGAACCTGAAAAACAGATGAATGGTAAACTTTCAACTAAGATATACAAATTGCATTTGGGCTTTATTTAACAAGCAATATATGACAAGATTAGAGATTATGAAAAGAAGACGCATTAAAATAGTGCAGGTTTATTATATTTGATATCAACCAATCTACTGCACTAACAAATAAAGGTATTACCATTAAAACTAATTATAAAAATCTGCAAACAATATGATACATTTAATCATATATTTAAAAAATTCAAATATCCATAATTACAAAACAAGATTAGCAAATAAAAAAGATACAATGCATAAAAGGTGACACGAAAAGTATATTTTATGCCATATCTAAAAAGTATAATGCATTACCAGAAAGCTAACCTATTTAAGCATGATTGGCATTTATCTCTAAAGATGTAAAGGGCCATTAGCGATTCACAGCCTGTAACTGGATTAAAGCTATGATTTCCTGCAATAGGCACTTCGAACTTGTGAAGTCAGATGGAGAACTTTGTTTTCTTGCTCTGCAGGGTTTGTGAGTTAATTTATATAGGCACTGACACTTTTCAAAGTGCTTAGTTCAGTTGTATATATCATGTATAATTTTAGTTTAGAGAGTTCTCGAAACTCTCGAGACTTGATTTGTGAGGTTTCGGACTCAATTCCTTGACCTTGAGATATTTCGTGGTTTCGAATGATAGGATGGATATTTACATCCCATTATTTTCCGCTCCCACATTGCCTTTCATTTCATTCCGTCGATTCCGTTCATTACAGGGTCCAAAGTGTAAGCGCGAGGAGAGCTGGTGCGGTGTGGCGGTGGCTTGCGGTTGTAAAGGTTTCTGCCCGGCATCTGCTATGGAAGTGGATCTTCTCAGGAGCTGGAATTCCTTAGGGGACGGCGGCCTTCGGGATTGTTCTGTCTGGAAACATGTTAGGGACCCTATCTACGTCCACGCAGTTACTGCCCAGGGATCCTCCCTGGCTTCATCCCTTCCTCACTTGAAAGAGCCAGGCGTGAACAAGGCCCAAATGTTGAACTACACTCCTTCAACCCAAACGTCAGTCCTGGTGGTGTAGTGGTAGCCATACTTGTCTTCTAAACCCAAGATCGCGGGTTCAAACCCTGCCAGGATTGATGGATTGTTTTAGGGCGTAAAAATCCTAAGTATGGCTTCCTTCGGAAGGGAAGTAAAGCCGTGGGTCCCGTGTCGTACATTTACGGCATGATAAAGAACCTCAAGCCTGAAAGAAGAGGCCTCTGAGGAAAATTTGTCGGCCGTTTCACGCCCTGAGTTGAATGGGACGCTGATGACCTGAGATGTTAAAGAGCGTCCGTAAATAAACAAATGAACAAACAAATCCAATCTAAACAACTCTATACCTTCTCAACCGACAGCATCAAGAAACTGGAGACTTCAGGTATGCTCAAGAAACGATGGGAATATTGGAAGAGTTTTTTTTAATAGTGTTTAACGCCCGTTTTTACTACTGAGGCACTACAGGAACAACATATGAGATGAAATCATATTTTATAAAGAATGAAACATTCTAAGCCTAAGTTTTAGGATATATTCCCGGCATTTGCATTTATGAGGACTGAGGAAAACCTGGAAAATCCTTGTCAGGAATGGTGGTCCTGGTGGGAATCGAACACCAGAACTCTCGCTCACGAGTACGCACCTTAACGACCTCGGCCACCTGTGATGATATAATGGAAGACGCAGTTCAGAACGTTAGTGTTGTAGTGTTAAGCTGTGCTGTAAATTAATACTCTTCTTACACTGTGCCCCGTATATAAGAAAATCAGTTCGTTTGAATAAATGTGTGCCGTCCGCATCTTTCCCAGAGCATATGCATTTGCAAAAGTGTTTGATAGTAAATTATACACCCCCTTTCAATGTAAAGGAGGAACATTCGTCCTTTAGCACTTCTGCATTCATTTCGATAGCACAAATAATTAGTTGAAATTAAATACACTAATTTCTCAGCTTCACTGTCTGTAAGTTGAAGAAAATTTAAAAGGGAACATGTTTTTAATTTGTATAAATATTTACCTTATGAATGTATTACAAAATAGATATTACATATAATATTTTATCTGCACATGTAACACATTTTAGCTGCATGCTTATGCACATATTTCTCAATTTGGTAATACGTGAAATCCGGGCTCTAGTTAAGAAAGGAGAAACTAAGGAATAAAGCTCCAGCAGTTAAAGTTTCTGCGTTCACAGATTGTGAAAATTAAAACACTAATCATAAATAATTAACTATATGGCAAACTTATGATAGAAATAATCCTTAAAACTGTGTTCTTTTCTTATAGATTTTCTTTAAAGCATAATAATGGCTGATAAAAGTTACTAAAATTTTAAATGGATTTATATAAATGAACTCGTTGGAGAGCCTTACAATTATGAAATACTGTTTGTTCTATGCTCCACTTTATACCTAAGATTTGAGAAAACTTCTCCAAATTATAATTGCTCTTTTAAATATTGAAATTGAAATGTATATATACTCATTACATTGTTTAAATAACAACAGATATTTAAGTCAATAAGTTCATGAAAATGTAATGCAATAGCAGAAGACATTTCTTAGCTTTGCACGGTAAATTAAAAGTTTACTGAAAAGATACCATTATTTTAAAGTCAGGCGATTCTTCTCCATTCTTCAACTTGAAATGTAAACATTAACAATCACAAATTAAAGTTTTAAACTAAATATCATTACAAAATTCAAGAGGATCCTATGCATGTTTGAGTTGAATAAAATGCTCCTATTTTTTAAGCTCTGTTTTTCTAAATTTTGTAAATAAAAAAATAATAAATTTCATGGTCAGAGCTCACATAAAAGTAGGACGAAAATGGTAGCTGTACTTTTTCTAACGGTAAAGATTAATTATGAACACAGTGTTAAACATGTACACGAACAGAAATGTATATAAGTGAAACTGGCGCTTACTAACAAACAGCTAAGTGGAACAAATATTTTATGTTTACACAACTATTAATGAGCAATATTATTATCTTATTGTTAGACTGGATAAACGTTCCTTTCCTATCAGATCTCTTGATCATAAGTCAGCCGCTTTCCTTCGGTCATTTCGTAGTTATTTTGTTGACCTACTTAGTACATTGATTCATTTGCTCGCTCTAGCTTCGATAAACAAGAACGTCTCAATGCCTGGCAACAAATCCACAATGCGTTACTTTATAAATAATAAATTAGTTACCAAATAAAAAATAGAAGCTTCAAAATACAAATATTATGATAAACGCAGCATGTTTGTGCGAGTTTCAAATCTAGTGTCACTTCTCTGGAAAAACAAATAGCAGACAAAATTAATTTAACCTTTAAGCCTCTATCTAAAACATTGACATATACGATGTCTGGTTATTGTCTGTAAAGCTATCTTGTGACATCCATTTGTTTGGGCCTCCGTTTGGTTATGACAATGAATGTACGTGTCAGTTCACTCAAAGTTGACTATAATTAGGCAGGAGTTAGTAGAATTCCAAGAAAGTTTTCTTACAGTTAATCCATCAAATAAAATAGTCACTTTCAAAGCTTTGGGATCAGAGTGAACAATAAAATAAATTTTGTTTTGCCAGTCACAGTTATTGACATGCTGGTCTTTAGCAAGGCCTGAAATATCGATGTCACATTAGAACGTACATAAAATTCGGTGTATTTCAGTAACATAATAACATAACGGAACTGCGTGCTGTTTCTAATAAATGTTTTCTGCTTGTTTGGAGCTAACAGAGGCACTTACAGTCTTAAATTACAAAGACAGCAGAGGCAAATATTTTTCTTCGTGATCTTCATGTTCATTTGAGAGTCATAGATCAAGGATCACATCACTAATACTTCAGATGTCCGAGCATTGAGCGATTCAATAAGTGTGTAAATTGTAGAAATCTTCGGTTCTATTAAAATCTGTGTGCGGTATTTTACTTAGTTGTCAAAACCAGCAGTTTATTTAGGCATGCATGGTGATTGCGCAGACTTTAACATCGGGTATCATCGGAGAAACTTTCCTCAGCACCATGCACCGCATGGATGCTACAGATTTTTTGCTTCAGCGATGTTCTCCATTCTCCCATTGCAGGTTCCTATTTGGTTTTCTTGTTTGAGTAAAATGCAGTTATATTTATGTAACGCGATGACTTCCTGAAGCGATCTGACATTTTTCTAGTCAACTCTAGCAACGGTTGAACGGTTTGAAGTTTTCTTCCGTGAGTCACCTCAGAACGTTCCGTGAAGGACTTTTTAGAGGAAGAAGTGCATGTAGCCATTGTCATGCTCCAGTAGGATATGCACAATAGCAACAATAAGACCAACACAATGAGGGAAACGTTTGATCCGAATACCTTGATTTTCGATTTGGGCCTCAGTTGCAGAAAATATAGAAATTTAGGAATAGTTGCATATATAGATTCTAATTGGGCGATTTCTGCTGAATTGATGAGTTGGTAGGTATATAATTTATGTTTGTGTGTTCTGTGCAAAATGTATGTCATATATGGAACTATAAAACATTGGGTTGGTACGCCTACAAATCCAGTTCGTGTCTAAGATATTCTGGTCTGGAGCAGTGCTGCTCATTCCGCTTGTCTGGTTTCCGAAGCTACATGATTTCATTACAGATGCCTGAATTTGTGTCGGGGACGATTGGCAGATGGGGATTATGGAGCTGTGAGGATTATTCATCGTCACTTGCGCTCACCTTTTTCACAACTGATATGCTTAGTTTCAATAACTTATCGTTTGAAGTAAATTCAATTTATGACAGTAATAAATAATCCTTCTAAAAGGAATTTTAATCGATTATTCACAAAAAAACTGCATCTTTCACTTTAGAATTTGCCCCAAAAGGACTAAACTAATAAATATTATTGTAAACTATTCTTCTTACTATATTACATATTTGTTTCATTTTGAAGGTCTGAATAAAAGAAAATGACATGCATTCGATAGCATTCTATTTTATATTTGCTCTGCATATTTTTTAGTCTAAAATGTATCGCATTTATTTCTCAACGGGAGTGGCCTTCAAAAGAATAGCGAACAAATTGAAAAATTGTTGGTTAATCAAATATATCAATTTTGCTATTCCTAGCGTTCTAAAAGATGTTGCTCTAATAATCAACAACACTTAATACGAAGTGATTTCGTCTTCCTGTCAGTCGATTCTTGCACAAACTAAAACAGTCCGTGTTAATTCATAGCTTTCCTTGCTTGCATGAAAATCGAATATGAAGGCTGCCTGAAAGTTGCACGTTGCAGGTTGAAATGCTACAAGTAGGTTGGCCACTAGCGGCTGTAAAATCATTACATGGCAATCACACAGCTTGCTTTCCTTGTCCCAGCTATGATAAATAACGGTAGCGAAATATTTTGCATTGCACCAGCCAAATGCGCGCGATTTTGTCACCTATTTACCTGATGCTATCACTCTGTCGTTTTCTTATTCACTTTAACTGATAAAGGAACAGGAAAGCGTGCCTTCCTCTGATATCTGTAGTTCAAAATTTAAGCCGTAACATTTAATGGTATCTTACATTGAGATAAAAAATGTTAAATAACTCTAAATTATATATTTTTGGATTTTATAAAAATAATAATTACTCTGCTTCATTTTGGTCTCTAGACGTTTATTCGCGTGACGTAAGAATTTAAATGACTATTTTTAAAATTTAAAACATCACATGTAACTGTTTTGTGAAAATAATAGTACACAGCTATACTGGGTCTTTCAAGGTTTTGTTGCCCCCTTTTCGGCAGTCAAAGTGGTAACTCCCGGAGAAGCGGATGTAATATCCGTGCAATTCATACAAATTCTACCAATTACAACTTAAATTTCAATGAAAATAATCAATTTACGTCATGAAAGCAGATGTTGCTTTAATACACCCACACGTTTTTGAATCTTTTTGCAATTTAACGCATCCGTTTATCTTCCGAAGTTGAATCAATTTCTCGCTTGATATTTTCTTTCAGTTCTTCTAATGTGTGGGGTTTTGTTCCATCCACTATATTTCTCATCTTTCCCCGTAAATAAAAATCAAATATTGTCAGGGTGAAATTTCTTTATTTGTTTGCATTTATGGCATTCCCAAAATATTTAGGATATATTACTCTGTGTGCATTTTTGCGCACCGTACACAGATTTTCTCGATATACAAATGGGTTTGATACATAAAATAGTTTTCCTGCATTCCAACACCTGCTATTTTGTGTCGAAACATGGCCACGTACTTGGTATCACGCTTTGTCAGTAAATAATCACTTACTAAAACATAGTATTTCTGCAGTTGAACATTTATAATTGAACTTTTATTTGTTAATCAGCTCCTCTCTATTTCCAAACACGATTCTCAACATACCCTCAATGAAAAAATCAAGGAGCGCAAAAAGAGGCGGCTATGCAACAGATCCTGCTCTTCTCATCCGAATTTCTGCGGTAAAATGTGCGCACACATCAACGTTGAAGTGCGTTAGGACCCCATGTTCCTGCACCTAGCAAGTGGTACATTGTCGAACAGCTCGAGAAGTATGTTCGACATTAACACAGATCAACTGTAGAGACAGGGAAGACGTACTAAATGCGGGCTATACAGAAAAGCAAACTTTATGGCAGAGTAAATAGGACGGATCGAATGTACAGCACGCAGATCAACAACAAATTACTGCGGCAAAGTATCAGAACACATCTCAGCACTTGTAAAACCAATGAAGGATGTGGCCTTATCAAAAATTATCCTCTCTACGTAAACTGTCATTCTCCAAAGTTTGTCGTTCAGGTTCTGTTACACACTGCATACTGTGGTAACATTATTTCATGGCGAGTAGTTTAAAATAGATGTGAAATTAATGATAATATTTTAATAGACAATAAATTTGCGTATTTTCGTAACGTACGAAAACTCAAAAAACTGTTATAATTTTGGATGAAAATATTCCTTGCGATATAAATTATTTTTTCATGTAAACAAAAACGGGTAAAAGTGAAATACATTTGGATTCATTAAAAAACATACTCTATAATATGTTGTTTAATAATGGGATTGCTTTTTATTAAACCACCAAACTATTTCTCGCATGACAGCTAAGTATCAACTGCAAAATATTTGTTAATTTGTCATTCTTTCTGTAAAGAAGTGGTTAGGCGTCGATAATAGTGCAGTACAAGCATAATAGATAACGGCAAAAGTGCTTATGAAGGTTTGTAAGAGAAAATTCAGCTGCGAAAATATAACCAATGCACATTGAGCATTGAGTGTTTGAGGAAACTGAAAAAAGGAGCATTAAACAATCAAATAGGGTAGAAATCAAGAGTAGATACAACTGCATCCCTTACATTGTGATAAGTCTTTTATCTTGCTTTATACTGATACGACCTCAGGCCGACGTGGGGTTTGCGTGGTACGTACTAAATTAGCATTTTAACATTATTTGTTCCCAAACTATGCCTTTTCCCCATAGAATTTTTCCAAACACTTATTCACGTATGATTAGAACCATTTTCGCAAAACTCGTTGCCGGGTGTACTTGTAAATAAAATACAAAATTTTCTCACTGTTAAAATTAGTCAGCTAAAATGGAAATGCTATATCAAAATATTTTATTGCATTAAATTCCAGTTGCATTTATGGTGTTATTACTTGAAAATATGAAATAATTTTAAGATAATATTTAAGGTTATATTGGAAGATAACCTATAATTTTTCTTTTTATTCATTGTGATGATGCCGTTTTGAAGCGTTTTTTGAAAATGCTGGTACGTGGCTACTTTTTAAACACAGAGTTTATGTATTTTGGAAGTGTTTCTTAAGGAAACGACAAGACAGTCTTCTACTCTATATTCAACTCTAATTTTGCAGTTATAAGTTTCACTATCTTTTGATTATAAGCCTTGCATTTCTATTATTTTTTGCAACAATTGCAGTGTCACAACATAACAAATGAAGATCCAAGACCCTAATACGCGTGTTTGTTTTAATAGCTATCTTCAACTGCTCTTGAGCTGCATATTTTGACTGCTTGTTTATCTGGCATGTGAAACAAAAGACATCAGTTTGTAAGATGGGACAAATAAGCAATGCAGAGTAGTCTGAAGTATGGTAAAAAGCGCGTAACGGGTCTGCAGCGGTATGAATCTGTCGAGAAAGGTTCTCAAACAAAAGAGTGTCACTACCTAGGATGTTTATTAACCTTTATCAGCTGTCTATGTAAGTAATTGTGAATAGTTCTATAAAATAACCTGAACTCAAACTGTTATATTTACACTGTGTTATGTTAAATTTTCATTATAAATAAAAACGTAATGTTTATCGTGTGCTAGGAAAAACTTATTAACTTTCGTTCGTTGTCATTTGCAGAAGCTAAGAAAATAACAGCATGTATTTGAATTCCTGCGTTGTAATATTATGCAAAATTAAATTGAGATTGTGTCAGGCATGAATTTCGCTATGGCAAAATGTATTTAAACAAAATTCCTCTAAACAATTGGATTTAGTCAATTAAGAGAAAAGCATATGTCCTCTTCCAGCTGCATATTTTATTTAAAGATATCAGCAGCGAATCTTTTGGTGGTATATCATATACAGCATATGGTAAACAGTTTCCAAATTCAGTTTGCGCATAGTTGAAAACTTAGAGATGTTCTATCTTGATGCAAATATTCTGAGAAACTGGTTTTGTGTTTTATGGTTTGAAACCTACCATATTTTTGGTTGGTTCAATTAAAAGTCAGCGATCAGCGTCTATGTATGCTAGTAGTTAATTATACAGGATGATTCAGGACCTATGACACAAATTCAGAAGACAGATAAATCTCACAATAAGAAACATTTTTGTTAAATCTCTGAGGAGTCGTTAAGAAATATGTACCCCTTGTCGTTTATATTTATGTGTATTGGTTGCAGCGTTAAATGCTGTTTTGTCCTCGATGTGTACCTCTATGTGTAGTCGATTCGTGTGCAGTTAAATACAAGCATTCGTCTATTCTTTTCCTGAGTTGACTGACGTGATAATGTGTTAACAGGAAGTTAGAGAAAACGGCCACCTAACTTAACACCTCTAGGTTTGTTTCTTAGGAGGCTTATGCAGAGCGTTATGTACATGACTTTACTTGACAGAAGACACGCAGGTCTGCCAGAGTCGGACAGATACTGGCACAACGATGTAATAAATAGGGGTTCAAGCAGACACTTTGGCCATCTGTACTTGCAGGGCAAATTGACAATTGTTTATTACCTTAACAATTTGTGTTTCCTGAAGGACACATCAAGGTTGATTAATAAAAAAGGTTCCTCGTTGCGAGGTGTATCTCTTCTCCAAATTTGTTGCAGAGATTGACTGACGCTGTACATTTATTTTCATAACTATTTGTTTATATCCAAATTAAGTCTTCCGGACTGCAAGGCCGTGGGCCAATGGGATTTTTCTCTTTCATCTTCCCAAACGTTTCGTACACGACTGCTGTGGACATCATCAGTGGTGTGCTCGACGCTATCTTGGAAGATTCAGTTTGCATATTTGACACCGGCCGTGTAAACCTACGTTATACAATATTTGTTGACAGTTAGATATTGATTGACATTTTTTACTTCAAGATAACGTTACTGTCTATTTTAATATCAAATGATTCGGTGTGCCTCAAACAGAGGTTCGTGGGATATAAAATGTGCAGCTTGACGTCATATCTGTCACAGCCTTTCGTATCCATTTAGATAGATGTCTTTCTCCTTAAGTACGTTTATGAATTAGTTCGAAACGATGCAAGTGCGTAGTAAAATTAGTAATTTGTTTGCAAATCATTCCTTTTCCCAACAGAAAATATTTTGAAATATGAATAGAATATTTACTTGGCATACATTAAAACGATTTTTACGTAAATCCGTTATGAAGAACTTATAAGCATTTACCAAACATTAGCCTAACGCTAATGCATTGTAAAATATATTAGATCCCCGGTTTTGTTTTCTCTTTTATTTTATGTAATATTCACATTATTGGTTACTTAAAATCAACTTTTAGCAGAATTGTGAAATAAATGAAGGAAAGTTTTAGTTTTCTTATTATTGAAAGATTTATACTCATTGTGTCTGCACATCGCATTATTATGAAAGAGAGCAATTGCTCGATTTTACTGCTGAGGCATCACAGATGGTGGACACTGGGAAAGGCTTTTTTAAGGAAGGAAACGTTCCAGGCCTAAGTTTAGGATATTTCCCCGGCATTTGTCATTTATGAGGATTCAGGAAAGTTTGGAAAAAACCTCAACCAGGGAGGACGATCGAACCCCAGACTTCGCACAAATGAATCCGTGCCTTAACGATCTCGGCAATCCGTGCCTGCCAAAAAATCCACCAAAAACAAAAGAATAACCACCGACTGGATCCTTATAACTGTGCGTTTTGTTGATCAACCTCGGCGACTAGTGTCTGATTCAGCTACTGTGAAAGCCTGTTGACTAATATTATAATTAAGTTGTATTCGCGATGCCCATTACTAAACACGTGAGACCCGTTACGGACCGTATTCACGTCCAGGAAATGACCCGTCTACAAAGAGACGTTACCGTATTTAAGCCGCTGGGCACTGTAACCAGCTGCGATTACTTAACAAGCTCTACCAGCACTTTAAATCGCGCTGCTGCTGAAAATCAATGGCCCGTGGAAAGGCCATACCCAGCTGTGAACTCATATATTTGTATTTTAATTAGTGCAAGAGAAAATCATCGAGGCGAAACCATAACATTTAAGATACAAAACAGCCACGTTTTGAGACGTATTTGTCAAAAGGCACACGGTCTGAACCGAAGGAATGTCTTTCTCTGCATCGACGTGATAAAGTAAATCTTGTCGGGGAATGTAGGGCACACAAGTTATATTGAACTACTTTTGCAGGCGGCTAATCAGCTAATGATATGTCAGAGGAGGGGAAGGCAGTTAGAGCATTTTTATGACTAGATTTCATACACACGCACGGCTATTGGCTGGGCCTATTATGGGGACGTGGTGGTCCACCCCACCCACAACCTACCGGCGGACAAGGTACAGAGAGAACACTTTCACCTGTAGCAAGTGGTCCACCTTCACCTGGCCTCTCTCTCTCTCCCTCTCAACCGTGTAATGTACACGAACAGACAGGAACCATGTTCATATGTAATTTTATTGTTGTCGTGCAGAGATCTTCCTGGCCCTCTGGCTATGAAGCAGTGACAATAAGTTCCTTGTCATAAAAGTTGTCCTATATCAGTTGTATGGTTAAAGCAAAAAACGATCCATCCATAGAAGAAAAGTTTGTATGTCAACTTCTTAATAATACTTTACAGAGAAATTTTGGTCGGATACAAAAAACCAAGTAGTTGGTAACAACAGTTCGATAAGACCTCTTTGTGTTCCTTACCCCCGAGCGAAATTACAGGTTGTAGCAAAACGTCATCATTTCCAGATAAATTCATGAAATTAATAAATCATTGTTTTTTAGACTCTCGTTCGCTATAACAGTATGAATTTGTTGATTTATCCTCTTAGTTTTAAATACAATTATCATGTTTACTATTTTATTTTTTAATATTTTATATCAGTTACATTCAAATACATTGTAACTGTTCGAGATTGAACAGGAAACATTTTTAATAATGGTACAGCTGCAATGTTGTGTAGAACAGACTATTTTAGTAAAATTTAAACATTTTATATTGTAAAAATATTCATTAAAGTCCTCTTTTTCATTCTTTGAAAATAGAACACTCAGCTGTAGATTATTATTTTTTTAATGGTGTTTAACGCCCGTTTTACTACTGAGGCACCACAGGCGGTGGACACTGATGATATATGAGATAAAATGATGAATTGGAAAATAATATTTTTTTTTAAGGAAGGAAGCGTTGCGGGCAATACTGCTATAATTGCTAACTGAGGGCTTCAGAACACATATTAAAATAAAATAGTATTCATAAATTCTCCTTTTCTTTGTTTGCTATAATAATACATTCTTCCTGTGAAAACGCCTCCTCTTTAATTCACACAATTACTTCAAAAGCTTTATCTCTTTATATTTGGAAATCCACTTATGAATATTCCAGCTTATGCATTTGACCTTTTGTTCTATTAATATGCACAACTTTGGTAAATATATTCTCGACACAATTTTATAATTGAAACAAGGGAAGTAAACACTGAAGTTAAAAAAGATGATTACAGTCTTTGAGACAAAACATAAATTCTGAAGGACAAATTTCTTCAACTGAGGTAGTGGCACTAAGAATCAAATGTTATCAACAACAACAACAATAATAATAATAATAATAATAATAATAATAATAATTCTCACATAAGATACGGTATAAGACTATCTATCAAGAAGACAAGAAGACACATCAAAGGCGGAATTAAAATCAGCCAAATGAACTTTTCTTGAGTAAGTACTAAAGAGCCTTTCAAAACTTCATTAACTAACGGGGGGAAAGGGCTCGATTCAAGTATGAAAGATGAAAGAAATCCCAAGTCCTACTGGCGTTTCTATTGCTTTAAAGAAGAAACACGATGCTATGACGAGAGTGAAACGGTAAGGATAAACTGTGAGTAAAGGTTACGTGTATTGAACCATAACAAAGTATATTTGTTTTGAAGCAAAAATCAGATAAAATTATAGTTTAACATTATAGATAAAAAGTAATGTAATAACGTGTATTATTAATGTATTATTTGTGGAAATACATATTTTTATTGATGGCAGAAGCATTGTATGTAAACTAGTAAAGCTTTGAAAAGTCTAAAGAGCTATCAAAATAATTGCGACATGAATTATGAAGACCTGAGAAACTAGCTTGCTCTGTTTGCTAGATTCCTGGGTTCGATCTCTGCCAAGTTGCATTTGTGGTGGATAAAGCTGGGGTGTTCGGGGTTTTCCGGTTTTTTGCGGTTTCACTTTACCAACAATCACCTTTGCCTTCACCTAATGCACCCATGTGATTGCAAGGGTCTTTAGTCGAACTGCCTCATGTCGTCTTGAACTACTGGTGTTCAAAAAAGGCTATGGTGGATCATTGCTCTGACTTTTGGGCTGATGGGGGCGGTAACCGTGCCGCTTGAATATTAGGCAATATAAACTAATGCGCCTTACCTGATACGTAGAATTCCCAACGAAAAACCACGAAAAGTCGTTTCCTAATTAAAGTATTAAAACGTAAAATTCACGATTAATGTAAATTACTATCTAATCAAATAGTAATAAAACGCTAATTAATTAATTTCAAAATCACAGAAAAATGACGAAATTAAGAAATAAATAAATTAAGAAATAGCGTTGTTGCGTATCGATTTAACACTGAGATTCTACGACTTTCACACCATAAGTCGGAAAAATCATTTTTTTTATCGATTATTTGCAGGTTAAGTTTCGATATTCAGTGTAGTCATTTTCCTCCGTGCACTTTCGCAAATCTGCAGTATTTGTGTCCTGCACTTACAATTAGCTGCTTGTGTTGCGGCCTCATTTGCAGTTTCGATTCCTGAGTGGAGTAATAACTGCCATAAAATCGATGGCAATCAGTGTAAATGCCCGTTTTCTCCCTGATATCGCTGTAGACAAACCCTTGCGTTCAAGCCTCAAGGCTATTGTTTTCGGATGCTGGTTCGGAAGCTGTACTCGAGATGTCTGCCGAAAGATTATCTCCATCTCTGGCCCGTTATCCGGCAATGCTTTAGAGAGCGAATTAACGTTTATACTGATGACTCAAGATGGGTAGAGCAAATTTGTTCAAGTTTTCTTATAAAATTATAAGTGAGGATTTTTTTTTCAGTGAAAAATCTATTCCATTATTTACTATATGTTTGTCAGCGCCTTAAGTGGTTTGAAAAACAAGCCCATGTCCATATATAAAGCTCACGTAATATTAAAGTATGTTAAAATGCTATCATTAAAGTACATATCGGCATACTATAGCCTATCATATTTATTGATACTAATTTATATACGAAATATTTTATTAGGGCTTTGACATATAAACTCAACCATATTTTAATGTCAACCGTTTTTGTTATTATAAATGCCTGAGTTATTATTGCAGATATGAACTTCTTTCACATTGATAGTCGCTCCTGGTGGTGTAGTGGTAGCCATACATGCCTTCTAAACCCAAGATCGCGAGTTTAAACCCGGTTAGGATCAATGCACTTTTTCGAGCGTAAAAATCCTAAGCATGGCTTCCTTCGGAAGGGAAGTAAAGCC
Source organism: Metallyticus violacea (assembly GCA_030762175.1). Lineage (NCBI taxonomy): Eukaryota > Metazoa > Arthropoda > Insecta > Mantodea > Metallyticidae > Metallyticus > Metallyticus violacea. The sequence continues at coordinate 370,382,208 of CM060846.1, read as the reverse complement.
GTGGGTCACGTAGTAGATTTACGTACGAAAAAGAACCTCAAACCTGAAAGAAGAGGCCTCTGAGCAAAATTTGTCGGCCGTTTCACGCCCTAAATAGAATAGGACGCTGATGACCTGAGGTGTTAAAGAGCGTCCATAAATAAACAAATCATCATCAACATTGCTTACCAGGTAAATATAACAAACTTTATAAAAAGTGTATATTTGTGCTAAAAAACGAAAGCTTTTGGCTTCGTTCTGCTTTGTGTAATGATGAAATAACTTATTCAGAAAAAGTATTATAGTTTTCATTTACCTAGCTAAATCATCTGGTAGTATTAACCATGAAATTCTATTGGAAAAACTAAGCATTTATAGAATAAAAATGAAGGCCCAAACTGGCTCATTTCTTACCTTGAACGTAGAAAACAAAGGGTACAATTTTGTTCAGACAATAATAAGTGTTGTATTTGAAATTTGGAAATTATTAAACATGGGACTCCACAAGAATTAATTCTTGAAACACTCCTTTTTTTTAGTTTATATCAATGATCCTCCATTATCATTAAAATCATTGGTAACATCAATCTGTATGCTGATGATACCAGTGTAATAGTTTCTAGTAATAACTTTGATAATCTTACGGAAATAATAAATTATTTGCACATTAAAAAGTATAACTGGTTTAAGTCTAACAAGTTATCTTTAAATCTAGATAAAAAAACTTATCATAAAATTCATAAGCATAACTCATCTCATCTCACATTACCTGGAACTGTTAATAATCACGAACTATGCAAAGACAATAATAACGAATTCTATTTCTTTAAATTGACGGACATTTAAATTGAAAAACACATATACTAAAGCTTAAATTTGCAGTCCACGCGCCTCGCCTGTTGTATTGTATCAGTTTCTGAAGCCAGCTTATGATGCACATTTCTCTTCGATTATGAAATATGATCTAATTTCATTGAGAAACTCAATTGTTTTTATATTATAAGAAAGGAATATGACAATAATGTGTGGTACAAATAATGGAAAATCATGTAAAAACGAAACGTACTTCTAAAACTAAATATTTTGACACTTCCTTGTGAGTATATACTTTCTTTTATAAACTTATAATTAAAAATCAATATCAATTCATTAGAAATATGCAAATGCATAACGTAAACACTAAACAGAAGTGCAATCTGCATAGGCCCATTGTAAATGTTATCAAAAAGAAGTGTATTATGAATGAATAAGAATATACATAAAGTACTCCTAATTACTATCATTTGATAATAGGGAAAGAATTAAATCTGCTCTTACAGAATATCTATGCAACAAAAGTTATTATTCCGTTGACGAATTCACGAATGCTTTATGAATAATGTTCAATGGTGGGGAAAATGTCATATAGCACGGTAAGAAATGTGCTGCAATATTGTTATTTGCATTGCAGCTTATATGAGTGAGGTTATTGAAATTGCACAGTTGTATACTTTAAAATCTTTTAAATATCCATACAAGTATCTATCATTAATGTAACACAACTTGACTTGCTCCATGTCCTAAAGTTCATACACTGTATAAGAAACTCGTGCAATTTAGACAAATCTTAATCACTGTAAAATAAAAAACTTATTTCCACACAAAAATTATAGTGTAAATAATAGGTATAAGGTGAAGGAATGAGACCTTATAGAAACATTATAATCTCTAGTTAACTAATTATACATATGCAAGTGTTATTTCATACCAAAATATCTGCATTTCAAAACGATATGGTAAACCATAGCGAAAAACTGAACCCGCTTATCATTAATTTGTGATAGTGCAAATAACTATCAGGAGAAAGAAGCTGCCCTTCTTTTCTTCTCTTTATGTTTAGATGCTATGCAAATTCACACAGCACATTTTTTGCCCTTTCCTTTCAGGTAACTTAATCTACTGACATTGCGAGAAAGGCTTATTTTTAGTGCAGCAAATGAAATTGTAAAGAATCTGCAAAACTTTGTGAAAGCATTCTAGAAGAGGTATGGAAATCAATAGTAGTGATAATCGCGTACTGACTACATTAAGCACCGAAGACATGATCTCTTAACTTGTTTCGTTTATTTAACATTCTATAAATTTATAGAATTGTAATTCAGTCATCTGAATGTGAAACTAGTCAATTTACAATTAATAATAACAGACAATTACAATATTTATTATAAAATAGGAAATTGTAATTTTGAAAGTACAGAATACACAATTAAATTAACTCAATCATTTATAATCAGAGCCTTAATTAGTACTTAAATTTGCAATACGGTGAGGCAAAAGTGCCAAGTACCAAGTAGTTTAAAACAAACATAATTAGTTCCTGTTTGACAGCATTGCTAAGGTGCCTAATGGTACTGTGCCATCCATTTCTCTGGGCCTTGTTTTCCGAGATTAGTTGATCTCGGTAGTCGGCAACAGAGCTCATGCCACGCCGACACGCTAAGCCATTATACTAACCTCAGAACAGACACTCAGCTCACGCCCTGTTTTATGTCGCAGCTACTAAGCATTGCTTTATCCAACTTCCTAAAACAACCTTACATCGTAGAGAGTGTTGCAATTTTCCTTCTTCAGTTAAACAGTCATTGTAACACTATTAAGTTAAGCCAGCGTAATTTTCTGATTTCATTGCTAATTTTTTCGTTTAAATCCTAAAACCCCCTATTGTGCTAATTCTGGAGTTGTGCCAATTAGTTGGTCCTCTATTAAATCTGTACTTTATGCTACTTTTTTTAGTTTAGTTTAGTTTTGCATTGAACCAGTAAATCCAAATTTCTCAACAACATCGTGAAATGTACTTTTATAGCGAGGCTAGTTCTAAATAAATTCGCACTTACATGACGAACAACTTCGTATTAATCATTTTTACAAATTAATGTATACTGCCGTGAGACCGGCAGGAATTAGGTTCAGTAAGCAACATTCAATGATATGACAAAGGGGGATATCGGAGTTGAATTAAGGTAGTAGTCGGCTGCTGCACACCTAATGGCCAAAATGCAAAACATAGCTTAAACAGACAAGATTTATAACTAAATTTCTATAGATACCCGCAAAATCTTACAAATTAAAAACACTACAGATTAATTGTAATATTACAGATGATTCTACAGAGCTAAATTAGTAGAAGAATTGCTAAAATTTGTTATGCTTTTAAAGTTAGTGAACTATTTTTACAGTTATCCATGTGTATATTTGTAATGGAAGCTTGTTCATTTCTTAGTTTAAAGATTAATAAGTCAATGTATGATTAAGCTTGATTGGGTTAATATGTTTGAGAATGTGTCATGAGTGTTACTTTATTATTTTTTTCTGCAAGTTGAAAATGTGTTTATCAGAAAATATATCTGCAGAAAATATTCTTATATTTTGTAATAAAATAAAACGGCCAAGTAAACTAGGACATTCTACGAATATCTATTATTGATCAAGAAATATGTTACCTGTCTCTTCTGAAAATTAACTATTAGATTCTACATGCAGAGATGGTTTAGCATTCTAAATTTGAAATACAGTGTCTAAATGTGCTCCCAGTTATATTTTCAGAAATACCAATTACTGTCAAACTGCTTAACCTTTGCTGAAAATCATTTGTGCAAATTAAAGATAATGGAAGTTTTCCAGTAATTCAGATATAATTTTTATTTTACACACAGTCAAAAGCGTTGCTTAAATCTTTAATGTTTTATTTTAAGCAAATACAATGTATTCCCACGTCGCAAGGCCATTGAAAGTAGATTTTAGATGACCGTTTGACGAATTCGCTCACTTCATGAAACAACAATTTAATTTAGCTGAAGCAATGGCCCAATAGTAGCGCACGGTAACCTTTTGTGGGGCCTGAGAAAAGAAGAGGATTCCCACAGAGCTACCATGCTGAATATTGCAATACACAATACCGAGCATGAAACCATTTTGTCTGAAACACGCATGGCTTACTTACTCTGTATTATGAATGTTGCAACGTTGTTGCGTAAAAATTATATCACCAGAGTGGCATGACTGAAGCGATTTAAGCTTCTAACTTGTAGCATTGTATTATTTTACGTAATTAATAAATGATAACTTGCAGTTATATAAATTACATAGGTTATCCAAGTTTCATTTTGTACATTGAATAAGTAAAATGCTAGTAATACGTGATATCAACATTTAACATTTAATTTTATACTACAGAAATAATAAAAAAATTTCCAATAAATGCTTGTATCGAGCAATTTCATTAAATATCATAAGTCATCAACACCAAATTAATTTACTAGTCCTGAGTTAAGTGATAATATGGCCGATCAATCTACTTTCAATCGCTTTTGGGATATAGGTATTGACCGAGTTCTGCAGTTTTCGTTTCTTTCCCTCGCTTGAAAGCCAGCTGGGAGCCGGAGGTGAGGTCAGTACGAGTCTAACTCCAGAAACGAGTTCTTTTGTGTTTTGTGACAATGTATTAAGTATTCATTGGTCTGCATAATACAGTGTATTAATAACGTTAATATGGTTCAATTGAGGTATTCTATTCCCTGAGAGTATTTATTTACGATTCGTACGTGCGTACAGAATCGGCTCTGATGTACGGAGATTGTTTCTCCCCGATATTCAGCTTTCAAATTATAGTTCGATTCACAAAATGCTAAATAAATTTCTTGAAACGGGAAGTACTCTTGTTAAAAAAAGGGGGGTACACAGTCACTTACGAAATTCACACAAGAAACGTTACATAACATTGGACATGCCCTAAAACATCACTTCGACATCTTTATCGGCAAACAGGATTTTCCTATTCCTCTGTTTGAACAGCTACAAAGCTACTGAAAATAAAAACGTTATAAAATTACTGTAGTGCAACAACTTGAACCCGATGGCCCTGCATCCAGGAGTAGATTTTGTGAGTGGATTTTGAATAGTGAGTAATAGGCCCTAACTTTTTTATGCCACCAAAGTGGGTATGTTAATTCGCACAACAACCGACACTGAATTTCAGAAAACCCTAACCTGCTCACGAGGACATGATCAAAAGATAGAAGGGAGTTTAGGATACCTCCCCGGCATTTGCCAGTTATGAGGACTGAGGAAAGCCTGGGAAAAACCTCAGTCAGGGGGGACGGTCCTGACGGGATGAAAACCCCAGACCTCCCGCTCACGAGTCCACGCCTTAACGACCTAGGCCACCCCTGGTGATGGTACACCATTAGGAACGAGAGAATAATAAGCCCCGTTTTATTTGATAAAACAATTAATAATGGTATGTGTATATTTTGCAACTTTTTTCCGTGAATTAACTGTGACAGAACGTTGGTTTGTGAGTTTCCAACAGGACTGTGCAACGGCACATAGAACCCAAGTCTCCTTGGGTGCAATTCATGAAATATTCCACGATAAAGTTCTCACTTGCACATATGATCCCCTCGGGCCCCCGATTTAACATCCTGCGATTTTTATCTCTGGAGGCATTAAAAGAAAAAGTATACAAGACAAATCCGCATACAATAGATGAACTGAAAAATAACATTCGTGAAGAAATCTCTTCCCTTTCTCAGAGGAAACTGCAGATGGTAACGGTTAATTTCATAAGCCGATGTCAGGAATGTATGTAAAATGAAGGAAGGCAGTTCCATCAACTTCTTGCATGGTAATGGCAGTAAATGTACATTTTATGTGCATAAGTGTTAGCAATAACTTACGCGATAATCATAGCTGCGGAATTTCTGACTGCCGTTTACCGCGCGGTACCAGCTTGAACCGACGGATCGGCTTTTAGGTGTGGAGCGGTCCCACGAAGCAAAAATCACCCATTATAGTATGTAAGTGTAAATATATGTTCATCTTAAGTCTTTTGCAAATTTCACAAAAAAATATTAAAATAGTTTTGAACCACCTACAAAATTTATTTCTCGTTACTGTTAAGCTAAAATACATAAAATAATTGGCACATGTTTATTTAAGCATTCTTCGAAATAAAGATCGAAAACATTCTTAATTTCATTTACATTAAAATGCAAACTTGTTGGCATTTTAATGTTTAACTAAGTAGTTTTTTCATAGTTAATTTATTTTATAGTTAAGTCACTTAGAATGTATTTTGTGGTTCTACTATTATTGTAGGTGATATTTTTTTCATATTTGCATTATTTAATGATTGATAATTAATTTGTATAAAATATGATTTAATTATAGCACATCTTAAGTATAATTTATTAAATTAGTAAAATACGCACTAATATCACAATGATGCCTCTACATGAATAATGTCATAAACTCTAGTTTTACTTTAGTATTATTTATAAGAACTATATAATGAAACTTAAATGTTCTTCCACATACAAACAGTATCCAAATGTTTAATGTGACCTATACGAACCTTTATTACAGCCTTACACCTGTCAGACTTGGACCTTATCACGTTTAAGTTCATAGCTCCACACATGATTTATCCCTTTTTGTAGTTCCTTCTTATTTTGAAATTACTTTTCACCTATTTTGTTCCCCTTAATATGTCAGCATATTTGAATCGAGTCTAAATCTAGGCTAATTCCCGGCTAATTCTGTTGTATTGCAGAATTCTAAAGGCATGTTTTCACCTGTGAAATTTTTATTAAAAATGTATAAAAATATTAAATATTTACTACTAGATATTAAATTAACAAGTCATTTTAGCGATAGAGTATGAAGCAGAATGTTGTTCAAAATGTATGTCTGGTTTCGTCGAAAATGTTCTTTAAGTACACGTTTGAGACATTCTTTTTAAATATCTATATACTTTTATATTACAACATACTCGAGCTTGCAGAAAGCTTAACTCAGATTGCTTCTACGACAAATGTGTTGCTTATAGTGTGGTGCATGTAGATTAAATGTCGATTCATACAAAAAAATCACTAGGTTGCATTGGCCATTTGATTAATTTACATGCTTTTTGACCTATTCAAAGTCCACAAAGGTTTTACTTTAATGAATACCAGAATGGTTTTCTCACTCTGCTTTTAACTCCACTGAGTTTGCTTTATGATCAGAGCTAGACAACTGTTTAGTGCTCTATTTGTATCTGGTGTACGAGTTGTTTTAGTCTAGTTCCATGTTTTCTTTTGAAAGCCTCAGTTTTATCAAACTAACTGAGAAGACGAATTGTTAGTATAAGAGAATTAATCCTACAGCAGTAGGGTGGTAAATGAATAAAAAGAGTATTCCTAATTGCAGAATGACTGCGTCAGTTTTCTCAGCAATTTCATGATTAGATACACCCATATTGTCTAATGCCACAGTAAAAAAAAAAAAAAAATCGGAGACGTAAGCAGCTTATGCTATCCACGTCATAATGCCATAGTGGCTTATGTAAACGGTACAGTTAGACAAAATGACGTGACGCTAACTTTTCGCAATTTATCGCAACAGGCTTACATCACATGATGCATATAACATATAAAGGCTGCAATCAACTATAAAGAGTAATAGATCTGTTCGATGGTAAAATTTGAGAAATATAGTAATAAATTTTATAGTGTTGCAGTTTATTTAGCCATCACTGTATCCCAGTGTCGACGCTTACGCTGAATCCTGATATCTTGATGGTGACGATGCATATGACACTCGTTCAAAGGCTTTCAAGTAAGGCTTTCAAGTACATCCAAATTTGTGTGGGGCTTTGACCATAGTTGCAGTCCAGCGGATCGAGATCAGGTGGCGCACCCATTCTTGTAACTTATTAGCAGCGTGTGAATCCTGTTGAAATGTCAATTAACTTTCTTAAAGGGAGACTTGACAGCCGGTTCTAGAACATTAATAATGTAGTTTTAAGCGTACTTTCTGACGCCCCGAGGAAAGAAGACCATTAGAGTGCTCCGGTCTATACCATCACAGACTCGATGTGAAACAAACACTTTCGCTTGCTGATGGGAATGTAAGGGTCACCGGGCAAGTTTAGAGACACGAGGACCTGAGCACCCCTGGGCTAGAAATTTTTGTGCAGTGGCGTAACGGAAATATTTCCAATCATTGCTCTCTACACATATAAGGTCTGAGATGCTGAAGTTCTGACCAAAGCTCTGGAGATCTAAAGAGAGCATTTTCGAGGCATGTTTTTGAATGATTTAAAAATTGGGTTTAAATGCACTTGAGCATCTATGCCAGTTTTTAAAATATATTATCTTAAAGACGAAGAAAGAAGCGGCAGGCCAACTGCTATAGCAACCAAAGAAAACATCTCACGTGTAGAACATATCAGAGAATATCCGAAGCTTAAGATATGAGGTTTAGAGTTAATTCTATGGATCAATGTCAGAAAATCAATCAGAAAAACCTTTGTAGGGAGGAGTTTTGTAAAGAAATGATTAAACAATTCAACAATGAGAAGTCTCTGCGTGTCACGGAAGATAAAACTTTGATCCTTACACGAAACATAGTCTTCTATTTGCGTCTTCAAAAGTGCTGAAAAGGAAATGGTTGCTACTTTCGTTTCAATAAGTAAGTGATCATCTGGCGAGCGTTGTTACAGAAAATCAGAAAACAATTACTGCAAAGTGATATAGTGAAATCTCCTTCCCAAAGTGTCCAACGTAATTCACGATAGATGGTCAAACACCGGCCTAGGAGACATTTTGTTGCACCATAACAGGGTTTTTGCTCACACTGCCAACACAACATTTCTAGATGGTACAGAAGCATAATGATTAGCAGTGCCGGTCTGAATTCTGTAACTTCTTCCTTTTCTCGACTGTGAAGGGTATCCTTTGAAGCCAACTTTTTTCTAGTCTTGAAAAAGTGGTCACAGCCTAGAAAGAGTATTGGATTCAGTGCCACAAAGCGAGTGGGGCAGATGCTTTTGTAAATACAGCGAGAGCAGCCTAAAAGTCCCGATAAATAGTTCAGATGGTCAGCGGCTAGACTCCTCGTTGCCCCCGGTATTTTCTTGCGTAGACACGCGGCACTCAAGCGCTGCACTATTTTAAAAATTATTTGCAACATACCAAATAACATGCTTTTATACTCACCCTTGGTACAAGTGCTGATAATGTTGCTCATATTTTCTGATACACAATCCATATTTTAGGAAATTATCACTGACAGACTTCAATTCCCCATCATTAATGGATTTAATCTTGTTTCGTATGTTTGTTTTAAGATCTTCCAGTGGGTAGTATTAGTTGAATATACTTTACTTTTTAATGTCCTCCAAAGGTAAAAATCACAAACCGTAAGATCTGGGGAACGAGGAGACCATTGACCAGGGTCAATATTTCCAGGACAAAGTATACGGCGCAATCCCGTCATGAGTTGATTAGTGGCCTTTGGTTTATTCCGGTTAGTTAGTAGAATCTGTTTCATCCAACTTTAGTACTAACTTTAACCACGTTTTTTGCGTTGGGACTGGACTCCTAGGAAATTTATGCCTAAATGCTTGTCTCGTTCTGCCACATGACATTTTGTAACTGATAAGATAAATATACGATGATGCAGTGAGTGTCTGGCCAATGCTTAATTCTACTGCACTATTTAATGAAATCTCACTCTCAACTGTACAGCACAATTGCCCGAATTCGTGGAAATCCCACCTGGAAGGCAAAATGGCGCCGCGCGTGCCGCATGGGGAACCTCAGCGATTGTAGCAGGTAGGTCCGCTGGTCGGCCTATCTAAGTTGCGGGACATTTAACCTGAACTCAGCTTATTTCCAGAGGATGGAGCGTTGTATGCAGTGCCAAGACTGAAAAGATGTGATAAGCTAAACTTCTGTTTAAACTGTTAGTTAACGAGTGACACGATTCTTTGTATTATTAATGCATTGATCTTTTCCTTGCCGCAACATGTTCTCATCAGCACGGTTTAGCGTACCCTGAAATTACTCACTTTATCATTGCATTTATTTTGTTTTGAAGTCAGCATATAACATGTACTTTGTTTCAAAACTTTAAGTTTAAGATTTTTCTTGATAATTTGTGTCACAAATAACGAAATTAACTGCTGATCCTCGTATTATTTTATGTCAATATGGCAAGTACGAACACATTACTAACAATGCACAAACTCTTAAATTAGACGTATAGAATCCGTATGAAATATGTCCAAAGATTTATGACTATACCTCTGTCTGCCTGTAAATCATATAAATGCACTGGAAAACCCATTGCCATATTTGGATGTCTGGAATTCACGGTGAGGTCATAAAGGAGCGTTAAGAGTAGTTCATGCGATGCCACAAGTAGGAAAGATATTTGACAAGTCTTCATGATTAATTGAGCTGTGTGACTCAGGAGTCGCCTTGAACGGCTGCTAGGTGACATGCCTTCACTTTCTTTGTGGCTCCAGTATCACTTATGTATCCGTTGGCCAACTACGAACGACGGTTTAATAACATGCCAACTGCTTCGTGACTAAGATTACAACATTTAATTTTCATCAACATTCGCTGTTGTGTTTATAACCTATTTTCTCTGCATTCCACCAATCCTATCACTCAATGAAGAACGCGGGTTTCTTTATGTATGTGCGTTAAGACGTAGATACATATTTTATCATATTACAGTACTAAGTCCGCTCAAGCGATCACGTCCCCAATAGTGGTTGAGTCGAATTCCTCTCGATTTTACATAGGCGAAAATTTTTAGTTGATATTGTACATATTCTTTTTATAACCGCCCAATAGAGATCAGCAAATTTTCTCTAATTTCATGTTTGACGATTAGGTCCAGTGTGCGACTAAGTTTGGATCTCCCAAAGAAGACTAGATGCAACTCTTTCACTGCAAGCGACTCCACTGTTCTCCCTCCAACAAAGGAAATATGTCAGCTCATGATACATAATTTCCGCGGTATGTGATCATTAGTCGAAAACCCGTTCGTTTGCTTGAATATCCTCACACATAACGCGGGTAACAATAGTACACAAAATGGCGGCGATTGAGGTTCTGGCGTGTTGTCATGGGTTTGTTGCAGTTACCCGATTTATTATAGGGTTTATAGTTGGAAGTAAATCAACAATAGCGTTGTTATTTTATTAAACCAATATTGATTTAGTAACATTACACCAGTAACTTGTATGATAGGAAGTGTTTAGTGCGACATGGGCTGCTCTTGTTGAGTGCCCGGTTGTACCTTTAATTACGAAAGTGCACCCCATACTACCACATTTAAATTTTCTAAAGAGCAATCATTAATAAAGAATTAAATTAAGTGTACACTCAGTGCAAATTAAGAAATTAATGATAATTTTTATAATGTTCATCACTGGTTTATCGAATTTAAACATGTAAACAAACACACAAATATACATTTTTCAATACTCCTCTTTTTATTGCATACGCAGTAGCAATTGTTAACTTGGTTTACTTACGGACACTCTTTACATCTCAGGTCATCAGGGCGTAAAACAGCCGATAAATTTTTTTAGAGGCCTCTTCTCTCAGATTTGAGTTATTCTACATGCCGTAAATCTACGACACGAAACATGCGACTTTTTTCCTTTCCGAAGCATACTTGGAATTTTTACGTCCCTGAGGTATTCATCGACTCTGGCCGGGTTTGAACCCGCGGCCTCGGGTCTAAGAGGCATATATGGTTACCACCAGGAACGACGCAAGTTCTTACGAAAGGCAGCAGTGTTTTTAATGGCTTACTTTGTTAGTCCGTGAGGCAGACGAGCCCGAGCTACACAGTTCGCTGCTTAAAGATGCATGCTGTTGCCAGGGAAACTATCACCCAGAAATTTCGGCTTACCTATTTGAAAACCCCTCCAGAACAAATAGTCGCCTTCAATTTGATTGTAATTTACTTAATGCCACAAATTTAAGGTTCACATTATTTAACAGAAGTTTGAGTTATTTCTATTACTTAGCCAAAGAAAACGAACAAAATAAATGTATCATATTGTGAACATTCCAAAAATAATCCATTGTTAAAAAATTAGAAAGCAGTAGCGTATCTCGGTCCCTCTTAAAGTGATTTCTTTGAATCATTTCTGTGTCTGTTCTGCTCGGCAACAGCATCCAAAGTTCTTTACCGGGATCCTATCAACTGACTCGTCAATTCTCAATTTCCTTTCTTTCCGCAATGAAAATTCAAAATCATAAGTAGCCAAATTTGGGTTCATGTATTGAATCCAAGAGGAGAAGAGGAATGGACAGGAATGCTCGCTATGGAATACAATAATTCATTCAACAGCGTCTCCCTGCTGACTGAGTAACCTTGCAGGATACTTTCTGATGCATTGTCAAGGCCCTGGACCAATTGCCAATTTGCATTAAGGTCTTAAGACAGGTTCTTAAGTTATTCAAAGCAGCTGGATAGTTTCGGGACAGAAGTTAAGTAGTTAACACCATGAATATGAACACAACGTTTTGTTATCTCATTCGTTTTGCGGATCTTAGGTATCTTGGAGCACAGATTGAATTTCAATATGTTGCATTAAAAATTCATGCACCCAGCCTATAAATATGACATTCCGTCTTCTATATCGCATTATGTTTTAGATTTCATATGTCATTGTACAGTCTCCGATTCTTCCTTCATCTCTTTTCCCTCTGAGATATATTGAGTGGCTTGTGTACGAATTCTTTATGAGCATTGCTCGTCATTAAACAGAAATTTTTCATGAATTTTCTTTAGAATATGCCTTTTAATTACTTCTGCTCATTACTCAATAGTCACCAGATAACTGAAGACGGTTCTCCCAACGATGGACAAATTTCTTGAAGCTGTAAAAGAGTACAGAGTTACGAGAATAGATTTTCTACACAATCTTGTGACAGGGCACGAAACGTGGCTGTACCATTATGAAGCAGAAGAGAAGAGTTCATCTGGGAATACTCAAGGCAAACGTTTTTAAGAACGCATGATGTTTATCCATTTACTTTCTGGAATATAAAACATTAACCATATTTTTATGCTTCTAAACTTAAAAACACGATTAAGGAAGACTAAGGGGAAAGACAATATTTACCGGAAATTCAATTTACATTCCATCAGAGCACCAATTGATAAGCTAAATCTCTTCATACTTTAGCATCCACCATACAGTCTAAACCTTGATCCTTGCGATTTTCATCTTTTTCCGAAAATTAAAGGACATATTCTTGGGCAGCACTGTGCATCATTTGAAGAAATTTAAATAGTTATCAGGAGCTGGTTGCTTCAGAATCTTCTTTAAAGCTAGAAGAACATGTTCAGTTTTTTTTTTTTTTTTTTTTTTTGGCCTGTTGAGGAATGAAAGGTAATCAAAGAAGAAATTTCTAAGGATTTTTTATCATTTTATTTAATTGAAGTATTTGAATGGAGTCATTACTTTTAATTCAAGCCTGGTATATACCATGTTCTTGACTATTTAAATTTTTTTAATAGTGTTTAACAACCATTTTAACTACTAAGGCACCACAGGCGGTGAACACTGATGATGATACATGAGATGGAATGATATATTGGGAAAATATTTTTTTTAAGGAAGGAAACATTCCAGGCCTAAATTTGGGTACCTCCCCAGCATTTGCCATTTATGAAGACTGAGGAAAACCTGGAAAAAAACCTCAGTCAGGGAGGACGATTCGAACCCTACACCTCCCGCTCACGAGTCCGTGCCTTAACGACCTCGCTCACCCGAGGCGGTATATATTTGAATTCGCCACCTAATAAAACTCCATCAGGTCTTCAAGAAAGTCATTTTTGCAAATTTAAAAACTGGTCTGTGTTTTTCCCGAAAGTGCCGTTCTCCTCTCATCAAACCTTTGTTAACAGGGAAGAGTAGTTTCAGTATTGTGAAACCTTATTTGGAATGTTGGGATGAACTGAATGTTTCAAAAACTTTCTGAGAAAAACTTGAAGCCGGAGGGCACTGTTTCTCAATTTGGATTATATCACTTGGACATTGCATGCATGAACAGCAACAACTAAGCAAATAAGTAAAACGAATGCAAGAATGTGACGTAAAATCGATTGAAACATCAAATTATCGGCGACAAGGATCCTTATTTCATAAGAGAGATCTCAATCAGAGATGAAGTCACCGCAGTGACGTGATCGCCGACTCCCATGCCCACTCCTGTTGAAATTGATTTACGGTTCGGTGCACCAGTTTGTCGAATTTCCAGGGACGCAAACTAGATCTGGGTTTCGCCCTCGGGGGACTAAATGCCGGACGTGACGGCTGGGGAATGCAATCTTCGTGAGGGACAGACTGAACCTGTTGAGGTGATCGCACCAACAAGCCTCATCAGCTGCAACACACCACACCTGCTCCAGAGCAAGTTTCTGCTACATATACGTCAGCCGAACCGCATTTTTTGTAGCGGTGTTCGCGCATAGCTGTAACTTGAATTGCGTAACATCTTGGGGCTATGTGGGAGAGAGGTCACTGCATCATACTTTACTCTCTTCCCCGAGCCTCTCGTTGCAACGTTATATGTAATCCACTCACTTTAGAATTACTTATCTCCATACCATGCAGTAAAAATATAACGTTGTATGATATGTCCTCAAATATAAAATAACAAAACAACAGAAAGCGTATTTTTAAATACTCTTGGACAAACAACTCAGTTGGGAAGTTCATATTGATCACGTGCTCAAAATGTACCAAATATATTTATTATATATTTTACCAAATATAATGATGCATATATTACTGGGTCTTTCATTGTTTTTTCGCCCTCTTCATGTCAGTTGAAGGGTCGGCACTCCGAGGGGCAGCTCACGGCAAGGCGGTTGTAATATCCGCGCAATGGCAATTACAATCAAAACTAAAATGAGCACGTATCTTATAAAAAGAGATGTTGGAAATGTTCTATTACATCCACAACTTTCTGGCATCCGTTTAGAAAATTGTCATCTACACACAACAGTTCATCTCCCAAAATTCATTCCCATCTTCTAGCGCGTGGGGGTTTGTTCCATACACTGTACATTTCAGCTTCCCTCATAAATAAAATAATCACATCTTGTATCTGTGTGCATTTACGGTAGTCTCAAAAAAAGTTAAGCACTAATACTCTGTATGCATTTACTGCCCATTATACACAGATTTTCACATCATTCATAACAACTGCATGCATGAAATCGGGGTTTTTACACCATCACCTATTATTTTATGTCTAAACATGAGCAAGTAAATGGAACAATGTCCCATCAGTGAAAAATATTTAGCATATATCAATTACTGTCATTTACGTTCATTAACATCCAAATTCGGAAATTTACTCGAATCACTTACCTTCAACTATACGCTTATACGCTTATACGCGTGACCTTATACGCTTTCAAGTTTAAATTGACTCAATTTCAGAAGATATTCTGATGCGTGTGAATTATAGTTTTCTAAAGGATTCCAGAAATGTGCTGATGTAGCAGGACAACGTATTCTGTCATAGGTACATGTTTATCTTCATTGTCTGTGTTGTTGTAATTGCGAGAACTTGAATCTATTACGCGGATTTTACATTTGCTTTGCCGGGAATCGCCGCTCTGACTGCCGACCTGCCAGCTGCCGTAAAATGAGCGATAATCTTTGAAAAAGACCGTTAGAATCCTATCCATTTATTTCAATCTCATTTACGAGGCGATGCCGATAGTTGGCAGCCCCGCGCGTACGATACTCGGCTATCCACAAAACAGAACAGATACACACACATTCCTCCAGAACAATCAAGGCTAATTCAATATTGTGCTTTTGCATTTTAATCTTTTGTAATCGTGCCTAAAAGTGGTTACTTTTTCATGGATTTTTATAATGTTGACTGTTTGCGTTTTTTATTCAGACATTTCAACTCCACTATTTCCTACGTATGTTATTTTGCAGTTGATCTCATGTTCTCGGATTTAACTCTTCCTAAAAAAAACTTTAGCTCATTGTAATTCAGTAATAAAATATAAGGTAACGCATTAAGTTTTGTAATAATAGATTATACACATGGCAGGAATTCCTGCAAACGCTTGTTTAAAAAGTTAGATATACTGAGTTTTTCTTGGAAATTATAATTCCTCTTTCGACATTTATTTAAACAATATAGAACAAGTTTTTCTTTTTAATTTTCTATCCTT
Organism: Metallyticus violacea; assembly: GCA_030762175.1. Lineage (NCBI taxonomy): Eukaryota > Metazoa > Arthropoda > Insecta > Mantodea > Metallyticidae > Metallyticus > Metallyticus violacea. The sequence goes on along the minus strand of CM060846.1, from coordinate 370,366,185 downwards.
TTCCGCAATTAGAACTTACGCCCCCTGAGACAATGCCCGGGTCAGTCGCTTGTTGTGAAGTACCCGTAAATATTGTGGAATTCTCTGAACGGCTGGCCAGTCTCGAAGACGTCACAAATACAGACGTAGAGCTGAAGTGAAGGTGAACGTTGAAAAAGAAGCCTATCTCTGAAAAGGGACTGATGAAATCTACGTAAAAAGTTGGCCAGGTAAATCGGGCCTGGGATTTGAACCAAGGACATCCAGAATGCGGGTATAGCCTATACCAGCCAGCTCGGTGACTGTTATTCATAATAAAATATCTTCAGAGACTTTCTCAGTATTATTCTGCTATTTAAAAAAAAACATTTATTATAAATACAATGCTCTCCCCCCAAACTAAGCATTTTACTCAGTAACAACGCAAATTTAAAAAATACCCTTTAAAACGCAAATATAAACTTACCTATTATACGAAAAACCGTTTGTTGCGATGTAGTTATTAGTACATTATAATTATATAAACTGTTTTGTAATGTTTTATGTTTAATAAATTTTTATAATTGATCCTTTCTGCTGCAAAACTTTTAAGACTATTGTATGAACTTATGGAATGTTAATGAATAAATTTTAATCTGGTAGAATACTTGCAAATGTTTAATATTTATTAAATAATCATAAAAAATGAAATACGATTACAGAGATAACTTGAGCGAATTTGCACTTCATTTTAAGCTTCCAAATAAATACTCCAAAGTATAACTTTTTATATTTGGTTCTTTCCATTCTAGACTCGAAACATTTGCGAAATTTGGTAGAAATATATCGCTAGTTTTCTGATTGTACAATTTTCCTATTGAAGCAATCCAATAAACGGAAAAGAAAAAGTGATTGCCACCTTTGAGACTGCGTGTTGCAATCCGGTTTGACTCAGTTCAAACTGGCATCATAATGAGCGTAACAAATGTTGCAAAAATAGCATAAAATGCTGGGCTGTTTGTCTCGCACAAATTTCCTTAACGTTACTCAACTTCTGTTCTTTTTCCTGAAATGAAACTGACAGTTTCAAGGCAATTTGTTCCATTTGGGATTTTCTATACTGTTATGTTGTACAGAGATATTTTACATCCCAAAGTTACTTCTTGTTAATTCGTGTCCCGCAAAGATAAATGCTTTATTTTCTTCATAATTGTGTCAAAAACTATACATTTTACAGTCTTCATGTAATTGGCAAAACACGTGTTTTACAACCACAGTTAATGAGCTTTCTCCCTCACAAAACCTAGTATTAATGAGCTCTTGGTTGTAATTAAAATACGCCGGAGTTACAAATGTTTTCCCTGGTTCTTGATCATATGATATGAAGTTTTATAACCCGGATGCTGTTATTTTATTGCAATCTAGAAACTCTGATTTCCTCTAAAGCTTCATAATTTCTCCCAAACATTCTTGTAAATTTAATAACAAGTCCTTTATACCTGCTAAGATACAGGTTTCTGCATACCTCAGTACTTGAAAGGCTATCAGTGTTTAGTTTTCGAACCGGTTCCCAGTTTCGGTACAGGAATACAAAACTTACTTATCTAGACGTTGAGGATTCGGTACAAATGCATTTTTGATCTCATCGAACAAGTGGGGAGTCTCGTGTGAAATATCGATATATTTAAAATAGCTATAATTTAATTGATAATCGTTTTAGTGCACTGTTTGATAATAAACTGATCATCTGAGATTAAAATTCATAAACATTTCATGAAATTCTTGTGCAATGTACATACTTTAGGAAATGGAATATGTCAAAGTATACAAAGTTGTGTTATATTCACATCATGTAGATCTTTCAAAACTTATGCAGTGCATAAATACATGTGTTTAATAATATTATATGCATACAAAAGGGACTTGCGTTACATTGTAAGTGAGCTCGTAACATAAAACGTAGTGCAGTTAATAGATTACAATAGAAAATGTCATATCATAGGTTTTTATATAATTTAATACTATTTAAATATTACGATTATTCGTTTATGAATGCGTCAACTGAATGCACAGATATTTTGTAGCAGCAGATTTGATCTTTCCCCATTATCGGACCGCCACGCGTGGCCGAGGTCGTTAAATCCCGTACTCGTGAGCGGGAGGTCTGGGGTTCGAATCCCGCCAGGTTTTTTCCAGGTTTTCCCCAGTCCTCATAAATGGCAAATGCCGGGGATGTACCATAAACTTAGACCTGGAACGTTTCCTTCCTTAAAAATAAATTCTTTCCCAATATATCATTTCATATCATGTGTCATCAGTGTCCATCGCCTGTGGTGCCTCTGTAGCAAAAACGGGCGTTAAACACTAATCATTCATTCATTCCCATTATCGTATGATAATAATTTGAAACTAATTGGGAGCATGGGTAACAAACACCTATGAAGATTACTTTTATGTGCATTGAACTGGTTTTCATTTCTAAGAGAATGTTATATTCACAAGGAAGTGTTAAATATTACATTTTTGAAATGAACTGCTACATTATGTTCTATCACACCGGTTAGCATTCGTTTCCTCCCTTTAAAAATAATAAAGTTATAGATTTCACAATGTTGAATCCAAATATGTCAGCAAAATTGCTGTCACGTACAGTTTTGAGGCGGGCGCCATAACCCACAATCGCGGGTCCAGCAAATGTGTTCCAGATACCCGCCGTCAGCTTGATACCTAATCCGTTGCACCTCATAATTTCTTAAAAATCACTTGTTGATTAATTAATTAATCAATTAATTTTCAAGGATTTTTTTTTTCTATCAAGTGCAAGTATCTGAGAGCCATGTTGTGCCCGTTCTTGGGTACACGTAGGACTGATTGTAAAAACGTTGGCAACAGTACTTAATGCTATATTGTTAGTGAACTAAGTTAAAATAAATTGTTATTTATTAAGGCAATGATAAATCTGCAGAGTAAGTCGTGATGGTTACCACTGTTACCATTCTGCTCTCACCGAGATTCAAACTTGGTAAAATGTTACAGAACGAACTGAGAAAACGAAGTGCTACTTAATGAAAATGAAAGTTATTTTATTTTTTTATAATACACGAAAATTACGCACTGTATATTTAGCGGTAGGCAGTGATGCGCTTCATGCGGCGTTATTGTTTAAAATGTATTTTATTTGTTAATGTTATAACAAATCCATTACGTATTGCTGGTCCAAATATCTACCAACATTTCACACTGTTGGGCTGATGAAGACAAACCATCCTTCATTGTAAAGTCAAAATAAATAAGTTATAACGAGATGCTGCTTTCAAAAATACGTTGAACGTAGAAAAATGTGTGTAGCCACTTGTTGGGAAAGAGAAATTCTGAAAGTTAAGCGGAATTTGTGGAAAAAGCACTGAACTCATTTACAACCTTGGGATGCAAAATATCTCTGAAACTGCATTCTCGCTTGAACATTTTCCCCACTAATATGGGTGCAGTCTCAGATGAAAATGGGAAAGTTTCTATCACGAAACAGAAGAAAATAAGATGAGCTAACGGTAATTTTAATCACTGTTAAGTAGAATAGTGCGAATTAGCACCATTTTCATGTTCTGAAAGTTGCATATAAGTATTAAGTTATGTATCAGTCATTTAGGAAAAACAATACTTGCTATAAAATATGGATCTCTTAAAAATGGTTTGTAAAGAGAAATATGACTGCCATATCAGATTCAGCTGCGTTAAACTATATACTCTAGTTATAATTGTGCAGGTAGGAAAAAGATGTTTTTGCCGATCAGTGTTGCTTGCACCATATAGTTTTTGTAGTATAAAACATATTTCCTTTCAGCATAATTTCCATAGAATAGTCCATAAGATTTCATGATTGAAGAGAAATATGCCTAATAAGTTGTTTTGAGCTTTCAGAACTAATATAATACAAAAAGTGAAGCCTGTAGGTTGCTAGGTTGCATGCTACTTTTGATAAAATAATAATAATAATAATAATAATAATAATAATAATAATAATAATAATAATAATAAGTTTGCAATTTGTCTGCCAATTTGAAGATATAAAAATATTATGGAACCATTCCTTTATCTTTTATCTAAAATGTATGTAAAATGTATGCAACTGAGTGAAATGCTATGCATTTTATGATGTTTGTTTCATCTAAAATTAATAATAATAATAATAATAATAATAATAATAATAATAATAATAATAATAATGTGTTTTCATTGTCTGCAATTTGAAGATATAAAAATATGGAACCATTCCTTTATCTAGTATATCTAAAATGTATGTAAAGTGCTTCAACTGAGTGAAATGCTATGCATTTTATGTTTGTTTCATCTAAATTTAATAATAATAATAATAATAATATAATAATAATAATAATAATGATAATAATAATAATAATAATAATAATAATAATAATAATAATAATAATAATAATAATAATAATAATAATAAGTTGCTAGATTATCCAGTTGTATATAGTATAAGCATATAATTTATTTTCCCACAAAGTTATGGAAACTACTACACTTATGTCATAAGTAAACAGAAATTGATTATAAATATCATACGTCCACAACAGATATATTGAACAGCGTCAGAAGTTCTTTTGACCATTCCTTCCATTTTAAAACTTATTTTTTGCATCAAGGTTATATTTATCTTCACACTCAATCGTTCAACAAAGAGCTATAGAGTGAAGTATCAACAGAAAGAGAAGAATAGCTAGAGATGTTGGATTCGAACAATGACGTTATTTTTTCAACTCCAAAGGATGGCAAACAATTTACAAATTATCACAGCTGACCTACGAAATCACAAAAACATTTGTTCTTACTAGTCATGACTTTTGAAAACACATCTAGATGAGAAAATTGCGTTAAAAGTAAAGAAAAATAAATATGTGTGTTCTAAATTAAGTTATCTTTCAATAACCAGTAGCAGGAAAAATATATTTTCTTTTTAAAATAACTTTCTTAATCGGTTTTTCCCCTAACTATTAATTTTAAAAGAATAAGCCGAAATTACCTCCTTAAACAAAATGTCATGATTTTACTGATCATGTTCTTAGCAATTTTGACGAACTCCGTATTCCAATCTACTCATTAAATTTTGATATAATATAAATTCGTGTATAGCTTAAATAAAGCACTTTAAACATTAATTCCATTTTCAATAATTTTCCAATTGTATCTTGGTTAACAAATTATAATTAAAAATATCGGGAGGCAAAGGGGAAATTTTTACAAGCTAAATGGAATTGTTTCTTTCTTTTTTTTCCCCCCCACACTATTTTAAACATTTTTATGAAGACTGTGTCTCATTTTTGCCTTTTGATGAGTTTATTCTCTCTCCAAGTGACAATTTAGAAGTACATATGTCGGCGTGATAATTTTTAGTTTCTAAAACGTCAAACTTTGGTGTATTTTTAAACATAGAGTATACCGTAATATTTTTATTTCAAAATAGAAATGTTGGCAGTCAGCATGAGATGTAAACCTTCGGCCTTTAAGCACAAGTTGTCCATTCATAGATGTGTCGGAAGTAAAACGCAAAACGCACATTCATTTATTCACGTACAACAAATTTCACATTTTTTCAGTAATTTTTTCATTCAACTGCTTTTAAAATTTTTAGCAGTCAATTAAATTGTACGAGGAAGTTAATTGCTCACTTAATATTTGCATAGCTATAATATTTCAGCTGGTTTACAATAATACAAATGTTACTTCATGCATAATACACCTAAAAAAATGACATGCATTACAAATGCTCCATGTTACTCTGCAGATATCAACACACTAATTTATTTCTTTCTACACATTGGTGATGTTTTGGAAGGGGTTCTGATACGCAGCTTCATATCCAGAAGAGGAAGGTAGATGAGGGGTAGAGAGAGAGAGAGAGAAAGGAAAAAAAAAGTTAGTTCCTCGCGTTAAGGCCGCAGAAAAAGATCGCAAGGGATTCGATGGGCGACCTAAGTGCCCAAGATAGGAGCATCTGATCACCGCCGGGTTCGCGTACAATGCATCTTTGGGGTAAGTGATGGTTTAAATATTTCCTGACCTCCCAATGATAATGAGGCAGGGCGACATCTTGTTAAACTATGAAAGCACCTCTGACCGCATTTAGCTGAGGTAGCAGCCAGGCACTTCAGTTCTGTTACTCTCCTTCCGGCAAAGAAAACGGGCCATACGTTCAGAGATGGGTGGAATGGCTCAGAGAGATTCGCATTTGGGAAGTTGCAGGTTCAAATTCCGTTGAGTCAGACATCCTGATCTTGAATTTTTTCGTGGTTTCCTTGGTCATTTAGGCGAATACTGGGATGATATTTGCATTCCACGAGTTTTCCACTTTCCCATTTCATTCCTTGGTTCTGCTACAGGTGAAAGTGCCAGGACAAGGTGAGTTGACGCGGTGTGATGGTGATTTGCACTTTGGATAGATTTCTGCACCGGCGTCTGGAATGAAAGTGGACTTTCCGAGCGGCTCGTACAACTCGGGAAGGGATCCACCGACTTTGAGAACATGTTAGGGACTCCATCTGCCTCCGCGCAGATTCTAGCCGCTCGATAGGGGCCTTAGGCACATAGGGCCAGCAGTGAGCAGGTCTCAAGTAGAAAGTATCGCAGAATATGTATCCATACAGCTTTCAGAGAGTTTCGCCAATGTTCAACGTAACAATGTGTATTTTCTGTCTTCCATATGCGAACATTATGTTTATTGATTTTTCCATTTAAATGAAAGATTGTTTCATCACTAAAAAGCTCAGTCCTGGTCGTCTACTGGTAACCATACTTGCGGATTCAATCCCGGCCAGGGCCGATAGATGTTTTCGAGCGTAAACATCTTAAGTACAGCCGTGTCCTAGATTTAAGATACATAAAAGAACCTCAAGCCTTAAAGTAGAGGCCTCTGAGCAACATTTGTTGGCCGTTACACGTCATGAATTGCTGATAACCTGAAATGTTAAAGAGCGTCTGTAAATAAATCAATTTGTTAGTAAATCCATCCGCCGCTACAGTGGGATGCAAAACCCCCTGTCGCTGCTTGCCACAACGTGTTAAAGCTTAATGTAGTTCAAGGGGGTAATGCTTCATTCTAAGGCGCTTTCGTAACACACGCCAAACTGTGCTTTGCGGTATGCCCTTGCAGTCAATTCCTGCATCTCTGAACCGTTCCATTCTTTCCTTCCACTAAAGGACACCCGAGAACTTTTTCTTTGCACAAGCACTCCGTCTGCGAATGAGATAATCAGAGGGAGAATATTTTCCAAATTTCATGCGGAAGTGGAAAACGGAGCGAAATTAATTATATTTAAGAGTACAAATAGTCTTCTACTTAAGGTTTGCCACCATGTTGCAAACGCTGACACCTGAGGACAACAGCCATAACTACTGAATGGGTATTGCAAACAACAAACATTTTACAGTTCCCTATCCATCCAAGTAACGAAAATAATAGTCGCACGCTCAATACGTTACCTATAAGCATTTCACAAAGCCCTAATCATAATCTCCAAAGTCCTGCACATATGAATTAATTATAAACTATGCACTTTATGAAAGAAATATCTTACTACTCTCTTTATAAGGAAGAGTTTAACTGAAGTGTTATTGAAAGTGTATATTAGTGCATACGTTCCAACGAGCACAAAATAAGAAGTAAAAATTAAGAAAATATTTGTGCGTTTGTTATATTACCTCACTACATATTTCACAGCCATTCCTCAAAAACTGAAGTTTTTTTTTTATTTTTATTTATTTTACAGTTGCCTTCTCTGAATAAAATCGTGTTGTACCATTTCTTGCTTATAAAACTATTAAAAGGATGTGTGTTATAATGTGTAGTCGAAAATTATAGTTCTTTGATATTAAATTTATATTGCAATTATTATTAAGATTAATATTTTATGTATTATCTGAGCAGATAGGAATATTTTGTGCATACTGGAACAAGTTGGGAGTATTCTGTTCATTTTTCAGTTTCTAGTATTGTGATGGCTGGAAGATACCTGTATAAAAGCCTTTTTGCAAGAGCTAATGTATTATGTTTAAGGAAAGGTTTGTTGGCGGGTGACCTGGGGGAAGTAGTTAGTGGAAAGAGACAGAGACTAGCTAAGAATTGTGAGTTTTATGTGTGAATATTTTAGGGCGAACATTGCCAGCATACTGTAAAAGGGTAATTTCCAATTTCAGGGTAACATTGTTTGACTAACGGAACAAGGGAAACAAAGGGAGATGCGCCACACATAGGAAATACATATTTCTGAGAATGTATCGAAGATGACAGATATGAAATAGTATAGGACACATTAAAGAGCCTCACCGCAAAAATAACATTTTCCCAGGAAATTGAGACAGCTATCAGAGGGTATAAACGTGCATTATATATGTGGATATTTGTCGATCTAAAAGTACCTAAGGGAGAAAACAGCAATTACTATAGAGTTTCAGCATGAAAAGTGAACGCCGAAATTTATAACCGAGGCTTTCTCTGGGAAATGAACGGACCGGAAAAATTGTAGGAGTGTAGGGAAATAAATAAGAATAACCAATGAACACCGTTCTAAATCGTACAAATCAGAACCAGCCTGCGCGTGAATAGATATTAGGGGATATCCAACAAGGAAACCCGGAATTCACTCTGATTTCGGAATAATATAGAATTAAAATTCGCATAAGGAGGGGCTTAGGAATAAAAAATTAATGTTAGGGTGTTTAAAAAGGCAGTAGTAAAGATAGTAAAAGGTTAGTAAGGAAGTAAGAATTGGAAGTCAGGCAGTAAGAGGACTCAGGAGTTGTCTAATACCTAGGTGATAGTTAGAAGTCAGGTCTCTGTGGACAGTCCGACATATAATGAGAAAATATTCCATACATATAAATAATGAGGTACAGAGAATGCCGCGTGTTCTTCTCTGTGACTAGTGTTCGAAACCTTCTCGTCCCGCCGGCCTTAACGGTTCAGAAAACACTCCAGTGAACTCTGAGATTCATCATAATAGAATTGGAGCAGAGGATTGAGCTAGGAGCCGGTGGAACAAAGACACAACTACCAGCTGTCAACAACAGAACCGCACCCCCCTCCATACACATCCTCCCGAAAACCGTTCCATACATCGCTATCATTGTGGGGCATTAATACAACACCCACACATAATAAACCATCATCATCCACTACATATTAAAACCGCTCCAAATGTCAACTCGCTTACTGGCGGCAGAAGTTTGTAGCATAGTCCATTTGAAAGCACGCAGAGGTAATCGGTGAACCACTCTATGCTGAATGACGATATGAAGATGGAGCAATGGTGAAACTGGAATATCCTTCCTCCGTCGTATCCCACTGCGATGCTGCAGTCTAACCACGCAATCGGCTACGGCGCCTCTAATAATTTAAAGATGTTTTGCTGTACATAAGTGAATCTATTTCTATCCCAGTATTTTATACTATCCCTACAGAATAATAAATCAATAAATGACCTATATTTTAGCAATTGTCGTGGCTGAGGCATTATTTTATAATCTGACGTTTGCTCTTCTCTGCTGTAAAGCAATACAGTGTCTTTAACAACATTGGCACTGGTCCATAAGCTCTTGTACTTATATCTCACTCCTTTGTTTCATATAAACTGCACTTAAAAGTGAATAGCGCTCAAGCAATTCAGTTGTTTCAAACTAATGACAGTTACTATAGTGATTCTTTGCAGCTTGTAGTTCAACCCTAGTTATAATTTTGTACAAAATTCATTTTCACCTTGAATGGTTGGCACAAAATTTACTTTCGGCGTTTGCTCGACGTTATCTCTTTTTTTTTTTTTTTTTTTTGTATGCCTTAGTCATATCTAACGCTAGATATATAACGTTAAAGAGTTTTAGACAATTTGGCATCTCCATGCATTCTAAATGAGTGTTTCTCATTATTGAGCTCCTGTAACAGGATTCTGTTTTATCTAATTTTGTGCATACTTTTGTTTTCCTCAGAAGCCTCTTCTATGCTGCTTGTATTTTCGTAGTACCTCTTTTGGTCATGATTCAATTTTCGCTTAAGACTCCTCCTTTCTTATTTATATAATAAGTATAACCTCGCGTACATTCTGCAACTTTTTAATTTTCTCTATGCTGTAACGTTTTGCTAGGTCATGTTGTAGCCTAAATATTTAAAATGTTGTATCTGTTCCAATATTTGCTTATTAACTACAAATTTGGATATGACAATGTTTTTGCTCTGAAATGAAATGACATTATTTTTAAATTTATGCTGCATTTTAAATGTGGTGATCTATAATTTGTTCTAGCTATTCGGAATTTATAATTTAATCATTTGGGAACATAAACGTATTTATTATTTTTCCTCTTCAAAAAATTAACTTATCTATTATTGAATTTTTCCATTGTTGTGCAATGTCGTCTAAATAGAAATTAAACAGTAGTAGCTATCTGCAGTAATTAACCAGTGGAATAATAATTTATATTAATTGTCCATTAACACTTAATGTATTTACAATGCTGAGCAGCATTTGAACAAGGCGGCGCAGTCTGCTTCCAAATTTAATCAAATGGAAAGGAAGACAATTTGAGCACTGTAAACAAACATGTTTAGTCATATAAAAATAAAGGAGGTGTTTCAATGGGTAGTGACATAACGCTACTCTTTATGATAATTATATTGCTGATGATTGTGATTGTTTTGAAATAATATGT